>JAUMJL010000521.1:82500-469192 GCA_033558185.1 Dromococcyx pavoninus | reverse complement strand
CTCCCAGCAGATACATTGAAAAAATAAAGGATAAACAAGCCCAAGGATGTATAAAAGTACAGCAGGAAGTTTTGGGATCTCTTGGGTGCTGGAGGAGACATATTGCAGGGTTTTCTACCGTTGTCCAACCGTTATATAGCCTGCTACAAAAGGGAACGCAATGGGAGTGGACAGAATTGCACGAGCAAGCTTTGCAAACTTTAGTTGCTGAGTTATGAATAGTCCAACAACTTGGTCCCATACATCCTGTTGACCCACTACAAGTTGAGTGAGGATTTAGTGGATATGGATCCCATTGTAACTTTTGGCAAAAATGACTTGAGAGGTCCCCATGACCTTTGGGGTTTTATTCTAAGTCTTTTACAGACGCTGAACGTCAGTATTCCGATTTAGGAAAAGAGCTGTTGTCAGTGGTAAGAGCTCTCCAGTGGTCAGAATATGTACAAGCTTCACAGAAAAGGATTGTCTTTGGTCCCTTTAAAATCTTAGGTATGGTACACCAGGGAAGATCTCCCGCTACAGGGGTTGCTCAAAACCCCATGGTTTGCAAATGGCATGTGTATTTAGAAGGAATAATGGATTTAGCTCTTATTGAAGAAAGAACACCCAAAGTATCTAAGTTACAAAAACTTGTAGATGCGTGGGTAGTATACACTGCCACTCCAAGCTATCCATCTCTTCTAACAAATGAATTGGATCGTACAGGAATATTTTTTATGGATACATGTTTTAGAAGAGAGAATGGGAAATGGAACTGTAGAACAGTAGCCTTAGATACAAAAATGGGACAAACTGAAATAGAAGAGGGTGGAGGCAGTGCGCAAGTTTCAGAGCTGAGGGCCGGTGTTAGCTGCATGGAGTAACACCAAGTACATATATATACTTACTCACATGCTGTGCATACAGGAGCCACAGACTGGATTACTCACTAGGCTGTCAATGAGTGGAAGGTTAATAAAGTCTCAGTATGGAGAAGCGATACTTGGAAAGTGTTGTTACAAATAGGAAAGGAAAATCCTTTATGCATCGGATGGGTAAAAGGACATGTTCACAGGCAGACGGTCCCAGCACTTTTAAGTAAACAGGCATACGAACTCACCAAAATTAGTAAGCTTGAGGTGTGTACCAATGAACAAGGACGGAATTGGTTGCTGACGTGGCTACATACAAAGTGAGGGCATTCTGGTATGTGAGACCTGTACACGGAAGGAATACCTCTAGGGTGGCCCATTACTAAGTGTATAGCTGAATCTAGTTACTTTGTGCCCTGGCTGCAGATTAAGATCCACAACTGACCATCCAAATAAGGCCACCTCCACTGCACCTAAGGGATGGGAGAAGACTCTGGCATACCTTGGCAGGTCAATTATATTGGCCCGCTTTGTGTTTCTCAAGGAAAACGCTATCTGTTAGTCAGAGTGGAGGTAATGTCAGGCATTACCATGGCCACCGCCATTACGGCGGCTATGGAGCAGAATACTGTTCAACACCCAAAGGAGCGGTTTAGTTCTCTCCCGTCTCTGGAAGAGATCGAGAGTGATAATGGGTCACACTTCACTGTGGGGTGGTGTGAGACTGGGCAAAGGAGGAAGGAATCCACAAGCGAATGTGTTGGTAGAATGAACGAATGGTCTGATGAAACAGTATGCAAAAATCAGGCAGGTCGATTGGGCAAACTGCCATCCGTCAGCAGTATATGTAGTCAACAGATGGAGAGTGGGAGGCAGTCCAGAAATGAAACCTTCTGTTATCAACTGCCAGTATTATTCCTCCCCAATTGTCAATAGTCCCAGGACAGTATCCAATGCCTTTCCATATAGGACAGCCAGTATTAGTGAATGTTCCTCATGTAGGGAAGGTACAAATGAGTATAAAATTCCCAAAGGATAAATATGTGTGGGAGGCACAGGACTAATCTGGAAAAAAATCCATTGAATCCTTACCCGATGGATCTTTTCCTCTTTTTAACCGAAGAGAGTCCATCGAGACAGAACAAGCTGAGTCAAAGCATGGCTTTCCTACAGGAATGAAACAGCAGAGAAATGGAGTGCAGAACTGCTCCTGGACCGAGACAGAGTTGAACTCTTTTCCAGCCCAATTGCTCTTTGTTACAACAACAATAGCATTTCTGGTTTTACTAATTATTTGGCAACAGCGTTTGTAAGACATAATGTTATTCCGCCACAGTTGTTTTGATTTGATTATGATCATTTTATTCTGTTGGTTATTATTGTTGATGTTTAGCTTGTTTATATATTGTTATTGTTAGAGTGTGAAGTAGGAATTTTGGTTTTGATAAGTTTATGCGAAGGAACCACTCTCCCCTTAACAAGTTGGAAAGGAGAAAATGGGTTTGTGGCTTTAGCAGAATCAGTAGCCTGGGCTTACAATCTCACCAATTGTTGGGTGGGGGCGGGCCCGTTTGGATTACAAAATTGGCCATGGACTGCAGTTCGTCTTTCCCCTGAGGTACTAGTATTTACAGCCTGGTAAACCTATAAAACCTGACCTATTGGGACAACTATACCGATCCAAAGTGGCCAATTAAATATCCTTGTCAGGGCATATTAGGAGACCAGTTATTGTACTTTCACTTGCAGATTTGCAATCCTTGACTTATCAGAATCCAAGATATCTGTTTGCCAATTTTTGGCAATAGGCAGATGGTAATGGACCCATACTTTTTACATACTCATGGTCCAACAAGGACTTAAGTGGCATGAGAAAAGTGAGTGGCTATGACTATGGATATACAGTCACCACCACGTGTGATTGGATTAAAGGGGTAGGAGCACAGCTACGCAACAGCTAAAATCCCTTCAACAGGATCCATTATAGACATTCTCTGACCAAGCAGAAGCACCTTTATGGAGATAATGCTCAGAGTAACAAATGCTCCGACTAACACCAAATGTTTCACTGCTAAAAAGTAGAAACTTTGTTCACATACACTAATTGAGAAAAGGACACGAGCCCTAAGAGGTCATTATTTGATACGTGGCTCAGCCTCTTATAAATTACTACCACCAAACTGGATGGGAACACGATACAGGAGTTATTTGCTCTTTATTTTTCTTACTTCCAGAACAGAGGGATAATGATGTGTGTCCAGAGTATGATGACTTAAGACAAACTAGACAGTCCACTAGTACCCATCTAACACAGGGAGGCAGTAGCCAGTGTGGAGGAAAGGTGAATGGACACCTCAGGGAATCATTTAATATTATGGCCCCCTGCCACCTGGAAGCCCCATGAGCTCATCTATGGAGCTTGTGAGCCAATTTATTACTTAATTTTATTATCCAATTGCAGGCCATTCTTGAGATTATTACTAATGTAACAGAGAATGCTCTTGATTTATTAGCAGACAGAGCAACCCAAGGGTGTGCTGCAATTATCCAACATCAACTGTTACTCCACTAATTATTGCGGGGGAGTGGCAAGTCGGGCAAAGGAAATGATTCAACTTATTTTCTAAAAATCAATGACCGCGGCAAAGTAGTAAAACAAATAACTTCCAGAATAAGGAAGCTTTCTCATGTCCCCATTCAAGTTTGGAAAGGTTGGGATTTGGTGTCTGACCCTTCTTCATGGCTGCCAGGTCACCAGGTGCACCACGGCTTAAACAAGTTGATCCCATGTTTCATTCAGCTAATTCAAGGGACTGTAAATGCGTCTCTGACAAGTGCACAGATCAATACTGTTTTGTGAAAAGAATAGTCTCCATTGATGGCACGGAATGGGTTTGAATATTACGACATGATACAGAAAGAGCCCCACGAAGTTTGAACAGCTTAGAGTAGTTACAAAGTGATGGAGTGAATTATGTAGAGTACTGACCACCCCCGCCCCGCCCCCCTGGCTGAAATTAAGAAGGGGAAGCACAATGATGGAGAATCAAGGGAGAGGGTGAGGCAGAGGCCTCACAGCTCTGCCTTGGTCAGGCACTATCACCCCACACCTGCAAAGGGCCGATAAGTTGTCACTGTCACAATTGCTGCCGTATCAACACCGACCGTTGTCAAGCAACTCACAGGCCTCACAGAGCCTGTTTCGTAACCAGAAGTCATGAAAAAGAGGAACTTCTGTAAACAAAACAAAGATGGGACATGTTTAGGATGATAAAAAGTAAGAATTGGAGGAAAACAAAAGAGGAAGTTTTGTAGAAAGGGAAGTTACATCCTAGACTTGGAGAGTTTGATTGACATTTTGCAAAGTCATATGACTGCGCAAGCCAGCTGGTGATGCAGACGACCGAACCGGTGATATCAGACCTTACCAGATGGAAGACAGAGTACAAAGCCTGAAGCGTCCAAGCCCCTTATGGAAGCTCCCTCTTGGGTGGATTGAGACCCCCACCGTGGCCATCCCCTGTGTCGCTGAGAAGACATTGTAATGGATCCCCTGCTTCGCTAAGAAAACATTGTGACAGGTCGTATGTGCTTATGTATATGTTCTGCTTTGATGCTCTGAGTGTGTAACTGATTGTTGGCTACAATTCAGTGTTGATTGTAACCAATTTTTGATCGTAACTGATTTAATTAAAATGGTGAGTGCTGTGCAATTTGTCTTGCCTGGTTAGTGCTAACTTGGCCACACAGCTAGGAGGGAGCTGAACTCAGGAACTGGATTCAAGAACACATGGATCTGGAACTGTGAGCAATCAAACCGATGAGGTTCCCACTGGATGCAGCCATCGCAGAAGAGTATGACGTTGGTCAGTTTAAGGTCACCTCTCCTGTTCACCTCTCCCTGCAGGCCTTTTTCCGCTAGTTAAAGGATGGCCTTGGTTAGTAGAGGAATCAATATAAACATTGGCCTTTTAGCATACTACTGTCCAATGTTATGACTTCCAGAGAGAAACTGTCTGAAAGACATGCAGTTAGCATTCAGAAAATTGAGTTACTTCAGATTAGGCCAAGCCAGAGTGAGGGAACTGACCCCAATTTCACTCAAACCATAACATTGCACCCTTTATTCCATACCATTTATGTAATGCTCAGGTAACTACTACTTGTATCTTCAAATATGTATATATCACAGTATCACAGTATCATAAGGTTGGAAAGGACCTCTGAGATCATCAAGTCCAACCTATATCCCAACACTAACACCAAACATCATCTAAATCATGGCATTCAGTGCCTCATCCAGTCTCCCCTTAAACACCTCCAGGGTCGGCGACTCCACCCCCTCCCTGGGCAGCACATTCCAGTGGCCAATCACCCTTTCAGTGAAGAACTTTTTCCGAACATCAAGCCTAAACTTTCCCTGTCGAACCTTAAGTCCATGCCCTCTAGTTCTGTCACTGGTCACCCGAGAGAAGAGACCAACCCCTGCCCGACTACAACCTCCTTTTAGGTAGTTGTAGAGAGCAATGAGGTCTCCCCTGAGTCTCCTCTTCTTTAGACTAAACAGCCCCAACTCCCTCAGTCGCTCCTCATAGGGCTTGTGCTACAGCCCCTTCACCATCTTCGTTGCCCTCCTCTGGACACATTCCAGTATCCTAACATCTTTCCCAAACTGGGACGCCCAGAACTTTACACAATATTCAAGACGAGGCCTCACCAGTGCTGAGTACAGGGGTACAATAACTTCTCTGGTCCTGCTCGCCACACTATTCCTGATGCAGGCCAGAATGCCATTGGCCTTCCTGGCCACCCGGGCACACTGCTGGCTCATGTTGAGCTTCCTGTCAACCAGCATTCCCAGGTCCTTTTCTGCCTGACTACTCTCCAGCCACTCTGTCCCCAGTCTGTAGCTCTGCATGGGATTGTTGTGTCCAAAATGAAGTACCCAACATTTGGACTTATTAAACATCATCCCATTGGAATCGGCCCATCTCTCCAGTCTGTCCAGGACCCTCTGTAGGGCCATCCTACCCTCTAATAGATCAACCCTTCCTCCCAGATTGGTATCATCTGCAAACTTGCTGATGATGGACTCAATCCCCTCATCCAGATCATCAATAAAGATATTAAACAGGACCGGACCCAACACCGATCCCTGAGGGACAGCACTGGTGACCGGCCGCCAACTGGATGAGACACCATTCACCACCACTCTCTGGGCTCGGCCATCCAGCCAATTCCTAACCCAGCACAGAGTGCTCCCATCTAAGCCACGGGCTGCCAGCTTCCCTAGGAGTCTACTGTGGGAAACAGTATTAAAGGCCTTGCTAAAGTCCAGGTATACCACATCCACAGCCTTCCTCTCATCCACCAGGCAAGTCACATGGTCATAAAAGGAGATTAGGTTGGTCAGGCAGGACCTACCCCTCCTAAACCCATGCTGGCTGGGCCTGATCTCTTGGCCATTCTGCAGGTGCCGCATGATTGCACCCAGGATTATCTGCTCCATGATTTTATCTGGGACTGAGGTCAGGCTGACGGGTCTGTAATTACCTGGATCATCCTTACGGCCCTTCTTGTGGATGGGCGTCACATTGGCCAACTTCCAGTCTTCCGGGACCTCTCCAGTGAGCCAGGACTGTTGAAAGATGATGGAGAGCGGCTTAGCAAGCTCATCCGCCAGCTCTCTCATCACCCTAGGATGGATCCCATCTGGTCCCATAGACTTATGAGGGTCCAAGTGGCTCAGCAGGATTGCAGGAGGGCCATATTTCACCCTGCCCCCCTCAACCACTTCAGAGGGCCAACTGTCAAGCGAGCTGATATCCTCACTGTTGAAAACTGAGGCAAAGAAGGCATTAAGTACCTCAGCCTTCTCTGCATCTTTGGTTACTACATTTCCCCCCACATCCAACAAGGAGTGGAGGTCGCTGCTGCCCTTCTTTCTACCATAAATACACATAATGTGATAATTCATGATTTATCCACACAACAGTTTGTGAAGTTCGTGATTGTGGGTGTCCATCCATTGTAGCAGTCTCTCAGGGCAAGAAAAACTGTCTGAAGATTTGTCACAGTTTCTGCCCACAGGCTGCAAGTTGGAGATGTCACCTTCGAGATAGTCATTGTTTGCCACACGATGAAGCCAGCTTGTTATCCTGAAAATCCCTTAATAAACACTGTTTTCACTGGGGGGTTTTGCATATTCTCACTCATTTTCACTTGCTTTGGCTCATCTTTCACTTGCTTATGTCCATTTTTTTGGCGCATTTTGTCCTTTTTTTTTTGCGCATTTTGGCCCTCCCCCTCCCCCATTTTGGCCTGTTTTGGCTTGTTTTCTTGTCTTTTGGATTATTTTCCACTTCTTTGGCTTGGTTTCGGTTATTTTCACTGGTTTTGGATTATATTCAATTGTTTTGGATAAATACACTTGTTTGGGTCATTTTGGACATCTCTGCTTGCTTTGTTATTTGCTTGTCTTGGCTTATTATGGCCTGTTCTTGCTGCCTTTGCCCTATTCTGGATTACCTTTACTTGCTTTCACTGGTTTTGTCTTTTTTTCGCTGGTTTTGGCTCAATTATAAGCAAAAACAAGCCAAAATGGTCCAAAGTGAGCCAAACTGAGTGAGAATGAGCCAAAAAAAGAGAAAGTAAGCAAAAATGAGCAACCGAGTGCAAATGAGCCAAACTGAGCCAAAACCACGTGAGAATGAGCCAAAAAGTGAAAGCAAAAATGAGACAAAACAAAAAAAGCAGCGAGTATGAGCAAATATCAGCCAAAATGAGTGAAAATTTAAAACAAAAAAAAATCATCTAAAACAAGCAAAAATCAGCCAAAATTTCCAAAAAAAAGAAAATCAGACAAAAAGAGCAAAAAATTACCCCAAATCAGCAAAACTAGCAAAACTCAATCAAAGCAAGTATAAATCAGCCAAAATCAGCTCAAACATGAGAAAATCGCAGAATCGTGGAATGGTTTGGGTTGAAAGGGACCTTAGAGATCAATCATCCTTTTCCAATGCCCCCTGCCACATGCAGGGACACCTCCCACCAATTGAGGCTGCTCAAGACTCCATCCAACCTGGCCCTGAACACCTCCAGGGATGGGGCAGCTACAGCTTCCCTGGGCAACCTGCGTCAGGGCCTCCCCACCCTCACTGTGAAGAATTTCTTCCTAATGTCTAAATCCAAATCGTCCCCCTTCCTGTTTAAAGCCGTTCCCCCCTCATCTTGTTGCTACAGGCCCTTGTGAAAAGCCCCCCCTCCCCAGCTTTCCTGCAGGCCCACTTCATGTACGGAAGGCCACTATGAGGTCCCCCTGGAGCCTCCTTTTCTCCAGGCTGAACAATCCCATCTCTCCCAGCCTGTCCTCATAGCAGAGGTGCTCCTGCCCTTTGATCATCTTCGTAGCACTCCAATGGACCGGTTCTAACAGTTCCATATCCTTCTAATGTTTGGAATTCCAGAACTGGGCACAATACTCTAGGTGGACTCTCATGAGAGCGGAGGGGCAGAATCCCCTAAGCAGCCCAGGACACCCTTGGCCTTCTGGGCTGCGAGCGCACATTGCCGGCTCGTGTTGGGCTTCTCACCAACCAGCACCACCAAGTCCTTCTCCGCATGGCTGCTCTGAATCCCATCATCTCCCATCCTGTATTGATACCAGGGGTTGTCCTGACCCAGGCGTAGGACCTTGCACTTGGTCTTGTTGAACCTCATGAAGTTCACACAGCCCCACTTCTCCAGCTTGTCCAGCTCCCTCTGGCTGACATCCCATCTTCCTGGTGTGACCACTGCCCCACTCAGCTCGGTGTCATCCGCAAACTTGCTGAGGGTGCCCTCGATCCTGCTGTCTATATCATTAATGAAAATATTAAACAGCACTGGTCCCAGTACAGACCCCTGAGGGACACTGCTTGTCACGGGTCTCCATCTGGACATCCAGCCATCAACTACTGCTATCTGAATGCCACCATCCAACCAATTCCTTATCAACCGAACAGTCCAGCCATCAAAGCCATATCTCTCCAATTTAGAGAGGAGGATGTTGTGGGTGGCTGTGTCAAAGCCTTTGCAAGAAGTACAGATATATGACATCCATTGCTTCTCTCGTGTCCACTGATGTGGTCGCTCCATCACAGAAAGCCACTGGGTTGGTCAGGCAGGACTTGCCCTTGCAGAAGCCGTGTTGGCTGTCTCGAATCACCTCCCTGTCCCAATGTGCTTTAGCACAGCTTCTGGGAGGATCTGTTCCACGATCTTCCCAGGCACAGAGGTGAGGCAGACAGGTCAGTTGTTCCCTGGGTCCTCCTCTCTTCCCTTTTTAAAAATGGGCACAGTGTTGCCCTTCTTCCAGTCACCAGGGACCTCCCCTGACTGCCATGACTTTTCAAATATTACAGAGAGTGGCTTGGCAACCACATCAGCTGATTCCCTCAGGACCCTGGGACGCATTCCATCAGGTTCCTCAGGTGGTCACAAACATGATCTTCCCTTACAGTGGGAGGGACTCTATCCCCCTGGTCCCCATGTTATTGTTTCTTGACCCTGGAGGGGTGAGGAGAGCGGTTGCCAGAGAAGCCTGAGGAAAAAGTTGTTGAGTACCTCAGCCTTCACCTCATCTGTCAAGACGAGGCCACCATTCTCGTTCATCCATGGGGGTACAGTTTTCTTTAACCTTCCTTTTCTGGTTGACAGCCCCATACAAGCCCTTCCTTGCTTCTCTTGCCAAGTACAGCTCCAGCTGCGCCTTGGCCTTCCTAACCCGAACCCTACACAAATGAACAGGATCCCTGCACTCTTCCCAGATTCCCTGTGTCTGCTTGCTCTGCCTGTGCAGTTCCCTCTTGCTTTGCAGTTTGACCAGCAGGTCTTGACTCAGCCACGCTGGTCTCTTCCCTTCCCTGTCTGATTTCCTACACCTGGGGACCGAGCACTCTTGCACTCTGTGGAAAGCACCCTTGGATATTTGCCAGCTCTGTTCTGCTCGCTTGTCCTTGAGAACCATTTCACAGGGGGTCTTGTTGACCAACTCCCTGAAGAGCTGGAAGTTTGATTTCCTAAAATTTAAGGTTCTCACTACACTCCTCGCCTGTCCCATAACCCTCAGGACCTCAAACTCCACCAGTGCGTGATCCCTGCAGCCCAGGCTGCCTCTTATCTTGACATGACTGATGAACTCACTCGCATTGGTGACCATCAGGTCCCGTATCGCATACCCCCAGGTAGGGTTGTCTATTATCTGGGTTAAGAATTGCCATCTATGCACTGGACAAGTCTCCTGGGTTGCCTACAGCTTGCTGTGCTGCTCTTCCAGCAGATGTCAGGGTGGTTCAAGTGACCCAGGAGGATGAGAGCTTTTGAGCGTGGAGTCCCCCGTAGTTGGAAGAAGAAAGCTTCATCAGCAGGCTCCCCTTGACCTGGTGGCCTGTACTAGACACCAACCACAAGGTTCATTTGGTTGACTTGGTCTTTTATTGTCATCCATAAGCTTTCAGCTTCTCTTGTGTCTTTTCTTCATGGACAGCTGTTCACGGATGGCTGTTCCTCAGGTACAAGATGATGTCACCAGCTGCCTTGCTCTTCTTCTCTTGAGGGAACACTGGTCTTGGCTGAGAAAACAGGTAATGATGAGCCACGAGATGCTCCAAGTAGTAAAAAAGGTCAGAAAGCCGTAACACTTCTTGGTGGCAGAGGCAGCGGCACTGGTTCCCAGTTCCCAGCATGGGAAGCGATGCTGGCCGGCTCAGGGAGCACGCTCTGCCCAACCAGAGGGTCACCGGGGTACGAGGGGCAGCCTTGGCGCTGAGTTCCAGAGGAGTGCTCAGCCTTACCGTGGGTCCTGGCTGATGGTGGGATCCAGACAGGAGCCCCTGCACTGCAGCTGGTACTGGTGCTTTGTCCCCAGGATCTCAAAATGGAGCGTCTCTTCAAACTGGCCCATCTCCGTGGGGCTGAAGTGGACATTCAGTTCCACCTTGCCATGGGCAGGCACGATCCATCGGCAGTGGCTCAGCCTGGAAATTACAGAAGAGGTGTCAGAGCTTGCTAACGAGCAAACAGGACAAGGAGGAAGGCCACGGACTTGCCATCCCATGGGGGCACCAGCAGAGCATTCCTGCAGCGCTGGGGATGACGGACGTCGCTTGGCAAGATGGTTGAGGGATCACTTCCTCCCTCACAGCTCACCTGGCAGGTCTCCTTGGCGGTGGGACCACATTTATGCCGCTTTTTTTCATGGTGGGGGAATGTGTGTGTCTACCATGGTGACTTCTGTCCTGGCTGGAGCTCCGTTTCTGGCTGCCCGCAGCTTTCTTCTTTGAGCAGCCCCTGGTGGACGTGTCCAGCCCTTCTGACTCCTTCACCAAGGGGAGAGAGAAAAGGGAGAGAGAGAGGTGAGACCTGCCCTGAGACACTCCAGTCCTGGAAAGAAAGCTGTGGTTCTGTCAGCCAACAGGAGAGAGAATAAATACAGAACCAACGCCTCCTGGTCTCAACACCTGCCCAGGGCTTTGCTCTTCCTTACTGGACTTTGTTTGGCCTTATGACACCTCCTCCCCAGGACCCTCTCCTCAAGGGCTGTTGAGGCCTTTAGGTGACCCTTTCTCTCATCTCACGGAACAGCCCCGTGTCTCGGGCCGAGCTGTCTCTCTTGGACAGACAGAAGTGACACCTGCAGGCACGGCACCTCTCACCTCCTCACTGCTCACCCACAGCGATCCTTTTCCATCTCCCCCCACCACGCCCCCACCCAGCCTGGTCCCTTGCCCTGGCACCTTCACTGTGGGGACAGTGGAGACATCCAAGTGACTTCCAGTTATCTTCATTTCATCTTTCCCAGTGGCATCTTCTGCCTCAACAAGAATGAAGCGTTCAATGGCTTCTCCTGCTGCAGGGGCCACTCGCTCCTCCGGGTAATGAACCACCGAGTATAAAGCAGTGAGGGGAAAAGCAGGCCCCGAGGGACCCAGACCCAGGTCATTCAGGATCTACAGGAGAAGAGAAAACCCAGTTTATACTCCCGTCACCTTCACCCTCACGCTCCTTCCTTAAATGCACTGAGCTTTGCCAATGGTTTTTTTTTTTTTCTCAATTTATATGGAGTGCAGGGCTTTTTTTAAGCCCAGTGGGGTTGGTATCTCCAGAGCAGTGCCTACAGGTGGGACCTACAGGGAAGCCTCTCCTTTGAGTGGCTCAGTTGAAGGAAACAATGACCGTGAGCTGCCCTGGGACCATTTTTCATGACTTCCAGACTGGGAAACTTTAAAACCAGAATGATTCTACAGAAAGCACTTGCTCTTTCCACCCAGGTGAGGTTGCTGAGAAGCTCCTCAGCCACCTGGCTGCTGTGGAGCCACTGTGGAATATCATCAGTGACCTGGACAAGGCTCTGTGCTGTTGTCACCTGGTGGGGCACAACACACCAGGGCTCAGAGCGTGGTAGGCTCAGCGCCTGCCCCTCGCAGGGCTTTACCTCCTCTGCTGCTGGCAGCTTGCCGCTCCGCAGGAGCATCCTTGTCACGTTTTCTGGGCTTGGCATCTGGATGTCCAAACAAGGCACCCCGACATCCTGGTGTCTGGATGACCCTTCTCCATCTTTCCCTTCTGGAAGAGATGTTTCAGACTCTTCCACTTCTAGCAGCTGCGCCTTCTCCTGGTGCGTTTTCTTCCTGCACTCCTTCTCCAGCATTGCCTTCTTGCTGTCCTTCTGGCTTCTGTGCTTGCGATGCGTTTCCTTTTGGCTCAGAGAGGGCACCAGGACACCCTGAACTCTGTCCCAGGATGACAAAATATACACCACGTCCTTCTGCGAGGCGTCGTAGACCTTGAACCTCAGGTCAAAGTTCTTCTCACTTTTGGTTTCTTGCTGTTCTGTGTCCGTGGGTTCCACAAGCTCTGCCAGTAAGGACAACATTGAGGAAATCTTGCTCCACTGCTTCTTATCTGCCCTGCTGCCTGCAACAGAGCTTGCAGACTCCTTTACAGGTACCCTCATGTCAGCCACTCCACTGACGCTGAGCTGGTGTCTGATGGGCGTGATGCTCGAGGATGTTTCTATGTTCTGGGCAGGAGAAGAGGAAAATACAGTCAGCATTTCAAAGCCCCAGCCTTGTGCCAGCCCTGTGCTCAGTACTCTACAGCTCCCAGTTCAGAACACAACTGGCAGCCAGTGTAGCTCAACTGAAACCACCCTCCCCAGTGCCAGACTGATGAGGTGTCCTGAAAACCAGCTGAGAAACAGAGCAGCTTTCCAACCCACACAGGGAACTTTAGACACCTCCTTGCTCCTCTGCACTTTTCTGGGCTCCTTTCTGGTGTGCTGAGTATTCCTGGGGTGGGCTGACTCTTTAGGAAGTCTGATTGCTAAGGAATACCTAAGGCCCCGTGGTATCTCCTGCCAGACACGCAAGAGAAAACACCACGCCCCAGATGGGTCCTGGCTCAGAGGTGAAGTCACGTGCAGAGTGGAGAGAAATGCTGGACTCAAACTACCGAGGGCTTCACAGTGAAGGCATGGAGTAGGTGAAGCCATGACTCAAAGGCAGCACAACCCTAGAAGGGCAGGTCTCCCACAAAGCCATGGGAAAAGACCCTGGTGAAGCAGCAGTGTGATCCCACACAAGCTCTTTCCCATCACGGCCCCCCATGTGACAGCCAGGTGCTCATCCCCAGCACTGTGTGTGGCTGCTGGCTTCTCAGGGCATGGTATAGCTCAGTGGGAAGGTCCCCAGGCTTTTATTTGTCTCTGTAAACACAACCACTCACCCGTTTGCCTCCAGGCTGGCTTTTTCTCCATGCAACACTATCTGTGTCTTTTCCAAGCTGTCTTTTCTCCACCTCAGGGAACTTCTTCTGCTCTTGCTTTTTCTCCAAGCGTTTGCGCTTCTGCTGCTGCTTTTCCTCCAGCTCTCTAGCCAGCTGCTCCATCTCCCTTCAGAAAGCCAAACAGAAAATATCCCCAAGAGTCACCACCAGGAACCTGGGCTCGCTGCAATCCCAGCTGGTTCTGCACTTCATTTATTGACCCTGAGACCAAGCAGATCTCTTAGACCATCTCCATGGACTTCTCTCAGCCTGGGAAGGTTGGGAACACCCAAACTGAGGAAAAATGGGATGGGACCTCCGGGGCCAGCCAATTCTAAGCCTTGCTGTCATCAGGTCTAACTGGTGCGGCTTCTCCAAGAAGGTCCACCACCTGCACAGCTCCACCACCACTGAACACTGCTCCCCCATCTCTCTGCACTGATGCCTTGAGCCCCCTCTGACCTCCCAGGGTAAAACAACCCGAACATCACTAACACCTACTTATCCTGCACCAATGCTTGGCTTTTCCAGCCCTTCTTCTCCCTGCATAGCCTGCTCCTTTGTGAGAACAATCACTGCCCTCCTGCAAAACAGGCTCTGAACAACCAGAAACAAGAACAACCAGAGAAATTTGTGCTGTGTGTCCCAGAAATCACAATTTGAAGCAGCCCCAGTGATCTCCTCCAAGGCCAACAAACTTCTACCTGGGCTAAAAGAAGTGCTGAAACAAACGCTTGGTTTAAGCAGGTCCTCGTCCCCGGTTTCACCTTTATCCCACGCATCCTCCTGAACGGGGCTGCTCTGCTGCTGCAGCGGAAGGGGAGCCAAAGAGACACCAGCTTTTATGGCTGGGACCACTCAGTAAGGAAAACCCTGGGAGAACTTCACCTGTGGCACGACTAGTATCTGAACCAAGCACCTCGCACCAATTGACACCACAGCCTGTCTGGGTTGGTGAAGAAGGGGTTGCAGAAGATGACAATCAATTAACTTAGAAACACTTAGAGGTGTGGTGGCAAGACAAGCACAGAGCCCAGTTCCCTGCAGCCAGTGTCTCTGCCAGAGGGCTCACCACTAAAACAGAGGGAAGTTGTTCTCATCCCTCCTCCGCTGGGAACCACGGAGGTGGATATGACACCATCCTTGTGCCTCCTGTCAAAGACTCTTGTGGCCTTTGCTCTGTATCCCCTCTGAGCTCCACCAAAGTCTCTGGAGCGGGGAAACCCTGCAGGGACACTGTCCTCGGGAGTTACCCTTGGAAAGCTTACAGACCTCTTCTTCCGCTCACGCTGGAGTCGTCTTATGATGTTGTTAAGCCGAGTCTTCTGCTCCTCAGTGAGGGTTTCATACTCTTCCTCATCCACTTCCCAGAGATGTGCTTCCTCCCTCCTGGCAGCTTCTTCCTTCTCCCATGCTTCAGCACAGACCAGAGAAGAAACCGTTAGTGACTGCAAAGCACAGCTTGCTGTGCTGGGTGAGCAGCGAGGATTCACAACTCTGTCCTGACCCAGCCCACCATCCTGCCACGAGATCCCGGGGAGCTCATAGCCCTGCTCCCAACTCAGATCATCCCCCAAAGCTTCCCCAGTCAGCCAGTTCCCGTGCCTTGCTGGGCTCACGTGCGCCGGTGCTGTGGGCAGCTGCCTGCTGGGTCATTACCGAGCCACAACCGCTTGCCCAAGCTCTAACGGCAAAGACTAAGGTCGGTCTTAACAGCCTCAGCTCTGCTGTATTTTAACAACCATGAGCTGAGTGCTGGCTACACTGAGGTAGAAAGCAAAAGAATTAATAAAAACCTTTCTTGCAAGCTCTGCTGGTAACACAAATACCCACAGAAAAGCTTGAGGGCTTGAGAGAGAATAGTTGAGGGGTGCGGCAATGAAGAGCCTTACCTTCCTGCTCTTTCCAAGCAGTGTAATCCCGGGACAGGTTCACAAAATAAATATGTGGACGATTTCCAACAGCTTGGAGCAGGCAGTGGAGAGCAGATGCCACATTGAGTGCAAAGAGGGTCTCCAGGCCATCGAACACCACTCCCTGGTAGCAGTCACTCAGCTGAGGATAAAGTCAAATGGGAAGAGGAAGTCAGCTATCGCACGCACTGGGCTCGCAGCTGGTCACCAAACACCACTGCTGAAGGACACGAGCCATTGTTGCTCCCAGTGCATCAGCTCAGACGAGCTCCGCTCTTTCCCCACACTCCCGTTTATGGCTGCACCCAAGGATCCCTGCACGCAGCCCCGGACTCCTCCAGCAGCAGATGCAGGTGCCCTTCTCTCTGAACTGCAGCTCGCTGCCTGTCTCGCTGTAGCAGGAAGGTATCATTGGCCCCCCGCCCCACGTACCTGCAGCCTTTCGGAGAGGATGTCCACCAGCAAGTCCTCAGGCAGCACACAGCTCATGAAGCCCATCTCTCCCTTTGTGCTGCCACTGATGCTCAGCCATTGCGGTGCAGGAACCCAGGGAAGGTAAAAGATGGGTTGGCAATGGCTTTTTTCCTGCAATGTTGAACACCATGAGAGAAATAAAACACTGTGGGAACCCCTGGACAATTCTAATGGCTGGGCTTGGAGCTGGGGTCTCTCATTAGCGGCGGATCAGACCCGACCTGCAGGCCAGCAGTGCCAGGGGACAGCCCTGGGGGTCCCATCCCTTGGCCGGTGCAGACCCGAGCTCGTAAGCTCCTGGTGCAGCGTCCTGCAGCCACCTTGGCCAGGACCCCGCTGTGCCAACAAACTGTAAGACCCAGTAGAGTCCTGCTGGAGCACAGGGTTTGGTTCCCAGCCCACGCCATCCCCAGCCTGCCCAGCTGACTCTCTGCACAGAAGAGCCCTGCACCAGGCTCTGGGTGAGAAGGAGCCTCCACTGGAAGCAGCCACTTCACTTTTAATAAGGGCTGCAGGGATAGGATAAGGGGTAACGGCTTAAACTGAAAGAGGGGAGATTCAGACCAGATACAAAGAAGACATTTTACGCTGAGGGTGGTGAAACACTGATACGGGTTGCCCAGAGTGATGGCAGCAGCCCCATCCAAGGAATCATTCAAGGTCAGGTTGGATGGGGCTCTGAGCAACCTGATCGAGTTGAAGCTCTCCCTGTTCACTGCAAGGGGGGTGAACCAGATGACCTTTAACAGCCCCTTCCAACACAAACCATTCTATGATTCCCAAAGGCAACAGAAAGGTCCTGGCATTAAGCAGTGCCAATCGCGCTGCACCTGGGAGCCTCCTGGACCCGTTTGATGCGGGTTTTGAGACTGGGACGTGTGGCCATCCCTCTTCCCCTTGCCTGCTGCAGTGCTCACCTGGACTCCGGATCTGCTGGACTGCTGGCTGTATTTTTGTTTGAAGTGAGGCTGGGTCCTGCCCAGGCTGGACTTGCGCTCTGCATTGAGCTTCCACTGGAGGGTGACACCTGCACTTTCACCTGCGGAGGGGACAGACGGCTCAGCTGGGCTGGGCCCTTGCTCTACGGAGCAAGTAGGTACCTTCCACCCCTCTGGGCACAGCTCTGTGCCTTGGCAGGGATGCAGTACGTGTCCCCCAGCTGCCGGGCACAGGCAGCATCGCCTTCCAGAAGCAGCTGCTTCCTTGCTTCTCTCTCAGCACAGTAACGCAAGCCGTCAGGTACTGCTCATTAAAGCCAGAGAGCTTGTAATGCACAGCCCCACGTCCCTCCTAACAAACGTGCATGCCGGCGACACCATGTGCACAGCAGCTCCCCAGGAGCACCAGTTTCCTTATCTTGCACCCATCCTGCATTCTCACATGGAGACTGCAACATGCAGCCCTATATCACCCATCTCTGCTGATGCTAAATCCTCTGTGTGGGACAACCCCACTCAGGATCCAGGACCCTCTTCCCCTCCACCAGCTCCCAAGCCACCCAGGTTCAACGCTGAGCGATTCAAAACCCCTCCTGCCAGAGCCAAGGTCTGGCGTCACCCTGCACAGCTCAGGGCACCGGCTGCCCAAGAGTTTCCTAAAAGTCTCCGGTCTCACATGGAGAACTGTACAACGTGCACAAGCTGCATGACCTGACAGCGTGTACGGGAAAATCTCTGGAGAAAAAAGCCCATCTGCAGTGTCTCTCTCATCTGAAATTCCCCCGAGAGGCCATTCTTCCCTTCTTCTCATGTCTGTGAAGCCACGCTCAAAGTCAGCCGTCTGGTGCTCCCGGAGCCCCGTCAGAGGGCTTTTTCCTCATAAAATGGGCAGCAGTTCTGCCGGATGGCCATGAGGAGCACGGTGGCTTCAGCTTGGAGGAAATATAAAAACCTCCAAGAGAGACACAGGTGTGTTTCATCGCTCCTAGAGAAAGGAACGTGTGCCAAGAAGCCCAGGGGCAGGGAAAGTACCCCTGCCTGAGCCCTTCAATCAGAGACTGTTTGCAATAACCAGAGATGCTTTACGAAATGGCTTTCCATGTCTGCCCGGTGCTCCCTAAGAAACCCAAGGGTGGCCACACTTTCCTGCAGCCAGCAGAAGCGGATGGTCCTGCTGAGTTTTCAGAACAGTGCTGTGGGCCCAGCGCTTTCCCTTACCGGCATCCTCTGTCCCCTCGCGGCTGTGCTCAAGGGCAGCCGCGATGCACAGCTCCCGCGCACGAAGCCCGGCCGAGCTCCTCCCCTCCGAGATGGCTTCTGTCACCACGGCGTCAATGGATAAGCAGGCAGCGCCGTAGTACTTGGACAGGGCGACTGCTGCTGAGGTCTTTCCTTTAGACAGAGAGAGAGGAAGGCTGCTTGGTGACACCTGCATGTGAGACAGCTTCAGGGACAGGCTCTGAAAATCCCCCAGATGGGATTTCAAATGCTCGAGGACAGTCGGAAAGCAAGTGCCCCTTTAGGGAAGACCACGAGGGAGGCAGCTTGAGCATGGCTACAGGTGTTGAGCTCTAGAGCCAAGAGGATCGTCTCCACCTCCTGTTTAGCTGAGGACTTTGTCCCTTCGGGTGAGCTCAACCCTGGGCCAAGGTTTTGAGCCTTGTTCCACCACCACTCCGACGATTCTCCAGCCTGTGCTGGTCAGCCCTGTCCGAGGCAACATCTGGGCGAGGTTTGGGGGTCAGCAGGAGTGAGGGACTGCTCCCACGGGGAGACATAGACCCTAGGCAACGCGGTCCCACAAGAGACAGGGACATGGCCATTCTGTCTCGGGGAATGAGAGTCCACCTGCATGGACTCCAGATGAGCCACACCACTTGCCCCAGCCAGGTGAAGGCCTAGGGCTGTTTCATGTAGCAGCAGAGCTGTGACTTGCCTCACCTGCACTCATCAGCTCAGTGCCATGGTCCACCAGGATGCATCTCTCCTGATTGCCCTCCCTCCTTGCTGCCAGGGGCTGTGGCTCACGTACCTGTCAGGGGTGCCCCATGCATCACAACAACGATGCCTCTGCGCTTTTCAGCTGCTCGTGCTTCTGCAGAGATATCGATGCCAAGGTGGCGGGCGATGGCCCTATGGACAGGGCTGTCATCCTGCTCTCCTGTGGCCTCCTCACTGCCGGTGGTGCTTTGCCGCTGCTCTGCTGTGCAGAACCAGGTAGAAAAGTCAGCCTCCTGCCTCCCTGAGATCCTGATCATCCTCCCCATCCCCTCAGGCCCTCGGAGAGGAGACTCTTCTGAAACCAACAAAGGAATGGGCCAAACCTCCTCCCACCGACTGTCAACATGGCCCTCGGGAGTTTTGTCCCAGGACCTGCTGGGTAAGGGGGTGACAGGTAGGACCAGCCTTTTTACAAGTTCCATGGCAGAGGCTCCATTTGGGGACCAAGCGATTATCCAAATATAAAAAAAATATATAAAATAGCTGCATCATGATATTGGACCTGGTCCTGCTGGCTGAGGAACTCATCCCACCCTACTTCTTGCGTCCCAGGGGACACCGTGATTATTTCCCCCAGTCCACAGCAGGCAGGGATGATCTGCGCTCGGGGCTGGCACAGGATGTGTGGTATGAGCCACAGATTTTCACCTGGGAATCCCTCCCCCACGCTGTGGAAGGGGCAGTTGCTAAAAGCATGGGCTTTCCATGGAGAACAAGGTCATGGAGAGCTCGGGGGTTGTGGCATGGACTCCCTGCTGTGTCCACAATCAGGATAGCCAATATCAAAACCTCACCCTTGGCCCCACCTGCTGGTTCCCCAGTCGTGGACATTTCCTGCTTCTCCTGGAGCTTCTTCTGGTCCTCATAGTACTCCAGGACCTCTGCTGGCAGCTTCTCACCCGGGGCCCGTGGAGGCAGCAACAAGGTGTTTTGGCCATCGTAGCCCTTCAGCATCCGCAGGATCTGTGAGCACAGGAACGAGAAATCATGTACAGGATGGGTTTCTTGACCTTCATCGCTTGCACAGCCTCCCCAGCCAATCCATCTGCTCACACACTCCCTCCTCCCAACAACACGGACTATTCCAGCCCCTGCACACCCTGCCAGCAGCGATGACATTGAAACGTCACCAGGGTTTGCCATGGGGATGCCTCCATCTCCCTGGCCATAGTCTGGGAACGCTGGAGCGCTCTGAAGCTACGGGAGTGAGCCCATGGGGACCAGACTTTCTCTCTCACCTCCTCCTCGACAAGGTACTGCTGGTCGAACTCCAGCGAGTAAAACTCGATGGGGAAATCGCAGGGGTTCTTCACCATGACTGTCCCCTGCGCTCCACAGCTGTTTGGCAACACTGGTCCCAGCTCGAGCACTGTGGGGCTGAACTCCAGCTGTGGCTCCAGCCCGTGCCCTGAGACCTCCAGATGGAGCTGCTGGCTGCTCTGGCAAACATTAATCTTCAGTGTGCTTTTGTAGGATTTCTGGAAAGAGAGAAGTGTAGAAAGATCCTCCATGAAGTTTCAGGTGACGAGGTCTCAAAATAAACCCTTGTCCCAAGACTAGGGTGGTTCTTAGGACTGCTAAAGTGAGTGGAAACCAGATATTTACTTATGGCAGGGGCTACAGCACCTGCATTCTGGCTCTGAGTGTCTGGGACAAGTCCTGCTATGAAGTGTAACTGAACATTTGGGTATTAGATGATCTAAAATGGTCTGTCAGATGTTTTCACCAAGTTATGAGAGAATGTAATACTCAGGAGAAAGGTCCTCAGGGTTATGTGGCCCAGACACAGGCCTGGCACTGCTGCATTAGGCAAACACGCTCCCACCTCTACGAGCAGTTAAAACATCCCCGGGACTGTTCCAAGGCATGGAAGCACTTGTGTCCGGACTGTTACGCGCTGCCAGTTTCCAAGTCACCGTGGCCACATGCAAACGGCCTTTGGGAATCCTCGCTCCATCGTTTATCCTGACTCTTGAGCTGCCTGGGAGCGTGCAGGCAGGCGGGGGCAGAGCCAGAGGGGCTGCTGGCTGCACACAACTACAGGTGACTGTGCTGCCGTGCCCAGAACGGTGTCTGGTGGCCGTCTGGTCTGCTGGTACCAGCAACAGGATTAGCCCAGCTTGGCGTTTCCAAGGTTGTGCCAACTGCTCCACACAAGGGCCCTGCAGCCTGCAAATACATCCACGCAAGGAGGAGACAACAGAAAACAGGCAGAGTCCCCTCTGTGTGCAGAAGGAGCCGCCCTGCAGCCCCCGGGGGCTCTCTGTGCCAGCTTCCTGCGGGGATTTCAAAGCGCCTCTCAGCAGAGGGTGCTGCAGGGGAAACTGAGGCACAGTGGGGACGGGGCTTGCAGAAAGCTCCGGGGGGGTGGCAGCCCTCATCTCCTGCTCCCTGCGCTGGGCTCCCATTGCCACAGTGCCCTGCCAGACCTCCCGGGGTGACACTCGCCCATCTCACCTCTTCCACGGGTGAAAACCTGACTTGCACGTTGCATCGCTGTCCTGGTGAGAGGACTCCAGCCGAGGGCAGTGCCGTGAAAATGCCAGGTTTTGTCTTCAGCTCCTGGCGCAGCTTCCGACAAGCACCCTTTGGCATATTTTTGTCCACCTGAGCACAAAAACAATATTGTGAGGTCTCCTTGGTCTGGGAGGACAGACCCTCGTTCCTGCAGTGCTCTGAGATCCTGTCACGGTGCCAAGAACACCCACGTTCAAAGCAGCCATGGCCACCACTGGCCTAGAAGTGGAGAGCAAACATGTAGACAGGGCCAGCAGAGGGGGAGGCACTGCTCTCAGAAGAAGAGGAGGAATGGGTGAAAGCGGCTGAGAGGCGAAGCATCAGCTCATGAACAGGTCCAGGTGAACCAGCCTTGCTCTGGACCCTCAAAAGCATCCTTGAATGACCTGCAGCCCAAGGGCTCAGGCAGCCACGGGCAGAAAAGGAAAAGAGGCAAAGAAAACCCAATCAAGAAGTTCCATGTTAAACAGTGCCTGACATTTACCTTCTTATCAGGTTCATTGATGGTGATGAACCATCTGCAGGGAATCTTCTCCTGATTGCACAGCTGGACAGTTGCTTCCTCACACTGCCCACACTGGACAGTGGAGAACTCCAGTTGGTCCTTGGAGAGGCAGAGGGATGGCAGAACCACGTTGGCACGGAGATGGACATGAATTGTGGGTCCTTCTGCTACCTGGTGAAGGAAAGAGCACCCAGTTGAGAGCCGAGGTGACATCTGCTGCTGTCTGTGACCTGCCGCCTGCCCGGAGAGGGCGTGCAGGCACAGGGAGGTGAGGAAGCAGGCATTACCTTGATGGGCAGGAGCACGTCCACCTCTCCCAGAGACAGGCTGGCACTTCCTGGGTCGAAGCACACTTCAACCGTCTCCGTCTCACAGCAGGGCAGGTCCTTCACTCTCCGCGGCTCCACACGGAAACCTTCAATGAATGAAAATAAAGCAGCTGAGACACACACTCGACATGAAGGTGTCACGTTAAGCCATGGTTGTCCTGGTTGAAAGCTCTGAAGGACTCCTTTGCACCTGTGGAGAAGCCCACCACTCTCTCTCCTCTTCCACAGCACAAGGAAAAGGGTTTTCACAGGCAGAATCCAAGACCCACATGGTAAAAAGGAAACCCATCAGTTGAGAGGTTGCAGCAATTCCTTCATCAGACACCCCAAGGCAGGAGAACTGCCAGATAAGATTCACCCATGCCGTGGTGCTCCCTGGAAAACAACTTAGAGGAGACACCTGACCACCCTTCAGACACAGTGAGTCACCATGTGGTGGTGCTGCAGCCTCACCTCGAGGGCTGTTTCGGAAGCCTTGCTGATACAACAGAGGACCTCGCAGCCTGTTTTCTCAATAAAGGCTTAACAGAGCGCTGTGACCTTATGGACAAACCCCTTCCCAACCCTCTGTTTGCAACACAAGCCCCCAGAGCGCACAAGGAAATGCAGATGATGCTGATGGTAGCAAAGAGCAGGAGAGATGACCAAGGCAGTCGCCCCATCCGCGCCCTGCAATGAAGCGTCAGGGCAGCCACAGGCAGGCCAGGCCTCTGGGCCCTGCTGGCCAGGAGAACTCCGTGTCTAAAGCTCCAAGCAGAGGGCCTCAAGAAGGAAAGAGCCAGACAAACAAGCACTCAAAAATCTCCCCACATCCAGGGGTTTAAGCCAATCTATCAGAGAGAGCTCCTTTGAGCCCACGTGAAGTCTCACCAGCGGGGGTTACCTGTGCCATGCAGGACCCTTCCAGCAGCCCAGAAGGACACGGGGAACTGCCCGGTGTTGGTGATCCTCACAGCGCGCGTGCAGATGGTACCGAGAATGACGTAGCCCATGTCCAGGATGTACTCGGGCAGCTCAACTCTGAAAGGAGTAAGGACAGTCCTTAAACCACAGCCTGGATACATTTCCAAGCAGATGGAAGAAGCAAATAAAGTGGATTCGTCTTTATTCACTGCTGTAAAAACACAGCTCAAGCCTGTGAAGCCCAAGGCCTGGCCACCTGCTAACAAGACGCTAGTAAGTCACAGGGACTGTATGTCCAAGGTTTTACCACCTACCTGTGGGACCTTAAAATAAAATCACTTTAAAAGGGATACTGGACACAGTTCCTCTGCTACAAAAAGCCATCCTACCTAAGTCTCCTGGACCTCCATTGGTCTCAATGAAACTGCTAAGCTTGGTGCACAGGCCAAGCCTGAAATTGGTTCAGGACCTTGTAATAAGATCTGCCTGCACAGGACATCTTCACCGCTCTGCAAGCAGATCTGTCCCCAAAGAAGAACCAGTAAATGCAGTCATTAACACCTACAGGATTCATGGGAAGGTCCTTTTCCAGAGCAATCCCATTAGGGAAAGAAAATTAATGATTTGTTTTGCAGAGTATCTTCTTGCTAAACTGGAGGCTCCATGCACCCGCCTCATCGTGACTGAGCAAAGAGAAGGGCCCTGGAACAGGGTATTGCAGTCCCTACTTACTCAAGAAGCCTCCAGTGAGCAGGTTGGTCAAAGGCAGTGTCCTTTAGGGGACTGGAGGCCAAAGCTTTCTGCTGCTCCAGGGCCTGTTCCTCCACCAGCATCTGCTCCATCTGCATCTGCAGCCCAGGTTCCAACTGCAGAAAGGAAAGATATGCGTGGTTAGCAAGGGTCCTTTCCGAGGCACAGGTTGGTCTCTCAAAGAGGGTCCCAGCCTGCTCCTGTTGAGAGGGGTGACAGGGACCTCTTGACTCACTGCTTGGTGCCTGTGACACCTCCTGCTCCCTCCCTTTATCTCAAGGGCAAAGAACTCCAAGGGAAACTTCACCTGCCCAGTGACTCTTATAAATAAAAGCTGATCTGGCAAACAGACAGACAGACAAGCCAGGAACCCTCCAGAGGTCCAAGTTATTTGCCTGTCACCAGCCAATGCCAAGGCAGCTTGGATAAAGAACCCTCTTGAAAAGGGAACTGCAATAAAGCTGGTGCCTCTTAGCGATGAACATCAACAGGGCAGTCCCAGAGCACAGTCAGGCTGCTGCAATTAAGCTCTGTAAACCTGGCAGACCTTGGGCGGTGAGCAACAAATCCCCGAGCCAGGACTTGTATCTCCATCACAAAGCACCATAAACTCAGTCACCTGAGCACGGCCTTCAGGATCTCTTCCTGGGGCAGTCAGGAAACTGGTGCAGCCATAGGAGGACAAGTGCCAGCGGTGGGCAGCCCCCGGGGCAGCGCTGAGCCCATGCAGGATCACAGCCAGATGTGGGCAGGGAGGCCCCAAGTGCCCGCCGGGCACTGGGATGCCTGCTCTGGCCTTAAGGGGCTCAAATGACACAGGAGGAAGGTGGCATGAGGCAAACAGGGCAGCAGCCGTTCTCACCATGGTGCCCGAGCCGTCCATGGGTGACTCTGCAGCCGCAGCCTCCGCCGGAGCAACCACTTCGCCTCCCTGGCGGTCTTGTGCCATCTTCTCCCCTGCCTTCTTCAGGATCTTCTCATATTTCTCATTTCCTGAAGGAAGAAAACATCCAAAATAGAAATGTGGGTGCAGCGCCCTTCGCATTTGAGCTGGAAGCCCCACTCTCCCAGCATTGGCCTCTCCCTGGAACACTCTACTTGAGCAACCTATGGAAAGTGGACGCTGCTGCTCCTCTCTGAATCCTGATGTTCATTCCCATTCAATCTTCCCCCGCACACAGAAGCATCTCATCCCCTGCAATGTGATGCAAACCCAATCCTGCCAAACTCCCTGCCAGCCTCTATTAGAGCTTTCCCAAGCATTTCTGTCCAGCCATCATCTTCCCAGGACTCTGACCAATATCCTGGCAAGCTCTACGGGATGGTTCCTGGGGCAAAGCCCACAGGCTCGTCTGTCAGAGACCCAGGAACCAACCAGAGCGCTGAGTGTTGGTCTGGCAGCCCGGAAACCTCCAGGCTTGGTGGAGGGTTGGTGTGAGCTGCCCTGGGGATGGAAGGCGTGGAGCAGAGGGGTGGGGAACAGAGGACCTTCTGGGGGAACAGAATGCAGTGCTCACCTTTAATATTCCTGGGAAGGTCCAGGGAGATCCTGGGAAAGTCTGCCTCTCCTTTCAGGGAGAGCTCGTCTGGCTCCAGGTGACCCACTTGGAGCTTGAAAGTCCTGCAGAAGACTCCAGGCACTCCTGGCAGGTAGCAGACTTTCAGCACTTGCTCCTTGCCAGGTTCAAGATAACCCTGCAGAGTGTGGGAGAAGAGGGAGGGATGCATCAAAGAGGGTTTGGTGGAGGGACGGCTGAGACAACAGACACGCTGAGAAGAGAAGGCAGGTTCTCCTACGTAAGAAACTATTGGACATCATCACCTTCTAGTTTTCTTGTATTCAAAGGCCAAGGTCTCCTACCCCAGGATGCAGCACGTCCTTCAGAGGCCTTGCAGGGATGCATTCCCCCAGCACAGCCCCACAGACTGCCCCTTGCACAGCACGAGCATAGCTCTGCCGCTCACAGTGTCCCCTCTGCAGCAAGAGCCAGACTGAATAAACAGAAGCTCTTTTTCCAGCCACTGTGGAAGAAGTGAAGCATCTGCGCTCTCAGCAGGGCTGGCAGCTCCTGGCACAGCACGGCAGGGGTTCCCAGGCGGCTGTCGAGGGGTCTGACTGGGTAAAGTGACCCTCAGGAGAGCCGGCACCACCCGGCCCCGGCACAAGCAGAGAGCTCAGCAGCTGGGGTCCAGAGCTGCCCCAGCGCTCGTGCCTCCCCCCAGGGGCTGTGGGACAGCAGAGCCACCCGCTGGCTCAGGCCGCTCGGGGAGGCTGTTAGGACCGCACTGCCGTGGCCCCCTCTGCCCCCGCAGCCATTGCTCATGGCCTCTCCTGCTGCTTCCTGATTTTTTTCTTTTCTTTTTTCGTTTGATTTTTCCCCATTTTTCCCCACAGCTGGACACGGGGCCAGGGGTCACCACTTCTGCTCCCTCCATACTCACTGTGTTGGGCAGCACCAGGAACTCATCGGGCTGCGGGCAGTCTGCAGTGGCCTCGCCCGGGCGCTGGACCGTGTAGGTGAATCCCAGCTTCCCACAGTTCCGCAGGGCAACCTCTGCTTCCGCCACTCGGTGAAACAGCTGAAGAGAGCAGAGAGGAGCGGAGTTACAGACACAGGCCCGATGCTGGGAAACTCCTTCTGCCTCCCTTGGGATGAGAGCAAATGAACGCAACGCAGGAGAGAAACAGGGGGGAGGAGATGGGGGCACTTGGCTCTCCCAGGTGAACCCAGGGACCCCACAGCGTGGCAGCATGCAGAGGGGAAACACCAACCACGTGAAGATCAGGGATAAGGAAACCCAAGAGGAAACAAGTCCTCCTCACTTCAAGGTGTCCTTTAAGAGCTGAAACAAAGGAGGTGTCATCCAGGCACTGCAGAAAAGGCACCACAGGAAAGGCACCCACATACAAGTATTTGCAGAGCTTGCAGTGACAGCAAAAGGAGAGAGAGCGCAACAGGTACAGGGCTAGCAGCCAGAAACATCAGCGGGGGTTTTAACTGAAAAATGAGTAAATTGGGGATTAGCCAGGGTCGTCCTCTTCAGCTGCAGTCACTGGGCAGCCCCCGTTAAACTTCCTCCCTGGATATTTTGTTGATTGAAAAAGAGCATTGAAAAAGAGCATCTCCTTGGACTTTTCTTAAGAAGAGACCTGTGTCTCGGGGACACGTTCCTCTGGAGATGACTGCTGGGATCCTGCCTGCCCCAGAAGGCAGCGTTCATTACCTTGAAGAGGAGGAATTCCCAACTTTGGGTGGGGGATCATGGTCACTAAAAACCAGCATGGATGCAGGACGGATCACTCCGAGGTCGTACTTCCAAGCCATACAGCCAACAAAGTAGGTGGGAGGGGAGAGAACCCTAGCCCGTCACCTACACCCATCGGTGAGGATTTCAAGGACCTCTGCCAAGAGAAGTGAGTGGTACCTGCAGCCCATAGTCCATCTCTCTGGTGTCCAGGAGGTAGTTCATAAGCGAAGCCTCCCCGCTGAGTACAACCTCGTGGGTCGGGCCTCCCTCCACCCTGCATTGCGCCGTGACTTGGGCGACGATGTTTGCGTGGCCAAAGAAAGTGAACATGACCCGCTGGCTCTCGCCCGGCTGCAGCACTCCATGCAGTGGCATGATGTCAAAAACCTGGACACGGGGGAAGAGAAAGCAAGATGTCAAGCATCAAAGTTGATGCAGGAGAGCAGCCATGGCTTGAAGCAAAGGACAGATGTGGCTGGAGAGGCCTCTTCCTCAAACGCAGGCAAAATCATCCTCACCTCATCCTGCATCCATTACATTTTTCAGCAGAGGAATCAATGAAAAATCTTCTCTCATACTCAGCAATTAATGCATTCATTAACACACTACATTAAAGTAATCTGGGAGGTCTCCTGGCAGCAATAAATTCTTTCTGCTGCAGAACTTGCCTTTAAGAACACCCTTCACAGCCTCCAGAGAAACACGAGGCCCAAAGGTGAGAGCCCCTGGAGCCGGGGCGGCCGATTCCAGTCCAGCCCATCCGACTCCTGACGCTTTTCCCCCTCGGATTTTCAGGCTGCTCTCTCTCAGGATGCTTCAGCAAAATCTGCTGCAGAAATTTCCTATCAGCCACTTGATTAGTGACGAGATGAATAACGCCCTCCACAGCTGACATGCAGCTGACACGGCCCACACAGCCCCTCCAGTGACCGGTGGCTTCGGCAGCGTGGGGTGACGTGCTCGGAGGGGTGCGAAGCCACTTTGTGAGCATCACCAAGGGCCACCAGTGGGAGTGGGGGCTACAAAACTGCTGGGCCCACTGAAAATGCAGAAGCAAGGCTGATTCCCACTTACGTCGTGAATTCCCAAGCTGAAGCGTTCTGCCTCCACAAACTGCATCAATTTCTTCAACCTTAGCATTCTCCCAGTCTTCACAGTACTTTCCCTCTTCACATCAATTGATGGCAGTGGCTGGAAAAGAAGGATCGTGGGCTGCAGCAAGCAGCTGGCTGGCCTGGGCGAGATCGCTCTGCCGCAGGTTCCATCACCTCATCAAGCCAGGAGCAGCAGAGATGGGATCTGGGTGCAAATCAAGCAGGAGAGTCTCCGTGCCTTCAGCTGAGTGTGGGTCTAAGCCCACCCACAGATGAGACACGGCCACCAATCCACACTTCCTGCACACAAAGTTCCCAAGAAAGTTAAGTGCACCCAGCACTCAGTCCTGGCAGAGACCTCAAGGACATTCTGCACCCTCATGCCAGCCTGGCTTCACTCACTCCTGCCCAAGGAACACACTAGAAACCTAATGCCTGGACAGATCAGGCTCTCCGTGACAAAAACAGGAACACAGCTGCCAGGGAAACATATTAAAATCAGGAAAGTAAGGACTTCAAAAGTGCTTGAGACAACCATCCCATTTCAGATGGTGCTTAGGTTTCACCTCACGCACCCATCAGTGCAGGAGAGCTGAGGATCTCTGCTTAGGCCTTCTTCTCAAAAGGCACCTTCCTGACAAAGGCAGCTGAGATGTTTTTTCTCTTTTTAACCTCAGAGGTGCCACCTTTCAAAAGGAAGATCAGCCCTAGGCTTCCAACCCCTATTTATAAACAAGGGCTTTGCACTTGCTCTCAAAATTGAAGAATACCCGCTTTGTCACTAATGGGAAGAAGTGCTCTGTGCTGTGGCCTTGGCTTAAGCAGAATCCGCCAGAATATTTATGGGACACCTTCACACCTGATCAGAGGCTGCATCAACCCAGGAGATAAGATAGAGCACTGGGGAGGGCAGAGTCTTCTCAACTTTCATGCTCTTTCTGTCATCCTGCGCCTTCAAACCAGCAAAGCTTTGCCAAGCGCATATTCCCAAATGTGCTCACCACGCCTTTCCTGGGCCTACAGCCTCCCATCTCCCCAGGGAGGTTATATGGATATTGTCTTGATACAGTGACACAAGCTGAAGGTGCAACTGCAATCCAGATATTACCTTTGAAGCAATTTTAGATCCTACTTAGCCACCTCCACTTGTATTTCCCTGGTGTATTTGTGCACACATGGCAACAAAGCAGGAAATAAAGATTTCATGCTTCTACCAAAAACATTCACCCACACCATTCTTTATGTCTACAGGGCATCATTTCTCCCAATTCAGGAAAAAAAATGTGCAGAGTTATAACACCAAAACTGCTGATATTTGGCTGTGAACCGGTGCAAGCCCACGCCTTGAACTTAATGCCAACATCGGCGCTTTCAGAACCTCCTGTGCTCTCTTACACCCTTTTCTATTGCCCCAGGAGCAGTCTCTGTCCCACAGGGTGCAGAACAAGGTGCCAGCTCCCATCAGCACCAAGGTCAAGCTAAAAAGCAGTAAGGTTCACCAGGAAGGTCAGCACATCAAAGGTGACTCTGTCTGCAAAGCCCTCTTTTGTGACAGTCGGCTCTGTGGCCGTCGCTGCGGCACTGGCTGATGGGGGAGGGCAGAAGAGTGGGAACGGGTGGCTCTGGCTAGGGCTGGGAAGGTGGTACCCGGAGATCAGTGCTTGGCACGGCTCGAAACAGAAAGGACACTGGGAGCCTTCACATCACAATGCAGAGAAAAGTCTCGTGTGATGTTGTGAAAAAAAGAAACAAAAAAAAAATCCCAAATCCAGCACAGGTCAGGAGACTCCGAGTGGGCTTCTCTGGGCATAACTACCCTAAACAATCCTGCTTCTCCCCTGCAGAAACCCCGTGTCCAGTGCTGCCAAGCACACTTGTAGCTTTTGAAGATAATCTACCTTTTCATCCAGAGAACCATCTGCATCTGCTGGGTCCAGGAGAGGATCCTCTGCTGCTCCCAGGGCTCTGGCTGGCTGCTCTGCACCCCCATTCCTGGAGCTGCTCTCTGCAGATGCTGAGCGCTCCAGCTGGGCTCTCTTCTGCTTCGGTGGTTGGGGTTTCATGAAAAATTGGCTTCTGGAAGGGCTGAACCTGGAAAATAACATAACTTTGATCATGGGCCTGCAGTGGGAGGGAGCGAAGCCTTGGTCACTTCTAAACAATGCACTGCACATCACAATGACAAGATCCGGCTCCCTGCTGTGCCGCAGGTGTTCCCTGGCTGCCAAACAATGGCTCCAACAGCACTTCGTGCTAAAAGGGCAGCAGCTCTGCTGGAACAAGGTTATAGCCCATGTGGCACTCAGTGATGGCACCATCACCTCCCCAGCACTCTCTAAACTCTCACTGTTTGAGGACCAGGTTGGCAAATGATTCAGCAGAGCTGAGTTTATAGTCTGACCGGCATCTGCCTGTAGGAAGCATAGAGCTTAACATTTACAGACATTCCCAGGTGGCTGTGATTACATTCCATGCTTTAACCAGCAGCAGCGCTCACAGCAACCCTGTTGGTGTTCCTAAAGCCACTTAGAGGACACGCTCGAACCACGCCTGCTGTCACCGTCCCAATCTACAACAGCGAGAGACAGGGACAGCAGCACATCCTGCCGGTGGCAGGGCCTGTGCAGGTTCTTAGGGTGAGATGGTCACCAAGTGGGTTGGCAGGGAAGGAAAATAGGTCACTATAGAGCTGCTTGTCCAGGGGGCTAAGCAATGGCTTTAAAGCTCCAGAGGTAAAGCAGGATTCTAGGCTCTGGGCTATGTGGAAAGGGGTTGGTAGTGTCCTACAGCCCCAGCTTGGCTGGAGAACATTGCCTTCTTCCCAGCTTCAAACTGGTAGAGATCACCCACTCCCCGGGCACAGCCAGGAGGTGCTCTTTCCACCAGGGAAGTTGAAAGCAATTTGTCAGATCTCAGCAAACAGCCTTGGCCTTTGCAAAGTACAAACAGGACATCAGGAAGAGGTTCGGGGAGAAGGCAAAGGTGCACATACCTTATCTGGCTGCGCGGGCGGTCTGTCACGAAGGCCCAACTGTACTGTGCAGGAAACAGGCTGCAGTTGGTCATCTCGATGTAACGCACAACATTAGTGTCATTCAAGATGCAGCCGAAGTCCACAGCCGTGGTCTGCATACGGACATTCGGAAAGTAGACCCGAACGGTGACCTGCTCCTCATGAGGGTGCTCCAGGATCCGTATACGCAGAGTCTTCTCTACATTCGAGCTATTCAACTCTTCTTTGTAAGTGAGATTACATTTAACAGAGAGATGAAGTTCCTCCCCTGCCTCCAGCTTCACAGGCTGCAAGGAGATGAAGAGTATTAACCACAGGTGTGATGAAGTCCCAAGGCCTGAAGGCACACAACGTGTAAATGCTTCACTTCCTTTACAGTGTGTGCCCAACTGCAAGCACCACAAGACTCTCACCTGAGACCATCTCAGGCTCACATCTCCGTGCTCTGCATTAGTACCAGAGCGAAAAGACTCTTGTTCTCCTGCATTCTGGCCCCCAAAAGCCGAGTGCTAAATCCGTAACCAAATCAGCACTCTGGCAATCGGGGCCTTTTGCCCTGACTCCAGAGGAGCTGCTTTACCCTCACGCTCAGCACCAGCGCAGAGGCATCGCACCCCCACCCCTGCCGGGGCCAGGCACCGCACGGCGCAGAAGCGGTGGCCGTGCCCACAACAACCCGTGTCCAGCAGAGTCTGTGCCCAACACCTCCCGCCCACAGCGGGGCAGGCGCCAGGCTCCTCAGCCTTCCTGAAGGCAGAGCTGCCCTCAGAGCGAGCAAGCGGCTCCTGCGCTTACAGAGGACGGAGCGCTGCGATGGCTTCCCAGAGAACCTTTACCACACGGCTCGCCTACAGCCAGCTGCCTGCTCACTTCTCTTGGTGTCTTAAGAGCCAGGATGTGCTTCCCCAGCTCAGATGATCTTTTGTTTCCCTCAGCAGCTTCAAATCTAGTGCTCACCACCAGGTTGTGTGAGACTGAGAACAACCCGATCCAGTGGAAGGTGTCCCTGCCCGTGGCAGGGGTGGAAATGGATGGGATTTAAGGACCCTTCTGACTCCAACCATTCAGTCATTCTATGATTTAGTTCTGCTGACTCTGAAGGAAAGACTTCTCTCCTGGAAGGCCTCCCAACAGAAGGGCACCACCACGCTCCTCCTCTTCAATCCCCACCAGCAGGAAGCTCCACAGCTGCTCACCTGGACATCTGCACGGAGGGGCTGCTGGTCCTCATCGCAGATCAGGAAGGGCTGCTCTAAGGCCAGGAAAATGCTGAATGGCAGCAGGGAGGTGTTTTTTAAAGACAGAGCCAGAGGATCACTGAGTTTCTGCAGAAACAGAAGATGAGAGAAAACGTGAAGTAGCCATGGACCTCCTCCTCTTTCTGATGCATTTCAAATTTTTCATCTCTATTTACTATTTTAATTGGTTTGTACCCTTCTAGAAGGTTTCTTCTCTAAATATAACAGATGCTTTTCATGTTTAGAAAGTACAGCATCTCTCAGGGGAACCGGGAAACAGTCCCATGCACAGATGAGAGAGCAGGACCCTGACAGGAGGCAGCTGCTTGAACAATGTCAAACCCAGAAAGTGAACCCAGATCATCTGCCTCCAGTTTTTATCCTCTCTTGGCTAAAATGGCACAAGACAATTTTTACTCCCTTACAGCAATTTCTTACCACGCTATTGCCTCTAGTAGCCTCATAAAAAGCAGTGAGGCTGCTCAGAGAAGACAAGCAGGCAGCATTTAGCCCGAAGTGGAGAGCCTGCAGTAGCCTAAGGTTAGCTTTGAACTTTCACATGCACACACAGCCAGCAAGAACCCTCGGCAGTCCAGGTGCAACGTGACTCCTGCTGCCTCTGCTCCACTGACAGGCTGTCTGAGGGCCCAAAGCTAAGCTCAGCCTAAGCTGTTGATGCACTGCCCTGGACTTCCTGTATGGCTTCTATCAATTAGAGAGTGTTTGGAAAACCAGTTCTGCATGTATTGGTAACAAACAGCTGCAATGTCATAGCACTCGATAAATCGGAGTGCACGGCACCAGGCAGACTACAGGCAGACATCAGGGGGAGATGAGCTGCCTGCTCACAGCATTTTGTGCTTCTCTGGATGCCTGGGAACTGGAGGAGAGACCTGAAAAAACAAAAGAACTAAATAATGCAACAGTCTTTCTTTTTCAGATGATGCAGGAGTCAGGATCCAGAGACTGAAGGGCCTCTGCTCTGGGTTGGTGTTATCACTGTAGCTGAGGGACGCCTGCAGGTCCTTTGAAGAACGTGAGGCTTGGGGAAATGCAGAGAACTTGCATCCATATTAACAACAGAGAAGGCAAAGAAAAGAGTTTACAGGTTTTCCTCATCAGCCTGTGGAGCTGACAGGAATCCAGAGCCGACAGTTTTCTCAACTGCCCGGACTGGTGGTGAAACTTCACTGTGCCTTGGAGCATGCTCAAAAACACGCCTCTACAAGTGTGTCTCTCTAGAGGTGCCCATGATGCCCTTTGGTGCAGCAGCTGTCACTGAAGCAAAACTGAGATGAAGTTAAAAAGCATCTCTAAAAATGTCCTCAGTGACTTTACAGAGCGCCTCAGGAGGGGTTCAGCATCGCTCAGTGGCAGCAATCTGCTCTCCCACCCGCAGCCCCAGCACACGGGGCGGCTGTGCAAAGCCCACGCTGTCCTCGTGGGTCCCACACGTGTCACCCTGTGCCCTTGGCTCAGCAGCTCAGTTCTGTCTCCACATCAAGAAAGGCAAAACAGACCTGGCGAGACTGTCCCCAGCCCCAGAGGAGCGAAACAACCATCTCAGTGCTAACAGCAATAGCTTGGTGCTCCTCAGATCAATCCTAAGCCATGGGGACTGGCAGAAGCTGTTTAACTCCCTCCTCTGAACACAGTCACACACAGCCCCCACGGGCTTTCAGTCATCACCCACGCTATCAACTGCCAGGATGCAATCCAGAGCCTTACCTCCTCTGCCCAGAAAGTGACTTCCCTGGGGGACACTTGCAGAGCAGGAACGATGAACTGGCAGGTGACATCCGCTTGCATTATCAGTTCCTTCCCTGAATTGTTCCCCACGACGGCGTGACACAGCAGCCGCTCCTTCACCACCTTGTGTGCGAGAGTCGCGCGTCACCCAGCGGGGCCGAGCAGGGCACTCAGAGAACACGGCCTTGGCTCGCCACCCGACTGCGGTCAGGTAGGATTGGGATTGCCTGGGTAAAATTATGCCAGGTGACCTGGGCCAGCGGCCACCAGCAGGTATTACTGCCATAAAGTTACAGGCACTGCTCTCCTCAACAGCTCCCTTCCCTTTCAGGCTGCATCCTATTCATTCAGCACTTCAACGCCCGTACTGCTACACCCCGACCTTCGCTCGTGAGCCACGCGCTCTCTACAGCTGCAGTAATTACTGCCCCAAATGATTACTGCTTTGATGGACCCCACTGCTTACACAATGCCCCAAAGAGCCAGCCCACCGTCTGGTAAAGCGGGATCACTCATTCCTAGGATAAGCTGTGCCCTCCTAGAGCCGGTTTTAAAAGAAAGCTCCTTAGGAAAGAGACGTCTTGCACTTCACAGGGAAACCCTCTGCTCAAGCTCAATGCTCTTCTATTCAAGATTTCTGCCTAATTTCTCATGGTTTCACTTCCCCAAATCCCTCCCTTCATCTCTCTTCCCTCGGGTATGGCACCTCAACCCAACTCCTTCTCAGAGCCTCCAGCCTTCAGAGTCATCTGCGTTGCACGTGCAATGCCTGGAGCTGGGCTTCTGACCAGCCCTAGGAGCATTAAGGTCTCCAGAGCCAAGGAAGGTGCAAGCCCACTCCCAGGGCGCTGGCTTTGACTGTAGGAGCCGGCTGTGCTCACGGACACCCTTTTGGCTTTCCAGGCAAGACACCCTCACCAGTGCCCTGACCGTTTTATTTCCTTTCTGGTACCTTTTTCTCCTCTTCGGCAAAACCCTGGAGCTCAGAACTGCACGGGAACAGTCCCAGCACAGCCAACTAGGTGAAGAATCAAATCTTCCTCAAGCTACCACTGAGGTAACCCTTCAAAACACTTCTATCAGCAGGAGCTTAATGCAGCTTTATTTTACATATACTGGGAGAACACCCACAGACCCTGCTGAAATCTCCCCCTCTGAGCTGCCACCCAAGGGGGCTACAAGGCCTGGCTGCCCTTGGGACAGCAGGGCTGGCTGAGAGGCTGGGGGAAGCTCTTATGGAAATACTGACAGAAGTCAAGCTGTCAATTGTAATGATCCCTGGGAAGAGCTTCCCATGCTGATCACTGACGGTGACTGTGCTCATTTCTCTCCTCCAGAATTCAGCACCAGACAAGCCCTCTGCCCGTGTTTGTCTACAGACAAAATATAATCCTGCTCCCAGAGACTCCCTCTTGTCACAAGGGCTTTGTTTCACTCACTGCTTCCCCAGGCTGATTACCTTGCTTCATTCCACTCACTTTCAGCCTGTGCTCCTACTCTAAGTGTAACTTATTTTCTCTGCCCTTCCTTTCTGCCTCAGCACACGACGCCTCGTCACCTGTCATCTGCCCCTGAAGCAGCAATGCTTCCTTCAGCCCGATTTTGGGTTTGCGGTGGCCATACAAACACAAAAATCCTTGGCAACTGATGGCTGCCAGCAAGGAAAGCAACCGCTGCTGCCGTGATAACCTGTGCCTTAGAACAGTTTCTTGAAAGCACCTGCCCATCTTCTCAGGCAAGCGTCAAGAGGCTGCTGATGAACTCCCAGTGGACATGACCTGATGGGAAAGACTCAGCCCTCATGGGGGTTCTCACCTCTGGAGTGCTGGAGAAGCCTTCCAGCACCATCTCCATACTCTTGCCCGGCATCAGCTCCATCCTCAGCGGTCGAAGCTTAAACACGGGGCAGGCAGATTTGGGGTTCTGAGAGGAATCTTTCCTCTTGCTGCTACTGAGGGCAGGGAGACGATGACGCTGGCGAAAGGTGGAAAACCCTTCCGTTGTCCAATGGAGTAAATGTGGGTGTCGTCCTTTGTTGGTTACCTTGAAGCGGTAACAGAAGGGCAGCAAGCTGGAAGAGAAGCAGAGATGGAAAACGTCACGGGAGCTGCTATTTCCCAGCAGTCACCCAGCTTCAGGGCCCCAGTGCCGTTATCTGACTGTGCACTCAGCAATAAAGCCACCCCCCAAGAGGCTGACCCAGCACCAGCCCTCAGCAAGAGCCAGACCCTGGCTGCCCCTCAGCTTATCCAGCAGCTGCTCTGTGTGTGCTCAGCAAGGGAAAGCCTCCTGAAGATCATCATCTCGGCTGCTGTGGACAGGGCATTAAAAATAAGGGCAACTGAGAGGTGATGTAGCAACTGGTTTCCATGTTGGTGCCTTTTGAGGGTCTCCAATAACTTCCACTTGGCCATGAAATGTTTCTAAGGGATTCCATGCAGTGTCAATGAAATGGAGCAGGACCTTGAGCGCAGAAGGAGAACGAGCCTGAAGGACTACAGCAAAACTCCTCCTTGCGGAAGCCACAGAAGGAGTGGGAGCTGAGACATACTCTACCTGAACTGAGGGCCCAGGTTGAGCTCTGGAGCAAAGGGTTTGTCAGTGACAATGGTGGTGCCGACGCCGACAGCCTGGACAGGAATGTCGTAGCTACGGCTGTTCTCTATGAACACCTTCACCTCATCCCTGAACGTCTCAGTGCCATCCAAGTTCGCAATGACAGCCACAGACACCTCAGCACTGGGAGGAATCACTCCTTCACTGGGTTCAATCCTCCAGTGTGAGCATTTGCCAGCCTGTAAGACAAGCCAAACACTAGCTGAGGAGGGAAACCACACCCCCTGGTCTCTTGTGGGGTGGAGGAAAAGAAAGGACTAAAGATGAGGTTGAGAAACAAAGGGTTAATGTCCCTAAATCTAAGCTACAGTCTCTGGAAACACTCTCCTTTAACAGAGTCACTTCATTTACTCGGTTTTGCCTGACCCCAGGGATGCTCATCCTCAGGAGAAGGCCATTCCCCTTCCAGTCTCTTTTGGAGCGTGTGCCAACAGAAGCTGCTTTACCTCTCCTGGCTCTCTCCCAACAGTGGCCGGGTTTGCATAAAGGCACAAGGCCAGAGGAAGCCAGGACTGCTCAAATCCTATCGCAGCAGCCACACAGCTCGGGGATTCTGCTGAAAGCCTGAAGGACAACTCTGCAAAACCGGCTGATCAAAAGCCCAACACCAAAGACTTCTTTCCGAAGAGCTCAGAAGTGCTTCCCAACAGCCCCTGGAGGACTGGCACGCTCTGTCCCCACTGATCAGCAGCTGCAGGGAGGTGCCCCAGCCCCCTCAGCTTTGGAAAATCCAGTCATAAATGTTTTTAGCAAGGCAGTAAAGCAATAAGAGGAAAGAAATCTCCAAGCTGTGCGCCTGGTGGTGACAGCCCAGGCTTCCCAAGCACTCTCATCCTCAGGTTTGTCATAGAGTTCCCTCTGTGGATGGGGCAATAAGGGTGCTGCACACCCAGCCCATCCAAAACCACGTTCACAGGGAGCAAGCTTGCAGCAGACAGAGAAATGCACGTGACGCTCCCTGGCCAGCAGGAAATGCACTGGGATGGAGATGCACGGCTTCCAAGTGCCCATCAGAGTGATGGTGGTAAGGCAACACAGTCCAGTGCTGCGTTTGGAACAACAGGCACTACTCACCCCAAACACCGCAGCACTGTAAGAGAAAAGGTTTGTTCTGTTTTTTTTCAATAGTAAGAAACAATGTGCCTGGAGGCCTGACGTGATCCAAGCAAGTGTTTGGTCCAGGTGACCTTAGCTTCATTTTCCATCTGTCGAGCTGACAGCACTGAGCTCCAACAGGACACCAGCCAGCCCAGGGAGAAGAGCATCGGAAAACCAAGCCGCACTTCCAAGTCGTGGGAAGCATCAGAGTAACCCCCAAAATGACCTCTGCTAATGGTGAGGATCAGAGGAGCTGGGGGGCAGGGAAGCAGGAGCTGGTTGAGCATTCAGGGTCTCAGCAGCGTGTGTGGGTGCCCCAGCTACAATGACTTCTCCGGGGTGGAGCACCCCAAAGGCATCAAAATTACTCCAGGTGCTGGTAAAGTTATAAACTCAGCCCCTGGAGTTTAATTTGTCCTCTGGAGTTGCAAAAGAAAGTCTTAAAAAAAACAAGATGAGAAAGGGATGGAGGAAAGCAGTTGCACGGGGTGAACACAGATACTTACCATCTCTGCTCGGAAGGATGCAGGGGCGAGAGTCTGATTGGAGAGGTAGAGAGTTTGGGAAACATCTTGGAGAACCTGGATACTGCCGAAATTGATCTTATTCGGATGGGTGTAGACAACTGGTCCTTCTCCAATGCTCACCAAGTGGATTTCCTACTCCAGAAAGGGGGTAGAAAAGATCAAACAGAACAGGAAATGTATAAAAATGTCAGACAGAGTGCTCCTAGACTGAGGCAGCTCTTCGAGGTCTGCAGTGTTGTAAGACTGAAACAGAAGGCCTGGAGCAAGTGTGGGACCTGGAGCAATCCCATCAGAAAGGCACAGGATCCCGTTATCAGCAGATGAAGCAACCCAGTTTCTCACACTTGCTTTTCCACAGCTCCTCCATGTGTTGGCTCTCCTTTCTCTACACTTCGCCTGCTCCCAGTCCTTTTCCTGCTCTCTCTTGCCCCAAATCACCCTCCCTGACTTCTGCTGCTGCACAGCCACACTTGCAGAGGAACTCCTTTAACATCCCCAAAGCCACCCCTGTGGGAAATCGGCACAAGGCAGGAGCAAAGCAGGCTCTTCGGAGCAGAGATCCTGCCAGTCAGTTGCTGCTGAGTGCGCTTACGTGTGCTCCTATATGATAGGAATAACAGACTGATAATTACATCATTCAAGCAGCATTTTTGTTTCTCCATTTGACAGTCTGAGCCCCAAAAGCTTTGTTCTTGCAGAACTGGCACAGCCTATTGGAGGAGGAATGGGGATTCCTTTGCTAAACCACCTTCTCACAACATTAAAAACAATGCGAATTTATCCAGTTTGGATGGATTTCATTGGTTCCAAACACCCCAACTCGATCTGAACAGATAAAACTCCCAAGGCTGACAAGATGCTGTGCAATTCACTGGGGGCACGGAGTATGATTTAACCACAGAATAAACCAGCTCCCACGATGACAAACCTCCAAGGATGTCTGACACCAGGAAAAGGCCTTGAGAGCTGTCACAGTCACCAGGAAACTCAGCCTGGAGCAGTGGCATCCAGAAATGCTCACCTCTTGGGAGGACACTGCGCAGGAGCGAGCCAACGTTCAACTACCCAGGCTGGTACCTCAAAAATGAGGAGCTGAAGGCACGCATGATGATGGACATTTTATCCCTCCAGGAGAAGGGAGGCAGAGAGAGCTGCAGTCTGGGTGATGCTGCCCAAAGCTCCCAGGAAGGAGAAGCAGAAGGAAAGACCTGTGCTTTGCCAGCTGGCTTTGCTTCCAGTCAACAGCGGGGCCCAAGTAGCAAAGGCCAGGCAGAGCCTGCTCTCACCCTGTCATTTCTCCAGCTGAAACACTTGCCCATTGGGCCAAAATTTGACGTATTCATGCTCAGAAAAAGGTTAAGGTAAAGCTTGAAACGATAATTTCTTAATCCAAGGGAAGACGTTTTCCAAGAATACTGTAGTTAAACAAGCAAAGAGTTAAACAACAGGGTTATTCCAGCAGAGAGAAACCCTCTTTTTTCAGGGAAGCCTGCCTTATATTTATGAATAACTGCTCTGTCAAACTTCAGACTCCCCTGCCAGCCCGCCCTGCCTGGCCTTCCTGCTGGCTGGTTCCCATGCACATGCACAAAGGCCTGGGCCGAGGCGTTCAGGGGCATCCAGAGAGCTGAGCAGCATCATTTCCATTTGGCTGAATGAAATTTTAAATCCTTTAGACTACTTTCAGAATGCCAGCCCGGTTTCTGCTGCAGAAAGCTTAAGGTTCCCAGCAATCCTCTGACAGCCTCTCTCACGCCCAAAGAGATCACCACACAGTTTAAAACTGCTGCTTCATAAGTCAGTATCATTTTAAATTGAAGTCCAATTAACTAAATTTGTTCTAGATCTCAGCTAGATGAAGCCAGGACACTGCAGAAAGCATTCTCTTGCCCACATTTTGTTCTTGTCTCTGCTGTTGGGTGTGCTTGAATGCAAACATCTCTCAGGAGGCTTTAGTCCAGGAATGCTTGGCCTCATCCAGTTCCAAGTTTGGCAGAAACGCGCTGTGGAGACTCAGTGTCTTTGGCATAACTTTGGGCAGAGAGATGTGATGGGTATTTCTCAGACAGGATGGGCCTGACAGTCAGCACCGTTTCTTACTCAGCCCTTGCTTCAGCAGGATTCAGGGATGTCCCCGGGTGCTCCTGAACACAAGTCCCACAGAAGCAGCAGTTGCTGCTCATCCAATAAAGCAGCAGAGTGTGAGACCCAGGGGCTGTGCTGCCTTTCAGACTGGCCTTGCTGTCCCGTATCACAAAGCCCTCGTTAGATGCTGTGTCAGACACTCAGATGGTCACTGCAGAGGATGCCTTTCCTCCCTCTTCTCCAGGCACTGCCCGATGCTCAGGCCGTGAATTCCCCCAGTCCTTGCCCACACCAGCCATGCCTCACAAGTCCTTGTTTCCCCAGGAAGTCTCACACAATGTCACCCATCTCCCCGAGCACTCACCAGTGGAGATTCTTCTCTCCCAAACACCACGACGTGAGCAACAGTGTCCTGCTCTCCTACCACCTGGGCTTCCAGCGTAAATGGGACGTCCACGCAGCTGTGAGGCTGGACAATCCCACACTGCACGGGGCTGGAGTACCGTACAACAGCAGCATCCTTGTGTTCCTACAAGGGACAGAACCAAACCCAGCTTCAGAGGAAACTCTATAAACTTCTTGACAACTACCACAGTGGCAATGAAGACATTCGAAAAGCCCTGGCAGAAGGCAGAAAGGCACAAAGCCAGACGCAAGACCAGCATGGCCTTAGCACCTTGAGGGGAGCCAGAAGCTGCTGCACCCACAAACACCCGCTCCTGTGCTGGCAGCCTCCCTGCAGCAGCTGCTCACAGCCCTCTGAGTTCCCCTCCACGGAAACCTCCTAAAGACTGGAACATAAACTGCTTCCTAAAGAGCTGATACTCAGGTAGGAGTATGAACTCAGGAACCCACTTGAATATAATTCACCAAGGTCTGATCCAGAACCCTTCTTATTTTTTCTCTACTAAAACTCTCGATGACATTTGAGGACAGGAGGTGGATGCAATGCCAAACCTGAGGAAGAACCCTGTAGCAGCCTGGAAGATCGCTGTTGTTCTCAAGGGTCAGCATCTGCCGATAGGGGACTTTCAGGAAACATTCTCCAAACATCAGAGTAGGGTTGAGCACTTGCAGCTGAGGAATGACACATCTAGGCAGAGAGATGACCAAAAGGGAATTGGAGATACTGAGAGAAGGTAGAGTTTGTTTGCTCCCAGAACAGTGTGAAATGGAGCATAACACACTTGCCACTGCCAAACAGGCATTTAGTAGCCCTACAGCAATAAACCACCTTCAACTTCTCACTAACAGCCTCCTGTAAAGGAGGAGCAAACCCTGAGACCCAGCACCCCAGAGGCTGCCGGGTGCCTGGGCAGAGCACGGCACCCTGTGCCAGAGCTGTCCGATGGGCACCTTCGCTGCAGGAGGCTTGCAACGACCCTGCCAACAGTCCCAGCAAGGTGTGATCTCTGGGTGAGCCTCCCCGCTGGGCTCCAGTGCTCGCCAAGGCTCAGGGATCACCTTGTGACTGCCATTTCCCCATGTGAGGATTTGGGTTTTTCCCCTCGGGATCACCACTTCTCAGCACTGCTGCCTCCCGAGGTGCGGCGTCGCCTCTCGCTGCCCGAAAATATAACTGCACCGTGAGGAGCAGAGACAGAACTTAATTGGTTTCAAGGGGTTGATTACAGTGCTGCTGTTTGAGACAACGAGCTGCAAGGAAAGAGCTGATACCTGGCTGTGAGGGGCAATGCCAACACCTTCTCGCCAACACCCTGCACATCCACCACCACTTCCAACTCGTATCTCTTCACGGTGTTGGAGCACAGGGTCACCTGGTAGAAGAGCAACAAATACGTCATCATTGCCAAAAGCCGTCAGCCATGCATAGTGCCCCCCACTTCACCTTCCATGGTAAGGAACGGGAGGATTTTGCCCCAATTCTGCTGCTGGTCCATGTGTAGAGCACAGTAATGAAAGTCTTCTGACAATATGTGCTTTGTTAATTACACTGTGCAGTTATCAGAGCACAGACCAGCTAAATCAAAGCAGTTGCACTAATGCTCTACGCATCGCTATATTAGAATTAAGGGACAAATTTTTAGTCTCGTCTACAATAGCATAAATCCAGAGGAAAACTGTTAATGTCAACAGAATGTGCACAACTTTACAATGGGAAACTGAGGGCAAATCCTGGCCCAGCAGATACTGTGCAGTTCACAGGTACCAGAGCCTTTCCAGTCTGGAGATCTCTGCAGTGAATACAGCCCCTTCTGCTCAACAGGAGAGGTGAAGTCAGAATGAGAAGAAAAGCAAACTGCTTTATGCAATGGCATCTCTTTTTAAGAGCCACCTTCTGTCCTCACCTTTCCTCTGCCACTGCAAATCAAAGAAATCACTCTAAGCAGCTCTCAAAACCACAGGAATGGTTTCTGTCCCTGACAATATGGTACAAGACGTTCCGCTTACGATTTTGGAGACAAAACGGTGCTCCTTCAGAAACATCCCAGAGTGACTCAGCCAAGAAAAGCCTAACGCTCGCACATAGATCTTACTTGTGTTATGCAAGCGGCACTAAAACCCTCTCATAACTCAGCAAAGCTTCAGCTCCGCCTGCAGAAGCACCTGTGGCCAGACTGTTCCCCTACCTGGACATCCAGGAATCCCTGGGGGAGGATAGTCCCTTTGCAGGGAGTTATGGTAAATTCCCTCGGTCTGATGTGCCCTTGAGCTCCCCTTCTCCAGAAAGGGTGAGTGTTGTTCGATAGAATAAAAGAACTGGTGACACTGGGCTCTCCCGAGCCGTCCTCAGGAATGCGAAGCCTGAAGGTCATGGGCACCGAGGAGCTGTTGGTGAGGCGACCCGACAAGGTGCGAGGAAAGCCTAGGAAAATGACACAGGTATGAATTTATGCACCAATTATCCCATCCTTCCTGGGGTGAATACTCTCTTATGACAAAACTATGCTTGAAGTTCAGCTCTTCTCAATCTGAACCACAGCTAATTCGAGAAGCTGGGCAAGGAATTAATTATCACTGAAGTTCCCTTTTCTACTGACCACGGAGACTGCTTTCTTGGCAATGCCTGCTCTTAGCAATGCCAAACACAAGAATTTTTTCTCTCTCTAGCTGAAGAGCTCTCTCTTCAGCCTTCCAAAACATCACCAATTAATTTTCACTTATGATTGTGCATCCAGACAGACCACTTACTCTGAACAGTCAATCCATAAAATTCTGTTCACTCCGTGAACAAGTACTGCATTGGCATCGAGGAGAAGATACAGGAAGTATCCTGTAGGGCAGCTACAGGCTCGTGTGTGGCGTAAACTCCCTTCTCCTGCAGCCCCATCCCCTTCTGGCACACAGACTGCCACAGTCATTCTGCTGCCGAGGATCGACTGGGCAGACTATGAGGGACACCAGGACACACTGATTTTATGTTCCTTTGGCCCACTGGATCTCACGATGGCCAAATACCGCCTAAGCAACCACCAGCCCTAGTTAAACCACCCGAAGGCTGCTGCACAGGAGCACAAGTGACGGATGCTCTCCTGCTGCAGCGCTCCAGTTGGCCATGAACAGATATCTCGCCCTGAAGTTCAAGTGCAGGGCACACTCACCAAAGGAGACGTCACCGAAGTGGAGGGAAGGCACACTGAAATGAAAAGTTGGTCCGATGACACAGCCCCTGTGAGGACAAAGACAGGCATTGGCTTGGTTAGAGACACGCAAAGCTTTCAGCTCCCATTACCCCTCAAAACACCTGGTCTCAGAACCACCGTGGGTTTCAAATCAACCCATCACCCTGAACAAATGATGGCTCCGTGCCTCACGTTCCTCATCTGGAATGTGATGGACACAGAGGAGCCCACACAGAAGTGGACCCACTTCAGCCAGCCGTCCTGCCTGCAGGTTCCCTGCTTTGGTGTTTCTTAGCTGGAACTGCTGTTTCCTTGGAGTACATGAACATATTCTCCTCGGATGAATCTCGACCCACACAATCATTACGCACACAGGAGTTTGAGATGTGGATCCAGCAAAGCACTCAGACACCCTTTGACCACAACACGAGCGGCAATATTCGACACAGCAGCCAGGTGAATCGTGGAGGAAAGCACCAGCTGGACACTGAGGCACCAGCTCACCTCCAAAAGCATCTGAAACTGAATGTGGGTGTCCTGAACCCACTACACTTTTCACCCATCCTTAAATCCAGCAGCCAGGCTCCAAGCTCCAAAACTCACCCACATCCACTGAAACCAGCACATGGACCTGCACACCATTCATTAATGTATTTCATGGTTGATACCACTCAGTGACAGCTCTGCCTCTCAGAACACAAGGACCACATTGACCACGGCCTGCTGGTTTTACTGACTGCCACTGGGTCTACTCTCTGCACATGGACAGACCCCAGCACCCTGCAGGAGGGACCTGTGTTCACCTGTGGCTTCCCCTTTCCCATATCCCTTCCTAAACACCAAAGAAACAAACACTCGGGTCCTTGTAAGGTTGGTTTTCCAGTAAAGAATAATCACCTCTGGCTTGGGCATCTTCCGATCGCACAGTCAAAAACCACTCAGAAAAACAGACTCTCAGGAGTTTCAATCCAATGCTAATTCTTGATTCTTGGAGCCGAGTCAGTTCCTGAGGATAAGTCAGGTAGCAAATCCCTACTGAGGATGAAGTTTCCACTCCAAGGACCTCATGGAATCAGACCTGACCTCCCAAGGCCCAACAGCTGACTGGATGGAGAAAAGACAGCAGACACACTTTCCATCACAGCCCTTGCCAGGAGACAACAAAAAACTACCTCCAAACCAACCACAACTGGGAATCACATTGGGACACGGCCAGGGATGGGCCTTGCCAGGCAGGGGGGGAAATGGTGAGGGTTATCTTTAGCAATAGCACCAGCCCACGGGGTGACGCTCAAGTCCCTGTGACAGCAGTTGCTGCAGGGCTCCCCGAGTCCCACATCAGCACTTTTTTCCAAGCCACAGAAAGGAGGGACCGGAGCACTCGCTGCACAAGGCCTGGGAAGGAGATCTTGTGCCAATGCCTTAGCACAAGGGAGGATGCTGAGGCGGCTGCTGCCCATTTTGCATGGATTGTTAACAGAGGATTTAAAAACCACTGCCTCTGGCTGCAGAATCGCCCCAGCGTGGCCCAGCCCTCAGCCATCTCCCAGGCCATTTGCTGCTCACGGCTGATACCCTCACACTGCCACGCCCTGTAGGAAGGAGGAGTCACCCCAGCTCCCGGGAGCCCAGGATGGGCAGCAGGCAACTCCACATTTTTCCTCTGCAGCCTCCAGGCAAACTGCTTTCCATCGGGGGCAGGGTCATTTAAAGCCCTGGGGTCCTCAGACAGGGGTAGCAAAGTGTCACAGAAGGAACCAATCTCTGTGCACACAGCATCCTGCAAAGTCACAGAACCACCCAGCTCAACCACGAAGACAAAGCTCCTTCCCACAAGGACCCAAGGATTTCTGAATTCAACTGAGCACTGAGAGCACCAGAGGCAAGGCCACTTCCCCTCGACAGAACCACGCTTCATTTGCTGCTGGAATTGCAGGGTTCAAACTGGACTCAAAGCTAAAAAGCCTTGGCTCTTCATCTTGGCTCTGATCACAGCAACCCGACTCTAAGACCTTAGACAACACTTTTTTTCCCTCTGCTTCACCACAAAATGAGGTTGGTGGGAGATCATCACCCGAGAAGGCTACAGATGTGCTCACAGAGCTCATATATCCCTCCTTACCTGACAGTCAAAGTCACAGGCTCGGGAGATCCTTTCACCCTGAACATGAATTCTTCCTCGAACTTCCCCAGGATGGTGGAACTGAAGGAGATGTTGATGACTTGGAGCCCATCTGGTGAAATGATGCCCTCCGTGGGAAGAAGGGTAAAGCAGGAGCCCAGAGCTGTTGTTGGAGGCACCAAGCTGAAAAGAGCAGCAATGACTCCTTTGTTAAACAGGATCGCCTGCAGCAGCAAGAAATGAAACAGAAACACATAAGGAACCTTCCTTTCTACAGCAGGATGATTTGTGTTTAATTAAACACCCACCATCCACAAAAGGCAGAAGATGCTCTGTGCTGCTGCTTGGAGAAGCCAAAGAAAATACAAGGAGGACAAGTTCTGCCTTTGTTTTTTGTCCTGCAAAGCAGTGATAACTCCACCCAAAAAGGGCTGCTCTGGCTTTACCCCTGTGGCACTGAGTAGGCCACCTCGACCTGCAGTGCAGAGGAGCTGCTCAGCATCACCGCGTCGATGCAGCCCTGTCCCTCCGAGCACCTGAGGCAGCTGCAGCCTCGTGTGTGACTGACCCACAGCATCTTCTACTCCAGGGGAGCCTGGGCCTGCCAAGGGCAGAACACCTTCAGCCCCCACTGCAGCCCACAAGCTCACTGCCTGCCACAGGCACCTCAGGGCCACACTGTAACTACCCTCAGGAGCTCCCCAGCTCCTACAGGACATAATACAGGTGCCTGCACGCTGCCACCAACAAACCCAACCAGAGCAGAGCTGTGACATTACCCATTGCTGCAGGGGGAGTCCCTGCCATTGCCGTGGGCTGGTCTCTCTGCTTTGGATTTCTGTGCCCTCATTTTTGTCCTTGCAAAACCTCTCAGAAAAACTGAGAGGTATGCAGAGAGACATCCCTGATTTTTTAATCTTGCAGCTGTTGTTGGAAATATTCCCCTACTCCAACTCTGCAACGGTAACACAGAAACTCCTCTCTCTTCTCATCTGTTTCACACCTTAGTTACAAATTGCAGTCGGGGATCCTGCACCGAGCTGAGGTTTACCTTCAGCCTCGCTGCTCAGTACGGCGCTGACAGCACCACCTACTTACTCACATTTTCTCAAGTAATGAAAATAATACATTCATACAGAGAGAATCAATAAAGTATCAGCATTAAAAAAGAAGAGAGCACAATATTTCGGTAAGAAAACAGCTTAAGGAGTCCTTCCCTGCCACAGTCAAGCTTCTGAAAGCATCTGGCATGATGTATCGCTGAATTTTCTACCTCTTTTGGTTGCTCTGTCTTGGTTTTTTTTCAGAAGACTTGACAGCATGGGGGGAGGGCAACAAATACACAAATAGGTAGAAAGTTTCTTTGCTTCTTTCCAGAAATGCTTGGCTCTCTTTAGAGCCAGATGTACCAAGGCTGAAGTGGCTTTTTGACCCAGTGTTGCTTTTGCGTGTCAAGGTTGGGTTTTTTTGCATGAAGCCACCCAGTTGATCTCAAAGGGAGGTTGCCCAAAAGCAGGGTTCAGGGCTTCATGAACACCACACACACCTTTCAAACCCCATCAAAAAGCACCTACATGCTGTGAACCCCCCAGATTGGACAGTTATGTCAATATTCCCTGCACACAACCACCTGAGATGCCAGAAATCCTGCAGGTCCACAAGGCTCACAGCTGCCCTGGGAGCCATCAGGATCCACCCCAGCCCCTGAGAAATCCTACTGCTCACCTCATAGCTGTGAGATGATCCAACAAAAATGTTCCCGATATCCAGTTGCTCAAAGCTGAAGCGGAGCCGGGGTCCCATGCCTTCCCCTTTGATGTGCAGGGGTAGCCTGGCTTCACGGCCTGGGGAGAGATTTCTGTTTCAGTACAGTAATTTCCTCTGTTATCCTGGACTTTCCTTGCTGCTTCCTTGCTAGCCCCTGACTCCAGGCTGGAAGGGACCAGTTCCAGGAGTAGATATGGGACCCTTCTCTTCCCTCAGGAGCTATGCTCTTGGGCTGGTGCCTATTTTTTAATGAACCCCTGGGGCTGCTTTCTAATTTAGTGATCAGTTTCCACCCTGAAAGAGCAATGCTGAGTTTAAAACATAACCTCGGAATCCCCTTTTTAAAAAGCACTCTGCTGCAGAGTTATTCCAGCACATCCAAGATGAATCCTTATTGCAAAGAGCTGCCCAGGTGTGACACAGCAGCGACTGGATCACAGCCTTGAAAACACCCTCCTGGAACAGTCTTTTCAATGATTGCTGACTTTTTCATCTTGCAGCCATGAGAGGAGGATATTTTATAATGTCCAAAGTCAGAAAGGAAGAATCATTTTGTTGAATTAAACAAATGGACCCAGTCAAAGCCCAGCTGACAGCAGAGTTGAGAGTTATGTTTCACGGCTCAGGTGTTAAATGGAGGGGTGAGTATTTCTGTTTCACAGGTACCGTAAAAGAGGCAGCATTGGCTGCTCACTGTCACAAGATTTCTCCAACTTGCATTGTGTAGCTTGATTGTCATGAACAGCTCTGGTCTAAACCATCAAAGCTCTCAGGAAACAGCAAAGATTTGCATGTGCCCAGCTATTGTCCATCATCCTGCTGAGACGTGTCCCATGGCCACTCTCATCAAAAACTCAGGGGCAGTTCTTCCCCTTCTGTAGTAGGTCCTCAATCTCTGCTCAAGTAGAATCAATTGATTCTCTAGTTTTCTCCTTTAAACTCTTTGCACCCAGGCACCTCGGCCCTGGGACAGTCTCCCCCCTGACAGTCGAGTGGATCCGCTCTATTTTGTATGGGATGGGGCTATGCACATCATTTAAATGACCTTCTAGAGGTCTTCCAAGGTGCCAGTGGAAGAGTTCACCTCTCTCCAGGGCCCATCATGGTCTCTCAAGAACTCACTCCTCTTGCTAAACACAAATCATTTATCCAGCTCCGTTTCTTGTAAATCCCAGACCAGCACAAGGCTTGCAGACGAGTAGCTTTCCTGTTGCTCTCCCAGCACAGCTCCTGGGGATCTCCGCTGCAAAGAGAGGGACACCCCCCATCGCCAGCGCAAGAGTCTCAGAGCCAGGAGCGCAGCATTGAGCCAGGAATCCCCTGGGAGAAACTTCTTAAGTCAATCCTTTCCTTCCACAGCTCCAACAAGTGCAGCTGGTGGGCAGGAAGCGTTGGTTAACACAAGCCCTGTGTAATTAGTTCCGGGGGGAGCTTGCCCAGTAACCCCTCTGCAATTACTGCATTAATAAAGAGCTGTTCCATCACATTTGTATCCATCAGCTCGGAGCAGTAAGGAATGCACCACAGCAGCTGGGCCAGCAATTTCTCCACCCTCCAGAACGGGAGCCAGGCTGCTGGAGGACCACAGGCCTCACACCTCTTCCTCTTAGATGGAGAAAACCACAGTGTTCCCTGGATGGAAGTCTGACAGTGATCTCCCACTCCAGAAAACCACCTATAGCAGCACCAGACAGAGACACAGAGGAAGGACAATGTAACCCAAACCACGCAGCTTGTTGCAGTCGTTCCCTGCCCCGTGCGAGCACAGCAAAGCCATCACCTCTGTAGGGACAAAGGTGGTGTAAGCTGGGTGGGTCAACGACAACTGCTCCCAGAAGAAGACTCCACAGCATTTCCAGAAGACAGGATGAGCATAAAGCTTGTCTGGCAGACTGCTTGGGCTCTGATTTCCAGGGAGGGTGCTCACCCTGCTGAGCTCAGCCAGCCCTGGACAACACTACCCACGTGCACCATGGACTCGGAGCTACGAGGTAACAATTCCCAGACAGGGAGAGAAGCACTTGCTGGCCAGACGAGGTCCTTTCACAGACACCCTGCACTCAGCAGGGCTCAGCCACCTATGGTCTGGCAGCATCTGGGGAGTGGGAGGTGATCTGGGCTCTGGGAGCACAACGGCAACTCAGCTCCCACCACCTGAGGAGTCTGATGATGCATCCATGAGTCTTTATTACAAAGACTCATCTTGGAGGGGAATGGTCTAGAGAGGCTTAATGATTGTCAATTAAAACTGGTTTGCTCTGTTGTTCTTTGGCCTTCACAGGCACCTCACAGCAGTGAAAATGCTGGAAAACCCATGGCAAACTTGTGCTTTGATTGCTCTGGGATCAGTGATCCAAGCTTGTAGCCAGGAATCCTAAGGGCTGCTCTTGGACAGGAGTTTACCTGGAAATCACAGGGACAGTGAGCACGTGCCAGCACGGCCCTGCTGACCTCTGACCCTTCCTGGCAATTAGACGAGGGCAGAGTGGGCTGGACGACTGGCTCTGCCTCCCTTTCCCTGTGCCTGAGGGCAGACGAAGGAGCTGTACCTGAGATGTCGCAGTAGACTGTTTGTTCATAGACTCTGGCTTCTTGGGGTTTAAAGATCACATTAATTTCAAATGAAGAATTTGGCAAGACATCTCCCTCCTAAAACAGAAGCAGACAGCAAACAATTTATCTTCTAACATTACATTTCTTTTTTCCAGCCCCAGTCCTGGAGCCTTTATTCAGAGCATCAGCGCAGAGCAAGGAGCAACACTTGTCAACCAAATTTATAAGGGAGTTTGGAAGCAGCTGCAAAAAAACCCTTTCTAAGTCCCCTACCTTTACTGGCACCCAGTAGAGGCATTTGGTTAAATTTGGGCTATAGTGAAGGAACCAAACTGAAACCAAACACACCGCATCAAATCAAGCACGAATTCTCTTCAGAGGTACCAGCCAGTCTAAGGGACCTCTCTCCTCCAAACCTTCCCCTGTATCCCTGTGTCGCTATGGCTAAGGGAATGCTTGGACTCAGATAGGAAAAGATTTAGCAAATGGACTTTTCCAATCTCAGTTACAAGATGCTGCCTCTCACACCCTTCCCCTGCACACGCAGGTCAGTGCACAATGCACCCTGGTGAGCCGGGGCTCTCAGCACCCAGCAGAACAAGCCCTCCTGTCGAGGGTCAGTGCAGAACAGGCTCCTCCCCGCCGACGGCTGCTCCTGCCCCGTGCCGTGAGCAGTCAGCCAGCACGCAGGCCCTGCCAGCTGACAGATCACCTGAGACAGGAGCCAACAGTCGGGTGCAGCCTGTTTCTCTCTGCAGGTTGCACACATTCCTGTTTCCCTGAACCCAGGCTCAAACAAGGAGAGATGGGATTTGCTTACAGCACCACACCTCTTTCAAAGGAAGAACTCTTCTCCTGATCACAATGTTGCTCAGGGATTAAGTATGGGCCATGCTACCACTGTAGGGGAAAAAATTCCATTTCACCTATTTTAAATAAAGAAGTTGGGATTACTCTAGGGTCTACTCCAAGATAAAAGGGATTTTGCACTGCGAGGCGGCAGGCATTCTTCATCTCAGACCATGCAAATACTCAGAATTGGGGTTCTGGTTGATTGAAGGACCTGGGAGTTTGGTTGCATAAACAGAACAGCAACATATCTTCTGTATCTATGTGCAACAGAACTCAAAAAGTCCATTTAAACCCGACAGCCTTGTGCCCAGGCTCACAGGCGACACTGGAAAGGAGATTCAGGCCTGGTACAAGTCCAAGCTGTATGAAGGGACTGATATTTCTGTGATTAAACTTGGCTTGAATTTGGTCTCCTTTGCACAGACCATCTCATTCCCCACGTCAATATGAGCCGACAGTGCTCCAACACCCTCTGCCAGTCCCCACACACTCTGTGTAAGGTGTGCCCTTACGTATAACAATCGATACCTCTGAAGGCTGAAAGGACACCTAAGTGCTCTCAATTTGCAACCCTCACAGCAGAGTTCAGCTTTAGGCAGCTCTCGCCCCCTGTCTGAAGACCCCAGATCAGAAAGGCTGAAAACAAAAACCCAAATCCAAGCTCTCCAAGCCCCACGAGGTAAACCTGGAGTCTTCCTTCTAAGTACATCACAACAGCTGACGCAGGATCTGCCAAGTGACCTCATCAGGGAGGAGACAGAGGAGGAAGGGAGGTTCTCATCTATCGCTTACCACTGGGTCAATGGTGAAAACATCATCAGCAAAAAGCATGGAGTCTCCTTGCACTTCTGCTCTCTTCTTCTGGAAGGAGCTAGAGAGATGAGGAAGGCGCGACTGGAGAGTGGGGACCAACTTGCACATCCTGAGAAAAAATTTCATTCTGTCCTCCTCGTGCTCCTGCAGCTCTTGGCACAGCCTGCAGCCATGGAGAGAGACAAACCATGAGATCACTGAACAAGCAACACCTCTGCAGAGACTCTCGTGTAAGCGCAGGGACAGCAACGACCTCGAGGAGGAACAGCAGCAGCTCCGCAAGGGGCTGACCCCGAGCCAAAGGGATCCGACTGCCACTTGCTGCCCTCTGGCACGACAGGCAGTTTTACTCCACACTTAAAAGCTAAGAGGTGGTTTTATGAACGCCAGCAGCCCGAGAGAGAGCGACCTGGCTCAAAGCCACTGCTACAACTGATGGAGAATCCTCCAACAACCTCAAGTGGCTTTTTTCTACCATAGAGGTGCCTGGGGGAGGCAGATACAGGCCAAGGAACAGCACTGTTTCACTGGGAAGGGGAGAAGGTGCTGCAGATTACCCGCATCACTCTTTTTATCTTCATTTTGGACCTGCAGCGATAAGCAAACTCTATCTGCCCTCTGCTCCCTCTACTGCCTTCCACCAGAGGGTCCCAGAGCACTTGCAAAGCAAACACACGAATTCAGGCATCGCATCACCTCGATGAAATCAATGGAGTTACACGCAGGAAAAGAAAGGCCCTGAGAAAGGACGGGGCGTCACCCAAGAAAGAAGTCAGGGGCATCACCTCTGAATTCAAACACCTAAGTCTACCCTTGAGCCACCTTTTCTTTTTGCTTTTGGCCTTCTCAGCAGAGTTTGACACAGTCTATCTCTCCCATACCTGGCAGTTTAGCAGAAACCATTCCAGCGTTTGAAGATCACAACCAAGAGAAGAGAAGGGAGCACTGCTGCAGCGCAGCTGCTTCCCAGCTGCCACCCTGCTGTCCTCCTGTCATGCCCCAGTCCCTTGGCCATGAAAAACCAGCAGGGGACAACTCTGGGGGAGGAGCGGAAGGCTCCATGTGCAACAGATGGAGGCACTGCAGTGCAAACAGGACAGCCACCACCACCCAGCTAAACTGAAATGCAGTCAGAAAGGAACCACAGTCACGGGGGCTGCGAGCTGCACAGGGACAGAGCCGTGGACAAATGCTGTCACCAACACCAAAAACCCCTCACCTCGGCCGCTCCTGCAGAGAGCGGCGGGAAATGTTCCCCCATGGCTGACCTACAGTGCTGGGCATGAGGAGGGCTTCCAGCCACTGAGATGAGCAACCCTCAGCTCAACCCATCACCAAACAATAATTCTACCTTTACATCCCAGAAAGTCCTGCAGGAGGGAGAGAGAGCAAATGCCCGGACAGACCTTCTAAGGATCCCACACTGCCTCCTCCCACAAAGAAGTCCTCCCTGCTCCAAGACCACAAAAGTTTCTCTGAGAGCAGGACAGTGGCCCTGGAGCTATGGCCATCCCTAAGACTGCAACGAAGGAAGAACAGAACCTCCTAGTCCGTGTCGAGGACCCAAACCAGCACAAGATCAAATGTAATTGGTAAAAAAAACAGGTCAAAGGCTACTCTGGGGAAAACTGGTTGCTACTGAGGGCAAATAGGATCACTCAGGGTCCAGCCTGAGACGGGCAGGTGGGAAGAGATGGAAAAGGAATGGTCCAGGAAGTACCAAGAGAAGGTCATGAGATTTTAACACACTGAGCTTGCACAGAAGCCATGCGCCATGGAAAACTCATGGCATTTCTGACCTAATTATGTGGAAATTTATTTGCTCAGAAGCCTTTAAAAAGTGCACCAGTTTAGGGCAGGTTTCTGATCAGTGATGGGTTCAGACTCACTCCTCTAGACCTACTTCCCCCCAAGGCTGAAAAGTCACACAAGGATTCCTCAACTCACCCAAGCTTTTGTGTGTTATTTCCAATCCACCCACCCAGCCCTAAGTGTTTCTCTGCTGCCCCAAACAGGAACCGCAAAGCTTCACCAACGATGCCCTCGGAAGAACCGGCCCCACCTCTCACCACCACAAGGACAGCTGAGGCCCCGATGCACTTCCCAGGCTGAGCTGTCCCACCTTCCCCACAGAACCCTCCACCTCCAAACTGTCGTCAGACTCTGGGGAAGGGCAGAAACACCTCATTCTCCTGGAAACCAGGACAGTGGAAGGCAAGTCAAGACCTCACAGCAGGATGGCCTCAGCTTTCTGGGCCAAAGCACTCTGCCCTGCTCCCTGCTGGGAAAGCAGTTGCTGCCTCCTCAAAGCTGCAGCGGAAGCGTCTGCCGTGACCATCACAACAGTTCTGTTCCCTGGAGCTGCACTGAAGTCCCAGGGAACGACTGCTGACACTTCCTCAGCCTCATGCACCCTCTGTAGCCCAGAGATCTCTGCACTTCAGTGGCCTCTGCTCCCATAAAACACGGATTTGCAATCAAACTTTCCTTCCCAAAACATCATCCTCAGCTGCAGCAGGGGTGGAACTGGAACTGGAGCTCAGTGACATCCCCTGACACTGCAGATGCTTTACTTGTCCTAAGCCTTGCCAAAGCACCGAGACCCCTGGGAGGCCGTGCACTTCTGGAAACTTCTCGTTTCTTCTGGAAACGAGCCTTTCAAACAAACCTCATCTTCAGCTGATCTTCCTCTTCCTGAGTAGCAGAAGTCTTCCACTGGAAGTGGGCCGTGATTCCACTCCGATTGTGGATGACCACAGAGCTGCGGTTTGACATGGTAAGGTAAGTCTTCTCAAGTGCCAAGCAGCTCCTCTCCAGCCCAATGTCGACATCCACAGCTGCTCCATAAAGGCCTGTGTGGGTGTCTTCACCTGGAATAAAGCACAGGAGAGGCTTTGCTCGCCTCGCTTGCTGATATTACAACAGTGCAAATCGCCAGCAGCAGAAGGAAGCGTTACGGCTCTTGGCACTATTAACAGTTCCACAGAGCAGTACATTTAGCACATCATGAAAGCTGTGTGTGGACACACTGCTGGTTCGCTCTTAGTGCTTCTGTTCCATAATAAACACTCTGCTGGGGGCTCTGAAAGAGCAAAACGGCTGCTTTTTGTACATGAGTAACAGGAGTCTGACTGAGTGCGGGACAAAGCAGCCAGGGATTGCCACGCCAGGCTGGGAGACATTGCCTGGTGCCCGGTCCGACGCCTGCAATGAGAAGATGCTTTGAAGACTGATTAAATGTTTCTGCTGCGCTTGAGCAATTCATCTCTACAGCCTTTTACTTATTTGCATGCTTTAAAGCTAGAGAGACAATCCCTCAGTTATTTCCTTCCTCTCCTTCTTAATCCATGGTTTATTTAAAAATAACTGCAGCCTTGCACTGCCAGGCAGGAACAAATCCTGGGTTCACCTCCCAGGCAGCTGCACATGTTCACCCATCTCAGAGCCAGCAGACAGCGTGATTCCTTCAGACGACCTATGCAAATCACTTTGGCAAAGATTAACCATGGAGGAACCAGGGGCTTCAGTCTGGGAAGAACAAAACTCAGGTTTTTAAAGTCAGCTGTGAAGATCCTGGCCCTGATATTTCACTCTGTCTTTTCATTCACAAAGTGTAAACCCCGCAGCTCCAACCTCCAGTGTCACTAATGATTTACCCCAGAGAAATATCGATCCCTCTGCATTTCATTCTATAAGGTCTCTATATCCATTCAAGTGAGGCACTTTCTGTGCTCCTCTATCTGAACTGTCAGTACTTCTTTCAACAAAGTGTTATCCAAACCCACATGGTTGTGAGTGGGCATGAACCATTCTCTGGGAATATGTCATCAAATGACAAATATTAAACAGAGCTATGATAACTCACAAGGCTGTAAAGAGCATTTAGAACACACAGGAGCCATTCTGTAACTTCTACAAACTCAAGACAACCAAAATATTCATCACTGGGCTCAAGCACCGCAGTGTCATCTAGATTAGGACCCAGGATCAAAGTCCAGGAGCAGGGACAAACCAAACCTCTCTTTCAGGCAAGAGAAAACGCAAAGCAACTGCACTGGTGCGACAGAGAAAGTGTCTCATTCGGGATCACAAGACACCTCTGCTGAACCAAGGCCCCCAGAAGCATTTTAACGCATCACCCACCTTTCTCAAGTTTCCCCCCTTACACTTCAAGTGACTCAGAAAGCTGACAGCATGTCTGTGGCCTCGTCTTGGCTTCTCACACCCTGCTATCAATTTTATACCTGTCTTGGTAGGCAGTGAGTGCTTCCTGCCAAATCCCAAGAGTCCTCAAGCCCTGGCCGCATTCCCGACATCACACTGCAAACATGGCAAGGACATTTCTCACGTGCACACGCACGCTGCAGTGGGGAATCCACACTCCACCTTCTTGCTCTGAGCAACTCCCAGAAAAACAGGATTCCAAAACCTCGTTCCTGTTTGAGGGGATCTGCGTTCACAATCCCCTAAGTACCAGGTCATGAAAGAAACGCTTTAGGAGCAGTTTGCAAAGCAAATTAACATTATTCTGTTTAGAAAGGGCTCTATTTTGAAGGACTCAGAGTGTGCAGCACAGTGCCCAGCACTTACCTGTGTCGTAGTGAACTACCAGGGACCTGCAATAATCTCCGGTTTTCAGCGGGTGAAACTCCACTGTTACTTGTGTGGCTTCACCAGTCTCAAGGTTCCCAATGGAAGGATCGACAGAGAAAGGGCTGTAACACAGAGAGAGAGATCAGGACTATTGTAGGAGACTTGGGGTCTGTATTCCTTTTGCAGCCTAGTTCGCTTCAGCTCACTTGTGCAAGCAAGGAGCAACCAAAACATGGTCAGCAGAAGAAAAACACAACGTCCGGGATCAGCAGCCGAGCTACTGACTCCCTTCTGAAGGGATTCAGCCCTTCAGAAGATCCTATGCTATAAAATGACTTTGTCTCCTCCACACCCTCCATCCAGCGAGTCTCTGCAGTGGGGCTCAAGAGTCTGGCTGCGAGCAATACGATCAGAGAAGGGTTTTTGAAGAGCACAGAGGTGGTGAGAGCTGTTTCTACACACACCTTGACACTGACTTCCTCAGGAATCCGTCTTTTCCTGCCACTTATAAACCTCACCTCAAGAGATGTAAATGTCAAGGCCATATCCGTTCCAATGAGATCACAGTGCTTGGCCCACCAGACAAATCCTGTGCAAAACTCAGAGCTTTAGTGCTTAGGGATAAGGCAGATGAAACACTTCTGTGGAATGGAAGCTGGCTGGCTGGCTCTTGTACAGCCCCACTTAGAAAACAGAAGTTTTTGGGCTCAGTGCTTTGCTGGTGGTCCATTTGTCACCTTAAAAACCTGTTCTGGAGAGTTTTGCCATGATCAGAGGATGCAACACACAAGCAAAAGTAATGGAAACAACCAGAGCCCTGCGCCAGCTGGACTTTGTTCCTGTCAGCAGTGACAGCTGATGGAACTGCTGGAGTCTCTGCTCCTTCAGAGAGGCCTGGACCTGTTCCCACTGCAGCCAGTGAGAACATCATTGCTGCTGAGTGTGGCAGAAGCACTGGGCCTGCAGTGTTTACGTGAGAGAGCAGAGGCTCTGAGGGAGAGGAGGAAAGGCAAGGCACCACTGCCATTCTCGGAACGGGATTGCTCCATGTGGTCCTGCGTCTGCACTGATGGTTCTGCCAGGACTGCTACCGGTCTCTGCTGTGCTTGGGTGGGATCATTGCCTGCTGTAGGAAACGTACGGGATTCTTTTTCCACGTCCTGCCCATTTACAGCTACAGCAATGCAGCAGCTCAGATGCTCTGGGTCCTTTTTGTTGCTGCTTACCAACTACATCATCACACAACAGCACTCAGCACAGAAGCGATGAGCTCCGTTACCTCTGAGCGTCGATGCGGTAGCAGACCTTCCGGTCACCGACGTTACGAACCAGCAGAGTTTTCTGGGTGCTGTAGTTGACGGGACAGAGGGAGAACTGCAGCTGCCCAGGGAAGTCCAGGATACCTCGAGCACCAATAGTTCGGATTGGCACAATGAACTCCTCCCTTTCTGTAATGCAAGTCAGCTGGTGGAAATAATCCTGCAGGGAAAGAAACAGTCTCAGCACCGGGCATTTAGTACCATCCCGGTGGCAGAAGGAAAACTGCTGTTTCTATGACTTCAACTACAGCATTCAATAACATGATGGTACTTCTTGCCTTAATGACCTTTCATTGCAGCAGCAGGACTTGCACAGGGCTGTTAACTCACAAGGAAGAAACAACCCCATGGATCCACCTGCTCTCATAGCAAGATGGCAGAACAAGACAAAACCACCTGATACTTTGATTCTGAGGCACCAAACCAGAGTAATTTCACATGGATAATTACAGCAGTAATCTCCACTGCAGACTATTAAAGGCACCACTAAGAACCCAGCCGTGCCACAGCAACAGCTCCTATCCCAGCAATGCAGCAACGTCGCTGAGCTTTGCAGGGGATGCTCAGGTTCACGTTCAAAAGGGCTTTGTCACACGCACCATCAACAGTTGGTTCCTGGTGCAATACTGAAAAAGCTGGACACGATAATTTAATAATACCCAGGGGAGTGCTGGGTACACGGTCATTTCCCACCCCTTCCCACAGCATTACAGGGACCAGGCTAGGGAGGCACGCTCTGATAAAGCCCTCTGAACCATTTCCCCAGAACTAGCTCAGTTCTGCCCCCAAACAGTTCTTGAGAGATCTTTGACCAAGTACTCACAAGCACTGACAATGCCCCCCATGCCCTCAGCAGCTACTCCAGCTCTGCCCTAGGCTCGGAGAGCATTCTTGTCGAGTCTCATCTGGATTTGAGTCTCGTCTGGATTCCCCTTTACAGCCCATCCCAGCCTCAGCAGAGGAAGGCAATAGCTTGGCTTTTTCCATACTGCATATCCTCACACGGTTGATGCCTTAATCCTGTCTCTCTTGCAAGGGCTCAAGAACAAGTGACTCAGTGCCTTGTCAGCTTGCCTAGCTTGAAAATGGGAGTCACTGGGACACCCCTATCAGAGCAAACTTAGCTGTGCTTCTCCCAGTCATGGGCTTGTTCAGCAGACAGACAGACACCATCCCCCCCAGCTGTCTGGCATTTAGCGGTACCAAGGCAAATCAAATCACAAAATCCTTCTACTGCAGAGGTGAGCAGATGGCACTCGGGATGTGTGGAGTGGCATTGCTGCACTGGAAGCACCTCCTCACCCTCACTGAAATCAGAGGTAAACTGCTGCAGCAGGGCCAGGAGCCCTCACCTCCCACAGCTCTCCTGGTGACAAGGTGATAACAGCTCTGCCTCTTGTCACTCATTCGCTGTCCTGATCTTTTCCCCTCTGTGCCTTAAACTCATTTGATATTTTCATAAAGGTTGGAGCAGCAAGCAGGCAATTGGATTTGGGAATTGCACAGGACAGAAAGATCCCATAACTAGCGGTGATTCAGATTCCTCTGCACTTGGGATTTCCTGCTCCCACATCCATCCCCTCCAAGCCTGAAGGGAACCAAGGCAGTGAGAGGAGGCACAGACACACAGCTGCTGCCTGAACACCACTGCAAACACCCAGTGCAGCACCTCTGCTCCAGCCCAGGGTGAGGCAGGGAAGTGGCTGCCAGACGGGAAAGAGAAAAGCTCTCTGCATCTAATTTTTTCTCTAGTATTTTCTCTAACAATTAAATCCCTGGCACTGAGCACACAGATGGCGAAACATCTGAACAACACCCTCCTTGCCACCTTCCTCACGAAGGCTGAAGGAAGCGCAGGGAGGGAAAGCACAGCTCGCCAGTCCCCGCTGCAGCGACAGCAGCCCCTGCTCATGCCCAGCTGTGAGGAGCTGCAGCCTGCCCGGCCACAGCCCAGAGCAGAGCTCACAGCAGGGTGTGGAATGTAACAGCGCGCAAAAACAGCGATGGCTTCAGACACCGTGTTCAGCTGTCTCACTGCTGTGTCCAAAGGGATGGATATTAAAGGGACTCCAGCGCTCAAAGGTGGTGACCCTCGCTCTGATCAGGCTCACTTTGGGTCCTCCAAATCACAGGTCACTTTTAAAAAGACGACTGTATTTATAATTAGTGGAGCAAACCCACAATGACACAGCCGTAGGCAGACACTAGAAACCACCCCGAGAGGCGCACACACACACACACCCCCCCCACCTCCCAGGCAGCAGTCTCTCTCATCCCTGAAGTCAGCAGACATTACATTAAACGTCCCAGTGCTGAAGGATAAAAACAACTGGAAACATCTAAGAGCTTCCAGCCTTCCAGAGCATCATCTTCACTGTGGGGAAGGAGCTTCCCCCAGCTCTAGATCCACTCCTACCCCACTGAAACCAGGACAGTTCCTCAAAAGCCACACCAGATGTCCTGTTCCAAATCCAGCCCTGCAGGTTTCACTTCCACTGAAGGCATCAGCTGGGGCCTCCGCTCTCACCTTGTTCTCCTCAGGGGTGAAAAGGATGCGGAAAGTTGTAGTCATGCCAGGTGGTACTTTGCGGTACATGCCACAGGGGCTGACCACCTTGAAATACGGTGAGCTCTCCATGACGACCTTCACCCGCCGAGGAACCTGCAGAAAAGACACAAAACTATAGTTTTGCCTCTTGTGAAAAGACGAGGAGAGACCTGGCCATACCCTGGAAAAATCCCTCCTCGGCCACCCTTCCAGAGCACCTCTCACTCCAGAGGTACCTGTACAGACCACACTAGGGTGGGCTTGGATCCCTTCTGCCTGGGCAAACAGTCCTCGGCCTGAGGCAGCTGGGCAATCCCCGCTGGGAAGGAAGCACCAAGCAGGGAAGACACCAGCAGAATGGAGTTGCAATCACATCATCAGGCAGCCCAAAGAACCTGCTTGCTTCTGCCTGTACACCTCCACACAGTCACGCCTCCAGTGGGGGAACACGCTCTCTGAAGGTCAAATAGTATTTATTATCCTGGGGCAAGGAAGAAATTCCCTTCTAACAGACCAGCTGTGAGTGTTGCCCTCAAGCCGTGGGGCTACAGAGCCACGCAGGCAGAACAGCAAGAGAAAGAGACCACAGACACTGTGGCTGACTGGGAATAAAAACAAGCTGAAGAAGAGAAACAGGAGGAACACAGGAAAACAGAGACACATCCCTGGAGGAGTTTAAAAGATGAGCAGATGTCATACTTGCAGACATGGCCTACTGGTGGACTTACCAAGACTTGGTTGATCGTTGGACTCATTGATCTTAAAAGTCTTTTCCAACTAAAACCATTCGGTGATTCCGTAATATCAAACCCTCACGTCCCAGCACTTACCTTGTCACTGTTCCTTAGAACCAGTGGCACTTCATAGACCTTATAGGGAATGTAGTTCTGAAATACGACCTCCAACGGGAAAGGCTGGAACAAGCTCTGTTGCAGGTCAACTCCTGAGAACTGGAGACACAAAACAGACAGCAGTGAGAGGTTCAGCTGCTGGGAGGAAGACTCATGAATGAGAATCCAAGACTGATCTCCAGTGAGGTAGTGTTCCTCGGTGAGCACATCTGCCCGCTTCGCTCCACAGAAGCAGGAGCTCACCCACCCCTGTTCTGAGCTGATCAACAGTTTCTGGACCACCTTAATCAGGTTCAAGCTAAGAATCTCTGTCACTAGGTGTTTCTCCAAGAGGTTTCCTTCTCAAAAACCCAAGGCAGCGCTTATCTCCAGCTGAGCCCTGTGCTGATGTGGTCATGCAGCTCCAGAGCACTTACTGAAAGAGCCATGAGCACTCAAGCAGCAAGTGAAACCCAGGAACTTACATGAGACTCCATGGAGACAGTTCTGGGATGATCTTTACTCTGAGGCTCAGGCACCAAGCCCCTCATGGCCCCCAGTGGGGGAGCTCATACAGAACCTAGAAACCTGCTCCCCAGGAGGTAATGTGCTCGTTAGAGAAAAGACAAGAGAGGCAAACGCTGGACAGAGATAAGAGTCAGCTCTTCACAGCACTGCCAACTTGACTAAGACTGGGCTTGGCATCTCTTTTTTCCATGAGCTTTAAATGGATGCCTTATTGTACCCTATAATTGCCGTTAATACCACTGCAGAAGCACGTCTAAAAATACGCACCAACAGCAGCTGCTGATAGAGGCATTACTCTCAGAAAATTCCTCCCTGCTTTGTCTCCCCACTTCCAGCTGCGCTGTTCCCACTCTAAAGCCACGGGCAGATCCCCTGCTCCTCCACAGAGATCCTGGTCATGCTGAAGCCAGCAGCTGCAGCACGCTGCCAGTTACTTGTGTGCTCCTCTGAGGCGTTCCCAACCTCCTGTGCCATGCAGGGCAATCCTTAACCCATTTGGTACAGGTCTCTTGACAGCAATTTTCCACTCAACAGCCACCTTGATCACCGACCCTTTCTGAATCGTGGGCTACGCTGAGCAGTCCCGTGAGAAAAGCAGCTTTAAACACACATCTGAGAAACCACTGATTCGGATAAAGCAGATGGACCCCGCTCTGCCCAGGGTGACTCCCCTGTATACCTGGTAGCACCCTGCAGCCCACCAACCTAACACCCTTCTGAGGGCCCCCCGCGTTGTTCCAAGCCAAAACATCACTGCAATTGGTTTTGCTAAATCTTGAGTCATTGCCACAGGGCCCACAATCAAAGGACAATGCAGCCACCGCTGCGGGAGCCATGACTGCAGGCATTTGACAGTGACAACACCAAATGAGGAGGTGGCTGCTGCTGCAGGAGGATGGAAAATGCGTCCTGCCCCGGCCTTCCCCCAGCACCGTGCTTTAGCCATGGTAGGGAAGAGGGGAGCCAACTCCAGCGAGACCCGCCAGCTTCAGCAGAGGTTGTTTATATCAGCCCAGCACAGACCAGGACTTTAGCGCTTCACCAGGGAAAAATGCCTTCCCTTTCCCCCAGCAGGAGGCAGAATAAATCCACTGCCGCCAGCAGTCTGAAAGGACAACAGAGCCCAGTCACCGAGCGGTTTGGATGAGCTGGAGGCCAGCCTGCCACTCGCACGCACCCGCTGCAAATGCCACATCAAACAGCAGGGAGAAGGGCAGGAAAAGGCTACCTTGTGGCAGGAGGCTTCACTCATGTCTCGAAGCCGGGTAATCCGGGGCCGTTTCACCTCCTGAGTGGCAGCCACACTGTGCCCGGTGCTGAGAGACCTCTCCTTCAGGACGGCAGAGGAAGTCAGCTGGAACAAAAAACACCAACAAGAGCTACAGAAAGCGTTTTCTTGTGCAAGTGCCACTGATGGATAATTCGTGATCACAGCCAGAAGGATCGCCCTGGATCCCCTAAGTTCCCTGATGAAGTATTTAACATCAGTAAATTAATGGTACAGAGCAGAATACACACGCTCTGTCCAAGGGGCTCTGTCCCAATAGCTTCTCCTTCATGACCCAAAGTGAAACCTTTGGGGATCCCTTCCTTTTGGGCATTTGTTTCCTCCTCAGTTTTGCTGGACTGAGCCAGTGACCTTTGGAGAGAGTGGGAAGGAGCCATCAGAAATCCCCCAACTCCACCCTTGCACAGCGCTCACATCCAACATGCACATGGAGATGTCACTGCCGGGCGACTCAGAGGAATGCAGGAAAGCAGCTCTGTGCCAGGACAGATGTGGAAAGGAATCCATCCAAGTTTTTGTTCTCTCTTTTTAATTAGCACTTGTTTTCTCTCTGTTCTGGCCTCACAGACCCCTCCGCAGAAAGACAAAGAGATATCTCCTTGACAGAGCCTCAGCACTAGGTCATCTCCAGTCAAGTGAGCTCCACTTAGCAAAGGGGACAACTGGGGATGGGAAGGAGGAATTGCCCTGACTCCATTGCTGTTTGCAGGACTGGATCTGTGCTCCACACAGGAGATGAGGTATAATAACCATTTTGGATTCTGTTCTATCTGGGACCAGCCACGTCTCCAAGTCTTCAGGCAGACCTGGAGCAGCCCCTCACAGCTCCTGGAGGGCCAGAGCAGCACTGGCCAGCGTGCCGGCAGGACAGTAGATATCACTGCCCACACACAGAGGATGGAAAGAAACTCATGCACCAGCCATTCCAGTGCAATGCCCAGGCCATCCCTTTGACTTGGCTCCAGTGGCATTCAGGCAAGACCCTGAACTTGCCCTGAAGCAGCAGATGGCCCAAACCCCAGTGCACCACGAGACCCGCCTCCAACAGCAGCACAGCAGCACAGAGGTGGGAGGGATGCTGTTGCCCAGCTTCCCAGTGCTGATGGGCAGCAGGAGGGGTGGGTTGAAGAGGGGCACTTCCCAGCCTGAACAGGGCTCCTGCCTGGCCACAGCAGGTACTTACAGCCACAGGCTTCTCTTCCGCTCTCACCAGCTTCCGGTTACGACGTGATGCCACTTTGCTCTGGAACACATCAGCCCTCGTGGAGAGACCCACGGGCTGATGGATCTTGCCAGTAGCCATGGCCTTGTCTCAGTTACCTGGAAAGAGCAACCATGAGACTGTGAAAATTCAGAATCTCAATCATGGCAGACCCTAAGGACACCCCTCTGTCTCCAGGCTGTGGCATCCTTCCTAAGTGGGAACAGGAGGCCTCCCCGCCTTGTTTCATCATTGGACCATGTTAAAGCTGCAGACTTAGGATTCTTTAGAAGTAAAACCCCGAGTTATTTCCCCTTCCTCACCCAAGCACCAACACTGGACAACCTGCGACAAGTAGTCTGCGCGCTCCTGAAGCTCTCTAAAGACTGTATGTTCCCACTCCTCAGGGGATGCAGGGACACACTCACACCACGTCCACAGCCAGCGAGCTGGTGAACGCAACTGACCCTGTTCCCGAGGCAACGGGGTCTCCAAGCCTGCTCAATGGCCACACAGCGTGGTGATGTGATAGAGAGGGAGGCGGGGCTTTGCAACAGGATGGGACAGATGGAGGCAGAGGGCCCCCAGGGATGCTCAGCACCTGTCTGGTCCCCGCAGAGGAGCGGTGCCAGCCTGTGGCCCCCTGAAATGACAAAAAAAAAAAGGGGGGGGGGAGGGGGAAAGAGCTGAAGTAATAGCCACAGGGAAAACCAATACAGTTTTAATCAAGAAACCTGATGTCCCAGGAGATATTACTGTTCAAGGGAATTTGGACATTAATACCTATTTGACATCTTTAGGAAAGCCTCTCCAGAAATTCAAGAAATTCGTGTCTAGTAACAAACCCCTAGAGCTTGATACCCCAGCACATCCACCCAGCCTGGAGACCGGCTGTTTAAATCCTAGGTGGAAAAGACCACACCAGATACTTTTAACTACATACACAGACATGAGGCTGGCTGGAAAAGGACCCTGGATTCATTATTCATGGATGAAGAAGGTTCCTGCTTCATGGATTGCAGAACAATGATCCCCAACTGCTCACCACACAGGAACTGAGCTGGGACCAAAGCCTGAGTGGAAAATCCAAGGAGACCCAGGGAACCCACTAAAGATAAGGATTCGAAGAATTAGATCAGAGTAAATGTTGGGGTTCTCTTTCAGATGAGTATCATTACAATAATAACTGTGGGAAAATGGGTGGATTGGAACAACAGCAGCATATTGGAATTGGTAAGAGGTTTTGGTAAAAGAAAGAGACTCTCCGGCGTGACAGCTTGCACAGCTGTGCCCCCAGGGTCGGCGCCAGGCCTCGCCCCCACCGCCTTCTCCCGCCGCAGAGCCCCACCTGCTCTCCCCGCAGCGGGTTCACTCTGCGCGACTCCAGCAGCTCCTGCCCTGCAGGGAGCGCTGGATGCCGACACCGCCTGTGCCTGGCCTGGAGCAGCTTCTCCCTTGTCCTCCTGCTCCCTGGGCTCCACAGCCCATGGGCTGGGACTGCACCCGGGCAGACAGAAACACAACCCATTGGAGCAGCGCTGATCGCAATCCTAACAACCCGGGATTATCCCCCCTTGCCACATGGACCTCCCTGCAGAAGGAGCACCCCCAGGCACAAAGCTGAGCCCCGCCACAGGAACAAAGCCCGGAGCTTTCCCAGGAGCTCCTCTCTGCCGGCACCCGGGTACCTGCTGGCCGTGTCCCAGCAGTTGGAGTTGCCATTCCTCACCGGCAGCTGCTCCAGGGCTAAGGTAGCCTCTGGCAGCCGCAAGGGATGGCTCCTCCAGTTCCTCCAGGCAGAGGTGTTGGGCACCACTGTACCTGGAGAACACAGGGACCTTCTGGGGCCTTCAGCCCTGCAGGAACTGCCAGATCCTCCCCGTGGCTCGCTCGCAGGATCCCTCATCCGACAATGCCCTGCAGACCATCAGATCACTGAGGACTGGGCCCATCATCAGTAAACGGCACTCGGGAGAGCTTGGGGCACTAACCAAGGTCTCTCAAATCCTGCAGCCTCCCAGCAAAACAGATGCATTGGGAAAGATCTCGAAACACCACTGCACAAAGAGCCAGGGCTGGAGACACGGCGCAGTGAACAACCTCCAGAGAGATGGGTTAGAAGAAAGTAAAAAGGGATCCAACTCAAAGAACTCCCTCTCTCCTTTAGGACAGTATTTGCAAAGGGTCAGTTCCCTGGCCTTCAGAAAAGACGCCAAGAAGGTTGCAATAGCACTCCACACCTGGGAGACAGAGCCTGCTTTCCTTGGAAAACCCAGGGTCAGATAACCTGATAAGAGGAGGCAGGAGGCACACAAGAGACACACAAATTCAGCTTAGATACACACACACGCGCTGCACCTTTATATATAAAATCAGACCACTGAAGGAGGCAGCAGCCAGGCACCTGGCAGATCACTCTGCCTCTCGCAGGGCCTTTGGGCAACTCACTCGGGTGCTCTGAGCTCCTGCTCCCTCACAGTTTGTTCCCTGTAGCACTGACAAAGTGCTGTTGGTATTCTTAACGCGGCCAGGCACCACTCCTCCCCCAAAGAGCCTGCCTAACATCAGCAATTGGACATATTGCGTAACATAGCTAATTGCTATCTTAATAAATGTACTTTAAATGATTATTCTTAGATATAGTCAGCCAGCCACGATCTCTTAGTAACACTCGTACAGAAAAAAGTTACACCAAGTATCATAGCATATTTCTTGCACAGGCACACAGGCACCACCCACAGCCAGGAAATTCAGCTACTGCTGGCAGGCTGAGCCAACAGCAAAACCTGACCTCACTGCTGCGCACAGAGAGGAGGTAGCCGAGACCCCAGTCTGTGATTTGGAATGAAAAGTCTCAGCGGAACTGCCCGAGTCACATCCTCAAGTACTCTGGACCATAACGTGCTTGGGAGCAGCACGGCTCACGTTAGAGCAGGTCCAGAGCTGCAGGAGGATTCCATACCTGTCTCTGAACTGAAACATTTTATTCTATTCAACAATCTTACCCCAACTTGTGCCCTTGACAGGGAACCGCTTTTAGGGGAGCTCTGCAATCCGGTATGGTTTGGAGGGCTGGGAAGTAATGTGGGAGACAGCAGGAACTTTCAGAGTGGGCCCCTACTATCATTCTCTGTCTTTTAAAACTGATTTTTCAGAGACCAAGTATTTGCCACCCAGAAGAAAAGTAGCCTTCTTCCTGTTTGCCCCAAGAAACTCACTGCATCCCACGTAACGCTCCTCTCCGACACCTGATTCCACCGCCTGCCTTTCTGCCTCTATGCATTGCTGCCCACTGCCCTGAGCTTGCACTGATCCATTTGCTACCAGATCCTCGGAGACTTCCAATGGACTTGGACATCGGCCTCCACCAAGCAACCAGTGTCACTGCCTGGAGCAGCCAGAGCAGCAAACACATGTGCTGTCAACCAAATGGGTCAAACAGACCTGGAGCTCTGAGCTCCTTCACCTTCTCTCAGTCCTGCTGACTGCCAGGGACTGGGGGCACAAAACGTCAAGGCAGGGGCTGGGCTGCCACAGGCACAGGGTGGGTAGTAAGGGGCTCTGGTTCCACATCTGCAGGTGCTCACGGACATTCACACCGGTCCTGGAGATGTCTGCTGGGCACCCACTCCGAGACACGGTTACTACGAGGGAAACTTCCAGAAAGCCAAGCTCCCTGTAAGACACTTTGAGATCAGTCCCCTCTCGATACCCGGGTGCCATGCACACAAGAGAGAGCTCTGATCAATAAGGTCAGAAGCATTTTACGTAGAGCATCCTCTACCGATACAACAGAGGCTGGTCCTGACTAGACCGACACTGTCTGGCAGTAGCTATCGATCACCACAGTCCATCTGCCTGATGATCCATATCTGCCTTCGGCAGAAACTGACAGCACTCTGCACGCCCTCCAGGCAAGGGCTGGCTCCCAAGAGCCTGCGACAGCCAAGCCAAGAAAACACGGCAAAAACCCCTTTGTGCCTTCACCCAGCTGCCGAGTGGCGTGGAAGAAGAGGGCTGCTGTCAGCTGGGACTGTTCTATTAAACACTATTGCATGGCTTGTGTATTTTTCAAAGTCACGAGTGAGCCCTGACTTGGGGCCACCACCTGCAACATGATCCCTGTAACTCCCTTTAATGCTCATTGTCAAGATGAAACCAAATTTTTTTGGTTGTTTTAAGCGTATAAAGAAATCTTTATAAGATACTATTTTCCTTTGGCAGCTCCCATTGCACGTAAAAATGTTCCACTCCTCCCCAAGGACTGGGGTCTCCACAGCCAGCATTACAGATAAATAGTTTATTACAACTCTTTGTCACCTTCCTTCTTCAGGTGACTGAAAGAGAAAGAAAACTCATTTTAACCAAACGAAGGAGGTGTCACCCTACTTCAGAGACAGCTTTGCCTTCCTGCTCACCTCGCCCGGCTGCCCTGAAGGGAACAGAGGCTGCAAGAGGCCTTGTGAGCTTTCTGCACAGAACCGAGAGCCATCGTAACCGCAGTGATCACGCTGCCTGCTGTGGGAGGGAGTGATCACCTTGTGCTACTTGGAGCGCTCCGTACGTGTCAGCAAGGTCACCGGCGCCAGCTCATCGAGCTCCAGCTTCACCTGCAGCTGCAACTGTGGCAGGTGGCTGCAGGCACGAGGCCAGCAGGCGGTTCTGGATCACAGAAGCAAGGACTGAAACACCAGAACAAAGCAGTGCAAGGCAGCAATTTAATGCGCTGCTTCTTATATATCCTTGCTGCCCACAGACATGCAGAAATCCCCCTGCCAGGTGCTGGTGGCTTTTACTTCTTAGCGATCATTGCCAAACCAGAAACAAGGTGCTGTCGCTCAGGCAGGCCAAGAGAACCACTGTACTAACACCACTATAGAGCATTCTGGGGAGAAGGAACTCGCGTGATCCCTGTCGGCATTCTCTGCTGGCAAAGCAGGCTCTCTGTTATTCACACATTTCAACTTCCTATTGCCTTCAGCAATTTCTTAAGATGCATCAAATTCCTCCCCTCTCCTCATTCAGAAAGATTTTTAACCACCTTCCCCCACTGTTCTCGAGGAAGAGAGTGCGGTGTGGAAGCAGCAATCATAGCCAATTATCACACTAAAAACTTCAACCAGAGGTCATTCTGCGATGTGAGGCTCAACGAGTCTACATCTCGTGCCAGTAATTTGGACCTGGCTTCCAATCTGTCCCACCTCCCACACTCAAATCAGGTTTAGTAAAGCTGTAGCACACCCATGTCTCCAAAAGCCTCCAAGTGCCCCTCTCGCCTCTAATAACCTTCCTGACTTGCTGGATGACCACCATGCATCTGAGGATGCCCACACAACCACTGCTGCTCCATCACCAGTCTCTGCAGCTCTGCAGACTGGGTGCACGTGGCCTGCAGCTGGGGGGCTGCTGGCATCGGAGGTGGAATGGCACCAGGCAGATCTCATGGATAAAGAGTGCCTAAGAGAGAGCTGCCCCTTTTTAGACACTTCTTTGCTATGCAGAGAGTTGTTCCAAGAAGCTTAATTTTTTTATCTAAACAAGCCAACTGACCAAGCTTTGGCTGCCACTTAAGCTACAGCGCAACTCCACCAACTCCCCTCCCAGGAAACGCTAAGAGCCAGAAGGTGACAGTTCAGGCCAAGAGACAACCTTCGCAGAGGATCATAAAAGGCTCTCACCAAATGCTGGATGTCGGAGCATTTCATGCTCTGGAGGTGGCTGCCCCGGCGACGGGTTGGGGATGGTCCAAGTGGGTAGGGAAAACGTGCCAAATGGGGTCCAGCTGCTAAGGGATCCACCAGTGGTTGAACAGGTCCTGCTGAACCTTTAAAAGAAGGAGAGAAAGAAGCCAATCAACTGCTCTGGAAAGCATCACTCACTGTTGGGAGGTCAAAAGCCAGGTTCAACCTGAGCTGGATCAGGTTATGCACATTAGGGCTGCACCCACAGACAAATCGCACTTCAAATACTCAAAGTCAAGGATGTCAGAGTGCCAGGTACGTATGTTATTGTCAATTTAGAGATGACAGTGAATAAGAAATATGAACTGAAATTTCAGATTAGTGGAGTTTAGATTTGGTGAAACACAAGCAAAATATTTTAATGCTTTTTACCCATCTATACAGCAATTAAATGCCAGTTATCCTACCTGGGCATCAAACGTGCGTCCAGAATGACACAGCTGATTGAGATCAGAGAGAATAAATCCTGGAAGGATCTCTTCCTCTTCAATTCCCTTCAGTCTGATCTTTAGATTTTCAACTGGGGCAACTGAATCAGCTTCCACATCATCAGAAAGGATTCCAAGAATTTCCACACCGTGCTTAAAGAAATTTGAAAAGGAGTAGTTTCAGTAAGAGGTCTATTTTTCTGAGTTCCTGGAATTTTTGTTCGATCTTCATTAGCTGCCAAAGAAATAAAAGAAAAAACAGTGTGTCATCAGTAGCACTGGCTATTTCCTAAATACAAATTCTGTAGTGGTTTAGTTAAAGCCATTTACAATTTATTATTTTATAACAGTTTTATATATAGTTATATAAAAGGTCACTGTCTGTAAAATTACCTTAAAAACTGAAAAGCATAACCTCAAACGGTCTAAGTTCAGTTTGAGCTTTCAGCAGCTCTTGAGGAAGTCAATCTAATTTAACAGGGTTTGCACAGGCAATACCAACCTTCCACAAGCTGCAGATTTGTTGTACATTTCAGTATTGAGGCATTTTCCAGCCAACTGCCTCAGCCTACAGAACTGGAAAAAGTGTGTCAGCTGACGTCCAGGTGACACGGAGAGATCGGAACATTTCCAAACCCCTTCTGTAAGAAACCAGTGGAAACAAACACCACCATCAGTTATTACACTATTCTCATCCACTGCCTCTCCCCAACTATGTTTTCGTAGCCTTCATTTCTACAATTTCAGATTCTTCAGGGCAGCACAACGATTCCAAACAGTGCTCTTACATGATGGAACAGCCACCTACCTGCACAAAAAGCCTGTTCTCCACCATAGCAAACTTTAGGTCTTTCACAGCAAAGCACTGTCTACTGTTTGTCTCTAATCCTTTTTTCCCCTATTGCCCTCTGGAGAAGGGAAAACAAAAAAAAAAAAATGAAGGGAAAAAAGGAGGAATGTTTTGAGTAAGACTAAGCCACAGCAGGGAAAAGAAAAAGGGTTTGTGGGTCAACTCTACAAATGCAAAATAAAACACAGTTCAAATAAACTACGATGATTTGTAGTCCAGCAGCCAAGTTTGTTAAGGAGAGACAACCTGAGTTCTGAACGCTAAGGAAGTAACCTATGCACAATCAAGCTCTTTTTTAAGGCAGGCAGATTTTTTAATATCTAAGCCATACCACATCTTGTCTGGCATCATCACAAGCTGCTGTCCTTTGCAAACAGAGCCCGACTCCAGCTTCCCAAGGACCACAGTGCCCATACCCTTCACAAAAAAGAAATGAGAAAAATGTTTTCAATTTTTATGTGGAGTTTTCTCTATGTATGGTTTAACTCCAAGTCCGATTTCTTAAGCCTATGAAGTTATTTAGCACTGCTCTACTTAATGTCTCATACAACACAAACCCTCCCCATCTCTACTCTACAGCTGGAAATGTAGACGTATCAAATAAAAAAAGATACCCTCAACAATTACAGCAAATAATCCACTTACTGCTTTCTGAAAACAGTCCACTTGTACTTTCAATGTTAATATTTTTTATCTCTACCTTATATATCCATCTGCAGTTGGCACCCTGATTGGTCCGTCAACTGCATGGCTGAAGTTTGGCAAATTATCCACGTATGGAATAAATGGCAATCCACTAGACGAGCAGAAGGCGTTTGTTTCAATTTTTGGACTACCCTTCTATTTGAAAATCAGTCCGAATAGATAAATGCAGTTTAATAAAAAGAATGATTGTCATCCTCTCATCACTAAGAACAGTGACCTCTAAGACAGTTAAATTTATCCTAACATCCCACCATCAGCACCCCAGCTAATGAAACATGATCTAACAAGTAGTCCCTTTAGTGAAATTAAATGACTAAAGCCAGTATCTGCAACCCTGGCTCGTTTCACGCTGTACCAAGAGGGATACAGAATATTATAGAAAAAATAGGAAGGTGTTAAACTTTCACACCCAACCGGGTCTCAAACTCCTCAGTCGCAGCACCGACAATAAAACACCATCACAAAGTTACCCAGCACGTCTGATGTTTGGAAGGACCTCAAGGCTGGAGCTGGAAATCAAGAAGGAGCTCTCCTTTCACTCCCCGTACATAAAGTAAATGCAAACCCTGGCTGTGCGCACAAAGATGCTCTCATATTAAAAGCAGGGGAAATCCCAAGTTATTCCCCTGCCTGAGGCCAGCTGCACTGCCCTCCCTTCCCCACGAATCCTTCAGCAGCACTAGACCGCAGAAAGAGAACTCTAAACAGACGTTTCAGACCCCCCGCACCCACCCTGCTCTCCCCACCAACGCCCAATTTAACCCCAAACCCTCCGACAGCTCCTCCAGCGCCGCGGGCAGCAACGCCGCACTGTTCCTCTCGCCGCGGGCGAACCTTCCCCGCTCGGGACCCCCGCGCCGCCCCCCGCCCCGCCCGCTCCCGCTCCCGCTCCCGCTCCCGCCTGGCCCCGGCCCCTCGGGCCCTTCCCACACGGCCCCGTCCCGGCGGGAGGCCGGGATCGGCGCTGCCGTTGAGCCGCCGCCCGGCTCCACGTCCGCCCGAGCCCAGCGGGCGGGAGCCGAATCGCTGCCGCTGCCGCTCCCGTTCGCCTCCATTCTGGGGCCGCCCCGCGAGCCTCTGCGGCCTCCGAGCGTCTCCCGGCGTCCGGGCCGAGGGGAACCCGGAGGCGGCACCGACTCGGCGCTCGCTCCGGCCGCTCCCCGGGCGCTCCCCTGCCCCGACGAGAGCGCCGTGCGGCCGCCCGGACCTCCCTCGCACTCTCCCCGCGGCCTCCCCGCTGACGCCATTTTTGGCAGGTTTTAGCTGCCCGGGGCCTCCTCCCGCAGCACGGCAGGGGTGGGGCGGAGGAACTACGATACCCGAGATGCCTTTTTTGTTTGGTTGTTTTGGGGGCGTTCCTGGCCGCATGGGTGGGAGATTTAAATGACCCCTAAGGAGCACCAGCGACTGGAGTGCTGGGAACAGGAGTGGGGAATCTTCAGTGGGTGGCTCTTCAGGAGGGCGTGTCGAGGCAGTTGGGGAAGGCAGGGTGAAGAGGCGGGGAGCAGGGGGGACACAGTCTCTCTCCAAACTCAGAAGGTGGTGTGTGGGAGCCTGGTCTGGCATCCACCCGGCGAGACGCTGCATCCTCTGCTGCTGCCAGAAGCGATGCGTCAGCCCAGACCGAGCTTGCGGGAGGCGGCCGGCCAGGTCTCTGGCTCAGGGAGGGCCAGCAGCCTGCTCTGGAAACAGAGGGCAGCAGAGGCAACGGCTGTGTCAGGTGTGACCAGGCAGACCATCTCCTGAGGCTGGTGGCAGAGCTGCGAGAAGAAGTAGATGGGCTGAGGAGCATCAGGGAGACTGAGGAGGAAATAGGCTGGTGGAACCGCAGCCTGACCTCTCTGAAACATGAACAGAAACAACCACCTGAAAAAGCTCCTGATCGTAGGGATTTGGTATCCTCTCCCCATCAGGAAGTAGGCAGGGACTTAAAGGAGAGTAGTGCGCGGAAGCCAGTCCACAAACGGGGTGGCAAGCGAACCCCCTCCTCGCACACACCTCCCCAGGGGCCAGTGCCCAATAGATACAAGGCTCTGGCTGTGGGGGACCGATCAGTCAATATGAGTGTTGGACAATGTGAGTATTGGTCCATCGACACCAGAGGAGGGGCCAAAACCAAACCGACACAGTCCCCAGATTACTACAACTGCCACAAGGAAGAAAAGGCAGGTCGTAGTGGTAGGACACTCCCTGCTGAGGGAAGAGAGGGGCCAATATGTTGAGCAGACCCTACTCATAGGGAAGTCTGCTGCCTCCCAGGAGCTTGGCTTAGGGATGTCACTAAGAAACTCCCCAGTTTGTTAAGTCCCAGTGACTGCTGTTCATTGCTCCTCTTCCACGTGGGAGGAGTTGAAACTGCAGAACACAGCTCAAGGGCAATCAAAAGAGACTTCAGGGCCTTTTGGTTGGTGTCTACTACAGGCCACCTGGTCAAGGGGACCCGGCTGGTGAAAATTCTTCCTCCAGCTACAGGAGGCTTCACGCTCGCAGCCCTCACACATCTCTGCTGAAGGAACCCCACCCTTCACATCTCCCCATAGGCCAGCACAGACCCTCTGCCCACCTCGGGCCCCCACCCGGGCCCCAGCCCCCAGCTGGTCCAGCATGAGTTTACTGGTGAAGGCACAGGCACAGCCCACACACACCAGGTCTGGGTGAGGTGCAGACACCCACAGAGTCTCTCACACGCCTCACTCCTGCCGGTGCCCCCAGCAGGTGGCTGTCAGGACACACAGACCCCCACTCACCCCACGAGCTGCACTGGGACCCGCGCCTCTACCTGGCACCCCAAGTCAGGGGCACCCACACACTCTGCTTGACTCCGGCAGCCGGGAGATTGTCCATGTTCCAGCAATGCTTCTCTTCTGGCTGTGGCACCCTCTGAGGTGCCCATCACCTCCAAGGGTTGGTTTGTGGGCTTTGGGTGTGTTCTGTAAACTCTTTGGGAAGGGATGTGCTAATGGAGATGTAGGAAGGTTTATTTCCATAGGCGAGGCCTGGTGCCGGCCCTGGGGGCACAGCTGTGCAAGCTGTCATGCCGGAGAGTCTTTTTCTTTTACCAAAACCTCTTACCAATTCCAATATGCTGCTGTTGTTCCAATCCACCCATTTTCCCACAGTTATTATTGTAATGATACTCATCTGAAAGAGAACCCCAACATTTACTCTGATCTAATTCTTCGAATCCTTATCTTTAGTGGGTTCCCTGGGTCTCCTTGGATTTTCCACTCAGGCTTTGGTCCCAGCTCAGTTCCTGTGTGGTGAGCAGTTGGGGATCATTGTTCTGCAATCCATGAAGCAGGAACCTTCTTCATCCATGAATAATGAATCCAGGGTCCTTTTCCAGCCAGCCTCATGTCTGTGTATGTAGTTAAAAGTATCTGGTGTGGTCTTTTCCACCTAGGATTTAAACAGCCGGTCTCCAGGCTGGATGGATGTGCTGAGGTATCAAGCTCTAGGGGTTTGTTACTAGACACAAATTTCTTGAATTCCTGGAGAGGCTTTCCTAAAGATGTCAAATAGGTATTAATGTCCAAATTCCCTTGAACAGTAATATCTCCTGGGACATCAGGTTTCTTGATTAAAACTGTATTGGTTTTCCCTGTGGCTATTACTTCAGCTCTTTTTCCGCTCCCCGCCCCCCCCCCCTTTTTTTTTTGTCATTTCAGGGGGCCACAGGCTGGCACCGCTCCTCTGCGGGGACCGGGCAGGTGCTGAGCATCCCTGGGGGCCCTCTGCCTCCATCTGTCCCATCCTGTTGCAAAGCCCCACCTCCCTCTCTATGACATCACAACGCTGTATGGCCATCGGCAGGCTTGGAGGCCCCTGTGGGAAACTCATTTTGAGAGTCGTTTATAAATTAACCAGTGAATGTCTCAGAGTTCCTCAGCTGGAAGCAGCTCAAATATCTCATCCAGGCACAGCAAATGTGGAGGACTGGAGAGTACTTGGTGAGGACAGCCTCCAAACTCCAGGGCCCAGCCTGGATGAGGGCTTCCCCGCATCTTTGGGATGAGGGGCTCTGCAGATGGGCCTGGCTTGCCCTCCTCCAGCCCAGAGCCACAGCCTGGAGCTGCACCCTCCTTCCCTGCCCTCGAGCACAGAGCTTTGGAGGGCTTTTCTCCAGGCCCCAGCCTCCTCCCAGCGCTGGGCGCTTTCGGAAGTGCTGGCCCATCCCAGCCCTGGCAGTGCCTGCTGGTGCTGGATGTTGACTGGACACTCCTCTGTTCATAAACCCGTAACTCCACATGGATGCTTCCTGCTCAAATAAACTTAAGGGGGTTTTTAGAATAATTTTTATCTGACAATTGGCAGTTTCCTCACCCCTTTGACTCTGAAGCTGCTGTGAGTGTCTGACAAGGGTCCCTCTCAGAGAGTTTCTGGAGCAATGAGATGGTCTCCAGTGAGTGTGGTTATTTCAGTCTCTTCTTATTGCCCTCACAGCACTGTTACCTTGTCCTGGGTTTGGCCTTTGTTGTGAACAACACAAATCACCCCAGACTGAAATCGCCTCTTCCAGTTACACTGGAGGACACAGCACAGACTTTCAGAGCATAGCAGATGTTCCCTGTGGCTGTGTTTGGATTGTAGAGCTTGAATATGTGTTTCCTTTTCTCTGAACAGACCGATGAGTCCTCCGCACTGATTGCGCTGGCCCAGCTTATTAAGGGGGGTGTATATATATATATAAATTCTTGTTAAAGGCTTTAAAGAAAGGGTTTTCTTGTGTTTTTAGATCAGCCTTTGTGATCTGTTGCAGGGGAACTGCTGTAATGTGAACAGAACATAAATTTTTAATAACTTATTTTAAATTTAAAGTGTGTGTCTGTTCTGATCCTGTCCTGCAAAGAGCAGTTCCCAGATTGAGAAGATGAAAGGGGGACACCTGGTCGGCCTCAGGCTCATGTTGCAGAGCTTCTCCTCTCCAAGACACAAAGCAGCAGCAGCACTGCAGGAGCTGTGCATGGGTTTTCACATGTTTTGTTAATTGACCTTGGAGACCAACACAATTTTTCCAGCAGAATTGAACTGGTTGCAGGTGATGGGCACCTCAGGACTTTAATCTTCTGGATATCTGCTGGGAACTTAACACTGCCGAGAGGAGGCAGACCAGGAGATTCTTAGAGTGTATTGAGGACTGCTTTCTGTCGCAGCTGGTAAGTGAGCCTACCAGGGGTGAGGCTCTTCTTGACCTGCTGTTTACAAACAAAGAAGGGCTGGTGGGTGATGTTGTTGTCGGAGGCTGTCTGGGGTGTAGTGATCATGAGATAAATGAATTCTCTCTAAACAATGTAACAAGAAAAGCCAGGAACAGAACATCGATGCTGGACTTTCGGCGGGCAGATTTTGGATTATTTAAGGAATTGGTCAGGAAAATACCCTGAGAAATAGTTCTTAGTGGCAAGGGGGTCCAGGAAGGCTGGATGCACTTCAAGAATGAAATCTTGAAGGCGCAGGAGCGGGCTGTCCCCATGTGTTGTAAGAAGAGTCGTAGGGGCAGACGGCCGACCTGGATGAGTAGGGAGCTTCTGAAGGAACTAAGTAAAAAAAAGAGGATGTATCACCGTTGGAATGAAGGGGACGTAAGCCAGGTCATGTTTAAAGATGTTGTTAAGTCGTGTAGGAGGAAAATCAGGGAAGCAAAAGCCCAGCTGGAGCTCAAATTGGCCACTTCTGTTAAGGATAATAAGAAGAGTTTTTATAAATATATCAATGGTAGAAAGAAGGGCGGCAGCGACCTCCACTCCTTGTTGGATGTGGAGGGAAATATAGTAACCAAAGATGCAGAGAAGGCTGAGGTACTTAATGCCTTCTTTGCCTCAGTTTTCAACAGTAAGGATGTCTGTTTGCTTGACAGTTGGTCCTCTGAAGTGGTTGATGGGGACAGGGTGAAATATGGCCCTCCTGCAATCCATGCGGAGGAAGTTAGAGACCTGCTGAGTCACTTGGACCCTCATAAGTCTATGGGGCCGGATGGGATCCATCCTAGGGTGATGAGAGAGCTGGCGGAAGAGCTTGCTAAGCTGCTCTCCATCATCTTTCAACAGTCCTGGCTCACCGGAAAGGTCCCGGAAGACTGGAAGTAAGGATGATCCAGATAGTTACAGACCCATAAGCCTGACCTCAGTCCCAGGTAAAATTATGCAGCAGATAATCCTGGGTGCAATCATGCGGCACCTGCAGAACGGCCAAGAGATCAGGCCCAGCCAACATGGGTTTAGAAGGGGCAGGTCCTCCCTGACCAACCTAATCTCCTTTTATGACCATGTGACTCACCTGGTGGATGAGAGGAAGGCTGTGGATGTGGTATACCCAGACTTCAGCAAGGCCTTTGACACTCTCTCCCACAGTAGACTCCTAGAGAAGCTGACAGCCCGTGGCTTAGATGGGAGCACTCTGTGCTGGGTTAGGAATTGGCTGGATGGCCGAGCCCAGAGAGTGGTGGTGAATGGTGTCTCATCCAGTTGGCGGCCGGTCACCAGTGCTGTCCCTCAGGGATCGATATTGGGTCTGGCCCTGTTTAATACCTTCATTGATGATCTGGATGAGGGGATTGAGTCCATCATCAGCAAGTTTGCAGATGATACCAATCTGGGAGGAAGGGTTGATCTGCTAGAGGGTAGGATGGCCCTACAGAGGGACCTGGACAGATTGGAGAGATGGGCCAATTCCAATGGGATGATGTTTAATAAGTCCAAATGTTGGGTACTTCATTTTGGACACAACAATCCCATGCAGAGCTATAGACTGGGGACAGAGTGGCTGGAGAGTAGTCAGGCAGAAAGGGACCTGGGAGTGTTGGTTGACAGGAAGTTCAACATGAGCCAGCAATGTGCCCAGGTAGCTAAGAAGGCCAGTGGCATTCTGGCCTGCATCAGGAATAGTGTAGCGAGCAGGACCAGAGAAGTTATCGTCCCCCTGTACACGGCACTGGTCAGGCCCCCCAGTTTGGGAAAGATGTCAGGATGCTGGAGTGTGTCCAGAGGAGGGCAACGAAGATGGTGAAGGGGCTGGAGCACAAGCCCTTCGAGGAGCGACTGAGGGAGTTGGGGCTGTTTAGTCTGAAGAAGAGGAGGCTCAGGGGTGACCTCATTGCTCTCTACAACTACCTAAAAGGAGACTGTAGTCGGGCAGGGGTTGGTCTCTTCTCTCAGGTGACCAGCGACAGAACTAGAGGGCATGGACTCAAGCTTCATCACGGAAAGTTTAGGCTTGATGTTAGGAAAAAATTCTTCACTGAAAGGGTGACTGGCAATTGGAATGCGCTGCCCAGAGAGGTGGTGGAGTCGCCGACCCTGGAGGTGTTTAAAGGGAGACTGGATGAGGAACTGAGTACCACGGTTTAGATGATGGTTGGTGTTAGTGTTTGTATGGTGTTAGTGTTGGGTTATAGGTTGGACTTGATGATCTCAGAGGTCCTTTCCAACCTTATGATACTGTGATACTGTGATACTGTGATACTGTGACATAAACTTGACAGGAGACCAATGGGAAAAACATTGCATTGTGACGGGGCCAGAGGCTCCTTGCAATCTAGGTATGAACAACCTAATAAGAGGATACTTCAAGGATCCAAAGGGGTATCGGTGGGCTTTTGGTGTAGCCACGGTGATTGAAGCGGTGTCCAAGCGATTTTCTGGCCTTCCTGACCTCTCTGAAGACCTTTTTGTTGTGGGATTACTGAGAGTTAAAGGTCAAAAAGTGCCAGTAGCCACGGCAACCTTACACCAGTGACAGTATCGGACAAATTGAGATGCTGTGATCCCCATCCATAAGATGATTTAGAAGCTGGAGAGAGACAAGGGGTGGTCAGCGGAACCCATTCACCCTTCAATAGCCCTATCTGGCCTGTACGCAATTCTGATGGAGAATGGAGACTGATTGTGGACTACCATGGCTTAAATGAAGTCACACGACCATTGAGTGCTGCAGTACCAGATATGTTGGAGCTCCAGTGCGAGCTGGAGTCCAAGACAGCGGAGTGGTGATGCCACTATCAACATTGCCAATGCATTTTTCTCCATTCCCTTAGCGGTAGAGTGCAGGCCACAATTTGCTTTCACCTGGAGGGGCATTCAGTACACCTGGAATCAACTGCCCCAAGGGTGGAAGCATATCTGTTGTGGACTGATTCAGGATATATACCATTCTGGGTCTTGAGAAGTAAATCCTGTGGAGACATGGCACTCCAGAACGCATTGAGTCAGACAATGGGACTCATTTCAAGAACAATCTAATGGCCACTCGGGCACAAGAGCATGGTGTTGAATGCGTATATCACATTCCATATCATGCACCCTCTGCTGGGAAAGTTGAAAGGTGTAATAGACTGTTAAAGACAAATCTAAGGGCACTAGGTGAAGGAACTTTTAAAAACTGGGATAAGCACTTAGCCAAGGCCACCTGGCTAGTTAATAACAGAGGCTCTGTCAATTGGGCTGGTCCTCCCAAGCAGAATCCCTCCTCACTGTAGATGGAGACAAAGTTTCAGTGATCCATATGAGAGGTATGTTAGGTAGGGCCATTTGGATTACTCCTCCCTCAGGCCAAGACAAACGCATTTGTGGGATTGTTTTTTCTCATGGGCCTGGAAATACCTGGTGGGTAATGAGGAAGTGTGGAGAGATCCAATGTCTGCCTCAAGGAAATTTATCCTTGGAAAAACCTAATTCTGTGTCTTAAGTTTTACAGGAAAACAGACACCAGACAAGGAAGAGCTTAAGAGAGAGGATACCGGTATGCAATTATGAGACAAGCCCAGTCAAGCCAGGCTGGTGCTGCACCACATGTGACTCTCATGACTACCTGAGAAACAGCAACTAGCAGATCTTCTGAGCTTAAACTATTACATTCCTGATGAGCTTCTAACCTAATGAATAAAATGCTCTGGGTAGAAAAAACAATTTCAGGAAGAGGAATGTCAACATGAATATGAAGTGAAGCAGTGCTAAAACTAGAACTGTGACTGTGACTAAAGGGCGAAGGACACAAAATGAATTTGTGGGTAGTGATGTTGAACTTCCATGACAGAAAACAGCCTCAAGGACTGGGGATACTCAAGCACCTCCTACCATAGTCTAGAGCAAGACTGGGTTGGCCTCTGTGTTTGCCACCAAGAGGACTTTAAGCTCCTCTGTTGGCTGCAACCCAATAGGCATTGAGTGTTGGGGACACATGTCATACCAGATCTTGATGTGAGGGATGGCCTCCTCTGTTGTAAGAAAGACATCCAGGAAAATAAAACATGACCTTCAATGACAGACGACAACCTTGGACTAAAACAAGGACTATATATATATGTCTATGTGCAGGATATAGACAAAGAGGATCACAATGTACAGGTGTTGCGTTAAAGAAATGATATGGAATAAGGGGTGGAGAATGTAGTGGCTTGGCTTTAGGAATTCTTTTCAGATCTTCCTTAAAAATGGCCTATATAGGTCTTCCTTAACAACGGACGTCAGGATCAATGGAAGTATTCCATATCTTCCTTTAGTGTAACACGACATATAAATAACATATAGGTAAGGGGTATGCTCTTCTTCTTCTGGGAGGCTGGAGAGCAGCAGCCCCATTGCTGCTGGTGCTGTTTGGAGCTGAGTCCTGTGGTAACTGCTGTTGTCTTCCCACGTGTCGTGGGACAGTCCTGGGTTGGATTTAGCTGTTCTGCTTTCCTCAGGGGAACGGGTGAGATTTTGCTAGTTTTTACCTTGTTAGTTACAATTGTGCATACCTGTTTTGTTTTAGTTCCTTTTTGTCCTTTTTTTTTCATTTTTCCCTTCCTCTCCTCCCTTTCTTGGGAGTTTTGCATTATATCCTGGCTGTATGTAGTAGTTTGTATTTAGAAAAAAATATATATATTTAGTGTGATTTTGTTTTTTTCTATATTTTTTTTCTTTTAAAAGGGGTAGCTTTGGGAAAAGGGTGTAAACTGAGTGTTAGAGAGCTTAGGGAAGCCAGCTCAAGTCAAGAGGAATTTCATATGCATAAGATTTTTAAACTGTACAAGATGACTGCATTTGTCTCAAAAGAAACACAATTACGAGATTGCCAGGTTAATGGACGAGGGAAAGCCTGTGGATGTGATGTAGTTGGACTTCAGTAAAGCTTTTGACACCATTGAGCACAGTATTCTGATTGAGAAACTGGCTGCCATTGTTGCGGACAGGCACGCTCTCTGCTGGGTTAAAAACCGGCTGTATGGCCAGGTCCAGAGGGTGGTGGAAAATGGAATTAAATCCAGCTGGAAACTGGTCATGAGTGGTGCTCCCCAGGGTTCAGTGCTGGGTGCAATCTTGTTTAACATCTTTACCCATGATCTCGATGAAGGCATTGAGTGTACCCTTAGCAAATTTGTGGATGACACCAAGCTGGGTGCAAGTGTTGATCTGCTTGAAGGAAGGGAGGCTCTGCAGAGAGATCTGGGCAGGCTCGATCAATGGGCTGAGACCAGCGGAATGATGTTCAACAAGGCCAAATGCAGAGTCCTCCATTTAGGTCACAACAACCCCATGCAGCGTTACAAGCATGGGGAAGAATGGTTGGAGAGCTTCCTGGAGGAGAAGGACCTGGGAGTATTGGTTGACAGCTGGCTGAACATGAGCCAGCAGTGTGCCCAGGCAGCCAAGAGAGCCAATGGCATCCGTGCCTCTATCAGAAACAACGTGACCAGTAGGGTCAGGGAGGTGATTGTACCCCTGTACTCAGCACTGGTGAGGCCACAGCTCAAGTACTGTGTTCAGTTTTGTGCCCCTCACTACAAGAAAGACATTGCTGGAGTGTGTGCGAAGAAGGGCAACGAGGTTGGTGAGGGGGCTGGAGAGTAAGCCCTGTGAGGAGAGACTGAGGGAATTGGGATTGTTCAGCTTAGAGAAGAGAAGGCTGAGGGGAGACTTCATCGCTGTTTACGACTACCTGAAAGGACGTTGTGATGGGGTGGGTGCTGCTCTCTTCTCGCAAGTGACGAATGACAGGATGAGAGGGAACGGCCACAAGTTGTGCCTGAGCAGGTTTAGACTGCACATTGGGAAGAATTTCTTCACTGCAAGAGTGGTCAGTGATTGGAACAGATTGCCCAGGAAGGTGGTGGAGTCTCCATCCCTGGAGGTGTTTAAAAGACGGGTAGATGAGTTTCTTAGGGATATGATTTAGTAGGGCGACAGACATGGTTGGACTCGATGATCTCAGAGGTCTCTTCCAACCATCTGATTCTATGATCCTATGATACTGCAATAGAGTAAGTCTTACATAGAAAATACCTATACAATGAACATACATATATCTATATTTATAAATATATATATATTCATATATCCAATATATATTCATGGTGTGGAGCCTGACAATATTCCTGCAGTGTTTGGACAAAGCCCTCAGACACACTGTGTGAATGTTGGGGTGTTCCTATGTAGGGATAGGAGATGGATGCCATGATTCTTGTGGGTGCCTTCCAACTCAGTACGTTGTATGGTTTTCTTCTGTTGTTCTATCACATCTAGCTAGATGTCTGGCCCAGTCTGATTGACCAGACTCTATAATGAAGAGACAGAAAGAGTTATGATTGACTTTTAGAGCACCCATAATAATTTGCAAAAGCCCTTCGTATCATCTCCGAGCAGCTGAGTTCACGAAGGGCAAGAAGCAGGAGCTGGTGTTTCAAGGCATCACTATAATCCTGTGTTCCTCTGTCTCCAATAAAAACAATGGAAGATATTAAACATCCTCTGTAAAAGTATATTTATCTCCACATACTCAACAAGCAAAGAATGCTGACTATTAATCCCCCTTTTTTTATTTATATACTTAAGGGCTTTTGGAAAACTAAAAATGCCTCCAAATTTTAAAATATTGAAGAAATCAGACTTGTTAAGCCACTGAAAGTGTAAGCATGGGGATTTTGCCTGAATTCACACGCTATCCTTTTTTGGGATCCAAACAGCTGTATGAAATCACGCCTTCAGGTGTCATGCATTAATGAGCACTGCATTTTTTTTTCTGCAGTCTAAGTGTATTGCTAAGCTGCAGTATTATTCTTGCAGGTGAAACTAGTGGAATTTTAATAGAATTATTTAGAGACACTGCTCCCCCAGCAGTACACAAAGAGGAACTGGATTTTTTGCAGACGATCACCTAGTTTGTGTAAGACCAGAAGGAATTGTGTTTCAGTGATAGTGCCAGCAGGGAGACAAAGAGATGAATGAGATTATCCTGTTCCACTTTACAATGTTTTCAAAGTGCATATTGGCTATTCCTAACTCAAAAATTGGTATTCATCCTGCATAAAACCGGGTTCAGTCTTGACGTTTCCATGTACACTTACATTTTCATTCTTTGTGTGAATGACTGATAAAAATCAGATATTTTTTCTATACTGCAACAGAAGCTAGCACAATGGGAAATAGGCCTTCATGGAAATTAGGATTCAAGAGAGTATTCTGAAGATCATCAATGAATTAGTAGCAACAAATGTGACTGCAAATAACACCAGTCTCTATACTTCCTGTAGTATTTCTAGTTCATTTGAATCCTACACACCTTCATTTGTATATAAAGGAAATGCAGAACCACCAAGCAAAACTCACTCCTCTCCTTCCACATCAATACAGAGGTAAAATAATAGTCTGGTGCTTGTAGGTTTGGAAATCCGTCTTACTCTATTTTTTTCTCTTCTGTTTTCTTCTTTTTCTTTTTCCCTGCAGAGAGGATTTAGATACTTGAGCACTTGAAACCCTGAACAACAGTCCTGCTTTACATAGAGTAAAACTATGATAAATTCTGTGCAGGGGTATAAACAAAAGAGAAATATAAATCAATTGAGAACTGATCCCAAGCATGAAATACAGCTTTCTTGTGGAGGTGGTGGTAGAACAGCCTTGTATACTTTCAAACTCTGGTCTTTCTTACTCTTTTTGGGTTATTTCCCATATTCTCCTGTGTTGTTATCAGTCCAGATACAGAATTCTCCTCTGCTGAGACATAAAACTTCTTTTTTCACTATTTGAAATATGTATCTAAGCATCTCTGTGAACAAAGACTTTAATTTTCAATTTCAGGAAGGTATTAGGATGGAATTTAGTTGCTTGATTTGCAGTTTTCTCTGAATAGCGTAAAAAACAAAAGTTTATTTTCTGTCTTACCTATGATAGCATGGATATAATGTGAGTGATATTATGGCATGGTAGTATTACCATAGACATTACTTAGAGGTGACTAATTGTCATGTTTTATTCTATATCAAAATAGACTGGAATGTCAGTAAAAGTCAGGATACCAATTTTTTTCTCTTTTTCTTTACTTTCATTATTTCTTCTTTCCAAGATTATTTTGCTATAGAGATCCTAATTTTAATCTAAACCATTCATCTGCTTTAAGATACCTTTAAAGCACTTGTGCTGTTGCAACACTCAAGATTCATGAGTCTTCTTTTTAATATGGGAATTTTTTTTCCACAGTCAGTATTTTTAGCTGAATTTCAAAAATCCTTATTACTATGTCAACCATTTTGGAATATATACAAACCATATTTATGTAATCCATAGGCCTAGAAGTTAGAATGGATTTTCCATGTATGTTTGTCTATGACCTGAACTTGTCTGGAACTTCTACTTCATCCAGATGGTGTAATAGAAAACAAAACTTCCTGTAGAGATCACGTGTCTCCTGAGTATCTTGCAAGCTGTATATCAACTAGACTGGTTTAGTCTTTCAAATTATTGTCTTTTGAATTATGTTCCTTTCACGTGAGGAAATCTATGACTCAGGCTTATCATGGAATCCGTTGTGTTCTTTGGTGTTCCCAGAATTTGCATCACACTGCCAAATTTACGATAGCATGTAAAGTACACAGTTTTACTGCTTTTTCTTTTTGTTGTTGTTAAATCAGATAAATAATATACTAAGAGGAACACAGGTGCCAAATATGGTACATTAAAAGCTAAAGTTAAAACCATACAGTTACATTTCTTATTTTAATATCTCTACACATGCAAATGTCTCCTTTTAAAAACACAACGAATAAAAGCCGGTGTGTTTGTAGGGACTATAGAGAGTCTTTATGTAGCCTTTTATATCAATCCCTCAAAGGAAACAATTCTTTCTAGTAACATGTATTGGAATGGGAAAGCTAGAAATTCTGTAGAGGAAGGCACTTGCTCGAAGCTATCAGATTTTCTATTTCTAGAACCTATGGAATTATTTCAGCTAAGCATGAGTAAACTTCTGCCAGGTGTCTTTATTGTGAAATGGATCTATTCTCACTACTGACCAGTGACAGGAGGAAACATAACTTCCCTGTGCTGCTGTTTTGTCTCAGCATATGCTATCGCAGCAAATGCAGTTATGTATCTCTCTACCAAATATTTCTGAGCCATGTTTTCACTATTCATCTCATTTTTGCAAAAATTGTCTATAAACTTACAAGTATCAACACAGGACAGAACCTTCTCTGATATCTGAAGAACGTGGAGGTCCTGTGTGTGTGTGTTTCCTTTTAACTGCACAGAGTTCATGCAGCCTTGGAGTGTGGCTGAGCTGGTACTGATATTTCTGTGCTCTGGTGTCACTTTCTGCAGTCTGTTTCACCACTTAAATATGCAGCGGTCCAGGACACACTACTATCAAGAGAAAGCACCCTCTCGTCTCTCCCTGCAACAGGGTCCATTTCTCTCACTGTCAGATGCTATGCATCTTAGCCTAAATTTTAGTGCCTCCCGTGATTGCTCCATAACACTCTCTGCTGTACCTTCTCCCTGCTGCCCTCAAAGATGGGATGCAGAGCACTACCTGTATGTCTAACAGCAGACATTTACTGCAGGGCAAATCCCGGCTACTTTGGTTTCAATGATGCAAAATATTTTTCAGCTCAGTTCCACAGCCTCCTGTAGCTAAATTTGCTCTGGTGACCTTCCTTAATTGCTCAACATGTGAGCAGCTGAAATATGATGGTACGAACTAAAGAGTCTGCTAGCATATATTATTGAATATAAAATCTGATGTCTTCTACTATTTTTTCAGCTTGTCACTATAACTGTAGTCACAGATTCATATCCACCAAAAAATCCACAAGATTATTATGACTCCGTGCTGCGACAATGAAATTACGCTGCCCTGTATAAGGAGGTAAGGAGCATCCTCGTCTCTATGCCTTCTCTGAGAAATGCCAAAGAAATCTTCATTGAAGTTGAAACTGGAAAAGCTGAGGATTGTAGAGGCTTTCTTCTACCTTCACCATGCCACCCGAGGTATTTAGGCTTTACATACAAAGCAATGTTATGCAAATATATGTGTTTACCCGCATACTTTACTAACATTCAGCAGTGAACTGCCTTGGAGAGTAGAACCAGTAAATCCATTTTACCGCTGCAAATGTACAGGCAGTGCTAAATGGTGTGTGTAGATTTACTCTAATTTCTTCATGAGCCTGCAATATCAAGAATACTACGCTTCTTCCTGTACCAAAGTTATCCTGAACAACGTAAAAACTTTTGAAGGTTTCACCGTGAGCTAGCCTTCAATTCTCATCCCAGGCTGGTAGGCGTATTTCTCAGACTGAGTTTCTAGTTCCTTTCTTACAGAAGGTCTCCATTTTAGAAGTGACACCTTACATTCAGCCTTGTCGGAAAACCATGCACAGTTGTGCTGCACAGGGCTGCAGTTGAAGCTAACGATGGTTCTAGCGTTTAATCTTTTTGTACAGGAGAAATCTGTGTCAGTTTATTTGACCTGTGTTTATTTTCCCTTTGACTCAGCTTAATTCATAGATACTTGTCATCATTACTGAAGCTCCTCTCCTCTCCTCTCCTCTCCTCTCCTCTCCTCTCCTCTCCTCTCCTCTCCTCTCCTCTCCTCTCCTCTCCTCTCCTCTCCTCTCCTCTCCTCTCCTCTCCTCTCCTCTCCTCTCCTCTCCTCTCCTCTCCTCTCCTCTCCTCTCCTCTCCTCTCCTCTCCTCTCCTCTCCTCTCCTCTCCTCTCCCCTCCCCTCCCCTCCCCTCCCCTCCCCTCAATATGCAACTGAATTTAACTTTGTTACAATGGCATGTAAAATCGTCAGGAGTCACTGCCGAGACAGGAGTCATTACTAGTACAAAAAGTGGAATATTTTGATTTAAAGTACAGCAGAGTTCAGTTCCATGCATTCAGTGCATTTTTGAAAGTCAGACAGAAAGACCCTCTGAGCAGGTTTTTTTATAGTGAGGGTTTTTCCCCAAAACAGTGTTTTCCTAAATCCCGTTCAAAGAGCAATGATAATGCCTTGTGCTCAGTATGGAATGTGCTGAACAGATGTTGCTGCCCTGTAATCAATGCTGTTTGCAGCCTTTCCTTGTCTGAAAAGCAAGGGCAGAAAGAGATGGTTCCAAAGCTCCAGGGAACAGTTATTTGGCTGTTGGGAGGTTCATAAGAACATTAAAATGAGTGTTTGGAAAGAAACAAAATCTGCATGAGATTGTTGTGAAGATTTATCCGCCTGTGTGTGAGTGGGAAATCTCTTCTGTCCTTGCTCTGGTCTCAATGTACAGGATTGATGGAATCATTACCTCTCACCCAGTGCTGCAATAAAAGATGCTGCTTTCTAAAACTCCTAAACAAGTCAGAGAGAGTTGAGTTGCCAAAATTTTTAATATCACCACAGCCACCTGGAGGTCCTTCCCTCAAAGAAAGCCAGTGGAGGGGCCATCATGGCACTGAGAGACCCCTCTGTGCTGCAAGGAGAAGCTGGCAAAAGGGGTTGCGTTTCACTGGCAAAAGCAGGGTCGGTCGCAAGCCTCTCAGTCAAAGGCACGGCAGAGGCAGTGTCGCAGATTCCTTCAGGGAAATCCAGACCCAGAGCAGGAAAAGGGGAGAAAACCATCTCAAATTTCCAATGGCTTTCTGCTAAAGACAGGCACTCTCTTGCACACTCACACAACTCCTGCTGCAGAGGGTGTGATCCCATGGGAGGCAACCCTGGCACAGCCTCCTGCCAACGGGAGCTCCCTGCACTGCAGCTGAGATGTGGTCCCTTCCAGCTCCCTGAAGGAGAGTTGGAAGCCCAAGGAGCTCGATCCTCTCTCCAAGGAGAGAAGATCACTTAGACAGCTCGAGTTATCATCCTATGTGATCCAGCACTGGTGTGGCCCCACACACAGGGGTGTGTTACATTGTGCAGCTCCCCATGTTGAAGAAGTAGGCTGGAATAGTAGAGTGTCAAGTGGAGGTCTACTAATATAGGGGCCTGGTGCATGTGACCTGTGACTGAGAGATCTGGGCATCTTTGGTCTTGTGGAGGTGACAGAGACACTCAGCAGGGTGCAGGGGGAGGCTGAGAGTGCTTGATAGGTGGTTTCAGAGATGGTGGAGTTTTCTTCAGAGTGGAAAACAGCATGTGAAAAAATAATGCCACAAAATATAGATTGGAAGTTCAGACTTGACAGGAGGTGAAGGAAGGTATGTCACTCGAAATACAGCACTCCGGTGAAACAGGTCATCCTGAGGGTATCTGGATCAGTCCAAAGCTTTGCATTTCAAGGTACATCTAGAGTTGACAGAGATATCAGCAAAGGAAGGAAGATGGTCTGGTGAGAGCAAGGTGCAATAGTAGGGTAAGCTTGCATGGTAGCACAGGCTGTGGAGATGACAGAGGAATGTGGTGATACCCAGGAAAGCGGTAGTTACTGTACCATAGTGTTACTGTTGGAGATGCATATTCCCACATTACACTGCTCCGGAAAGAGGTCTGAGCAATGTGCGAGGGACAGGATGTCTCCTCCCAGAGTCTAGGGGTGAGGGTTCAACCCTTTGGTTTGATAAAACACATTCGGGTTTACTCAACATCAGAGCCATCTTTCCCTTTCCTTTGCCTGCCCATCTTCAGTGCCTTCAGTTTTCTGCTATAATGAGCCTCCGGGGAGGCTTTGTCGTTAGCGCCTCTCCGTGGGACAAATTAAAGTTCCAATAAGGGAGTTTTCATTTGACTTTAAGAGGTTTCTCAGTTTCTGAGGTTCTTTAACTCCATTCCAAACCCACAGGAGTCACTAAAATACCTTGGGCTGCCCCTCTACTGCTGAACTGGACAAGGCTCCTGAGATGGAGGGAGCTCATGGCAAAGATGAACTCTTGCGGAGAGACAACTCTGCTCAGGAGCAGCTCCTCTGTGAAGCACAGAAGGGCTGAGGGCACTGACTGCAGGCAGTGAGGGGAGACGTGCAAGGTTAAAGAGAGTGTGGGGTGGGAGGATGCTGGGAGCTCAAAGCGTAATCTTCACAGCTCTTGACACAGTAACTTTCTGAGTGCAAGGTACTGCAAATAAGTTTCCTGGAGGGATCTCCTAAAGCTGATACAGCCACAGCCTTTAGGATCTCTCTGTGGTGTAGAGGAGTATGTGCTCCAGATAAGGAATTCCCTACACAGAGAAGTTGTGACGACTGCCTTCTCCCAGGGGCGGCTGCAGAGGTGTAAAGGCGAGTGTGCAGCTGGAGGTGCCCAGGACTGTCCTTCAGAGCAGAGCCCCTGCACACCAAGGTGCTGTGTGCCGGGGCAGGGAGCTCCCAATGGTGCTGTGGAGAGAAGGTGTGGGTGGAAGGAATGACCTCCAACAGGGCAGGATGCTGCTTGCACCAGGGTGCTGCTTGCACCAGGGTGCTGCATGGGTCAGTTCTGTTCACAGCCCCAGATTACCCTCAGCATGATTCCAAGGGGATTTTTCATGAAGAACATCAAGGCAGTGCCTCCTTGAAAGGTAGGGTCATGTTTTTTCCATCTTCCTCTCTTGGTTTCCTGGATGAGCAATGGGACACAGAAATTCACCTCTCCAGGAGGAGACATTTAAACTCCAAACCTGTTTATCTTAGAGATGAATGAACTTGAGGGAAGCAGAATTCAATGTCCTGCATCTTGTAGACAGCACTAGTAGCACCATTCCGGCTCATCATTGTTGGTTTGGCATTCCCATCAGAGCCTGCAACTACCAAGCTGCCTCCCTGCTTCTAGGAGGGGTCTGCAGGGAAGAGCTGAGCACTCAGAGGGTGGGATGAGGTCTTTGAGCCCTGACAGGAAGGAGATGTGGAGACAGCAAAGCAATTGCCAGCAGTGACAGCTCCAGGCAGCAGAAGCATGGGTGGGATTGAGACTGAACTGCCACCATAAAGGTCTTGGGAGGGGGATTCTGGAACTTCCCTGTTATCCCTTGTAGTGCAGATGCTTTCTGCTGAGTAACCCCCTGGTCTCCTCTCCCACCCAGCAGAGCTTCTACCATCAAGTCCATGGATTCTCAAACTGAGTCAGATTCTTTGCAGATTGTTCCCCAGAAGGAGAAATTCCCGAGTGCTCCCTTAGCAAGAGCTTGGGGCATTTCTCCATCTTCCCCTTCTGCCCACACTTTCCTTGCTCTTACCCTTTGACTCTCTGGGAACAAGGAGAGTTCAGGTGTAGCTCACACAAGTCCTACAATGAAGCTGAGATGCCGCTGTGTCCATGGGATCAAAGCCCTTCAGGTTGTTCTAATGTGTGAGACTCTGGACAGCACAGAGTGTGGGGCTGGAGACTGAGTTGACTTTGTTCAGGTCACTGCAGTCTGAGCACATCCAGGAGGTTCCCTGGGGTTCTGTTGGAAGATGCCAGGCAGCTTCTCTATATGACAAGTGGGTTACAGATGTAAACTGCTAGTCAGGGCTGCTGCTTCCCTGGATCTGCTTTCCATGGACATCAGCTGGATGTGGTCTTCTCAGGTCTGGACTGTCCATGTTTCCAAACAATTCTGCCGTCTCCTTAGGTTTGTGTAATCCCTAACATCTGTCAACCACTCTCCCAAGTGCCCACTGCAGGAATGACTCATTTGGAGCATGTGGGCCCAGCCCTGCTCCTCCCATAAGGCTCAAAACTTAAAACTGAGTTCCAACCAGGGGTTTGTTCTAAGGTCTTAAAAGAGAGATAAGCAATGTGTGTTGGAGAAGGTAGGGGCTGGAGGGGACAGGGAATGGGAATAGTTTCACTCAGAAAAATCCTAAATTATGATTGTGCTCCCTTTCTTTGTCAGTGCCTCATGAACAAATGAATCAGATGTCCAATGGCAGTTCCGTCACCCAGTTCCTCCTCCTTACTTTTGCAGACCTGTGGGGGCAGCAGGTCTTGACCTTTTGGCTCTTCCTGGGCATCTACCTGGCTGCCCTCCTGGGCAATGGCCTCATCATCCTCACTATAGCCTGTGACCACCATCTCCACACCCCCATGTACTTCTTTCTCCTCAACCTCTCCCTCCTTCACCTGGGCTTCATCTCCTCCACTATCCTCAAATCCATGGCCAATTTCCTGTGGAACACCAGGGTCATCTCCTACTCGGGATGTGTCACATAGATATTCCTGCTGCCCTTCCTGATCGTAACAGAGTATTTACTTCTCACGATCATGTCCTACGACTGCTACATTGCCATCTGCAAACCCCTGCACTACGGGACCCTCCTGGGCAGCAGATCTTGTGTCCACATGGCAGCAGCTGCCTGGGGCTCTGCATTTCTAAATTCTCTGCTGCACACGGCCAATACATTTTCACTGCCCCTCTGCCAGGGCAATGCTGTGGACCAGTTCTTCTGTGAAATTCCCCAGATCCTCAGGCTGTCCTGCTCAGACTCTTACCTCAGAGAGCTTGGGCCTATTGCGGTCAGTGCCTGCTTACTCTTAGGATGTTTTGTTTTCATCATCCTGTCCTATGTGCGGATCTTCAGGGCTGTGCTGAGGATCCCTTCTAAGCAGGGGCAGCAAAAAACCTTCTCCATGTACCTCCCTCACCTGACCGTTGTCTCTCGGTTTGTCAATACCTCTTTTTTTGCCTACCTGAAACCCCCCTCCACGTCATCCCAGTCAATGGATGTGGTGAACGCAGTACTGTACTCAGTGGTACCTCCAACCATGAATCCCCACATCTACAGCATAAGGAACAAGGAGATCAAAGATGCCCTGAAGAAAGTATTTGAACACATACTGTGTCAGTATCATTAAGATACACATCATGCTTATAAAACAACCAGGGAAAGGTCAGGATTATCTTTTGAACTTCGTTTTTTATTTTCATTTTTTTTAATACCTGCAATAATATTAATTACAAATAAAGTTTATTCATCCCATTTCTTGATATTGAATATCAAGAGTTTGGTTTTTTTTTCTGAGCTACTATCTTGTACTGACAGAAGCAATCTCCTTGTAAAGAAACCAGTAGAAATCATTTGTCTGTTTTCCCATCTCTACAAATCTTCTTTGGAGTTGGGGGCACAGTGCCAGCAAGCAGAAAGGGAAAAGAAGAGAAAAGTCCTAATGCTGCATGGAGGAGCTGCTCTGTGGCCCTCAGAGCTGTCCTCACTGCCTTGGTGGGAATCTTTCTTCTGCCTTTGAGTCAAAGCTGCTTTGAAGACACAGTCATGGACACCATCATGAACTTGTCTTTTCATTGCTGGTCTCTACTCACTTCTGCACTGCTTTGCTGTGTCCTTAAATATTTATAAACCCTAAACTTGACAGTCTTGTGTTCTTAATAAAGGCACCTCTGTGTCTGCAGGCAGGAGCAGGACCTGAGCACCACCATCATCAAAAGCGTTCCTTAGGACAAGACCAGAAGGCTGAAGGTCTCTTCCAGAGCTGGTATCAGGAATACATCTAAGGAACTGCTCCCTCAAAAGGACTGTTGCTTTTCTGGGGTTCTCTGTGGGTTCAGGGAGACAAATTTAGAGTCCCAAGGTGGTCTGTTAGGGACCTAGGGCTGTAGAAGGAGCTCCCTTCTTGACAGCAGGTATCCACCCAGACAGCAACTGGTCTTTGACCTGTGTCAGAGTGGCGCTGCCCACCTGCAGTGGATCTGATGGAGCTGCCAGGAGAGTTCAAGGGCTCTCCAGGGATGGCATGTGAGTCTGAGTGGGCAGTGAGTGGCCTCATAAAACGAGTGACCATACAAGGTAAGGTCTGAAAGAGGAAATGAGGAAATAGAGGAGCTTCAGAGCTAAAAAACATCCTACAATATCAGGAGGGTCTGTGAGGAACGAGCTGGCAAATGGACGCAAGAATGGGGAGAGGTTAAGGTCAACCCCTTGGAAACCAAACAGGCTGGTTCTGGTGAGGCTCTCCCTTGCCTTTTGTGCCATTGTCTCACCCTTGGGTCCCGGACTGGGTCCTGCCCAGACGCATCCACAGCTATTGTGTAATCAGGGAAGATGGAAAGGACTCAGCATCAGTGATGCCCAAACTGCTGGGTCTGCTTCCCACTCTTCCCAGCATGGTCAGTGCAGTCACCCATGGCCCCCAGGAACCACAGACCCCTCCCTCTGCAGAGCAGTATCACCACCTTGGATACCTACAGAGGGAGGAACCAGGAATGACCATCCAGCCCAACACAGACGTGTGCTGCTGGAGAAACCCTCTGTGGGGAGCAGGGGAGGGGTAACTCTGGAGAAGAGCAAGGGAGCATTTTGATTCCCACAGGGAGAGATAATGGGAAAGGCAAAGCTCTTCCTTCAGGTACCTGCTCAGGATAGGCTGCTCTGTCACTGGTCCGAGAGGTGAGGAGGGTCTGGACTGGTCTGGAAAGTGCCCAGGAGAGGACAACACCAGTGTTCACTTAGGTGTTTGACCACAAAGGTGAGGACATATTGCAGCGGGTGTGAGGTACAGAGCCCAGTCTCTTTGCAGGGAGCTGAGACCCACAGGTGCAGGAGAGAGGAGGCTGCTCTGTGCCCTTGGTGGCATGTACAGACCAAAAAGGTGCCCCAGGACACTTCATAGAATATTTTGGCTTGGAAGGAGTCTTAAAGACCATCCAGTTCTACCCCCCACGCCATGGGCAGAGACACCTCCCACTACACCAGACTGCCTCAGCCTCAATCCAACCAGGTCTTGAACACTTCCAGCCATGGGGCATCTACAGCTTCCCTGGGCAACCTGTGCCAATGACTCAGCACCCTCATTGTTAACAGTTTCTTCTTAATGTCTAATCTATATCTTCCTCTTCCAATTTAAAGCCATGCCTCCTCATCCTGTCACTCCAAGCCCAGCTTTTTGGAGTCCCCTTAGGTACCAAAATACTATAAGATCTGCCAAGAGTTGAACAAGTTCTTCTGCAGGCTGAACAACACCAGCTCTCTCAGCCTTCCCTCATAGCAGAGGTGCTCCAGCCCTTGAATCATCTTCAAGGCCTCCTCTGGACCCATTCCAACAGTTCCATGTCCTTCTTATGTTGGGCATTCTAGATCTGGACACAACTCCAAGTGGGGTCTCACAAAAGAGGAATAGAGGGGGAGAATCACCTCCCTGGCCCTGTTGGCCACACTTCTATGAATCATAGAATCATAGAGTCAATCATAGGTTGGAAAAAACCTCTGAGATTATCAACTCCAACTGTACATGTCCCCTTCCTAAATCATATCCCTAAGAAACTCATCCACCCACCTGTTAAACACCTCCAGGGATGGTGATTCCAGCACCCCTGGGCAGCCTCTGCCAGTGCCTGACGACCCTGGCAGTGAAGAAATTTTTCCTGAAGTCCAGTCTGAAGCTCCCCTGGTGCAACTCAAGGCCATTTCCTCTTGTCCCATTTCCTGTCACTTATGAGAATAGGCCAACTCTTGTTCTGCCTCCTTTCAGGCAGTTGTACACAGTGATGAGGTCTCCCCTCAGCCTCCCCTTCTCTGAGATAAACATCCCCAGTTCCCCCAGCGGCTCCTCGAAGGACTTGTTCTCCAATCCCTTCCCCAGCCTCATTCCCTTCTCTGGACATGCTCCAGCCCCTCAATGTCCTTCTTGTACTGAGGGGCCCAAAACTTAACCCAGTACTCCAGGTATGGCCTCACCAGTGCCGAGTACAGGGGCACAATCAATCACCTCCCTTGCCCTGCTGGCCACACTGTTTCTGATGCAGACCAAGATTCCATTGGCTTTCTTGGCCACCTGGGCCAATGCTGGATCATGTTCAGATGCTGTCAACCAACACCCCCAAGGTCCTTCTCTGCCCGGCAGCTCTCCAGCCATTCTTCCCCAATCCTGTAACGCTGCGCAGGGTTGTTGTGTCCCAAGTGCAGGACTCGGCACTTGGTCTTGTTAAACCTCATCCCGTTGGTTTCAGTCCATGGATCCACAGATCCTTCTGCAGAACCTCCCTTCCTTCAAGGAGATCAACACTGCTACCCAGCTTGGTGTCATCTGCAAACTTGCTAAGGGTGTACTAGATCCCTTCATCCTGATCATGGATAAAGATATGGAACAGGACTGGACCCAGCACTGAACCCTGGAGAACACCACTCATTACTGCCTCCAACTGGATTTAACTCAATCCCTACCACCTTCTGGGCCTGGCCATCCAGCCACTTTTTAACCCAGCAGAGGGTGTACCTGTCCAGGCCAATGGCAGCCAGTTTCTGAGTCAGAATACTGTGAAAAACGGAGCCAAAGTCTTTCCAAAAGTTCAGGTACACCACATCCAGTCCTCCCCTCGTCCGTTAACCTGGCAACCTTGTCATAGAAGATCAGATTGGTCTCGCAGGACCTGCCTTTCATAAACCCATGTTGACTGGGTATGATCACCTTGTTCTCATGCATGTGCCATGTGATAGCACTCAATATGATCTGCTCCATGACCTTCCCTGGTATCGAGGTCAAGCTGACAGGCCTATAATTCCCCAGATCCTCACTCCAAACTTTCTTGTAAATGGGAGTTACATTTGCCAGTCTCCAGTCAAGTGGCACTTCCCCAGTCAGCCAGGACTGCTGGGAGATGAGGGAAAGGGGTTTGGAGAGGACCTCTGCCAGCTCCCTCTGCACCCTTGGGTGTATCCCATCCAGCTCCAAAGACTTGTGTATGTCTAGCTGACTGAACAGGTCTCTAAGCAAATCCTCCTGCATCACTGGACTTTCATTCTCACTGTCTTCTGGCTGAGGGGGCTGAGTATCTTAATGAATTTCAATTTACTCTCTTATACTCAGAAAAAGAAGTCATTAAGTACATCTGCCTTGTCTTCAAACCTCATCACTAGTGTTCCTCTTGCACTGAGTAAAGGAGGGACATTCTCCTGATGCTCCTGTTCTTGTCAATATATTCGAAAAAGCATTTCTTACTATCTTTCACTGAACTGGCCAGATGGAGTTCCAGTTGGGCATTAGCTCTTCGAATTTTCCCATCACATGATCTCACCTCACCCTTGTAGTCCTCTGTTGGTAGCTAAGGTCCGGCGGTGAATAGTCCCACCCAGAAACATTGGGCCACTCGAGCACTGGAAGAAGGCCTGTCAGTCATAATTAGAAATGAGCTGGGAGAATGGGAACAAGGATGGAAACTACTCTTGACAGGGCGAGGGTATGCCGCTGTCAAAAAAGATGGTAGAGTTAAGTGGTGCCCACTTAAGTCTATCAAACCAGACCTTCAGAATAAAACTAATGAAAACAGGACTGGATCATTGGGCGCCCTCATAACTCGTACGCTCCAGTGGCAGGAGAAGATGATTGATCGACAAACACCATGTCTACGCCTAGGGCTCCCACGTCAGCAGAATCCAAACCACGCAAGGAGAATCCCCACAGGGGAGGGTCGCGATGTCTCTGTGTGATCTTACTTTTAGCACTTGTGCCATCATCTAGTGGTTTGTATCAACATCAACCGTGGGAATGGGTGTTATGGAGGTTGGACAAACCGACGGTTTTATGCACAGTCGTCACTGCAGAACCCCCTGTCTTCCAAGTATCTCCCTGTGAGTTGGTCCCTGTAAGTCCATGTTCAGAACACCTGATGTACTACATGTGCCCCTACTCTAATCCCGGTTGAGGTTACTGCAATGCCTCTGGCAAGGACTATTGTGCCTATTGGGGATGCGAGACCATAGCCTCTGACTGGAAACCTGGAGCAGGTGAAGACAAATACCTGAAAGTCCAATGGGGACCTCTTAATTGCTTAAGGCGCACGGCTGGGTATAGGATAAACAGATATCAAGTCTTACCTGCAAACAAAGAGTGGTGCAGGTATCTTATACTGGAAGTAATGAACGAACACGACCAGTTATGGACTTTCAGCAAAACTTGGGGGTTTAGATACTGGGAATCCGGCAAAGATAAGGGAGGACGATTCTATATCAAAAAGTGGGAAGTAAAGGCCAATACAGCGATCGGCCCTAATGTTGTGGTTAAGGCCGGTGCTGAAATCGTCCCCAACATTATAGCAAAGGATGATAAAAACGACAGAAGCAATCTGTTAGCCTCCACCACTCTTCGGCCAGTCCTCCAACAACTAAGCAAGCCTATCGTAGATCCCATTCACCTATTTGATAGCCAAAATAGCTACCTGTTTAGTAAACTATTTTTTGACGTGTTAGATGCCACTTTTTTGTCATTGAATCAGTCAAACCCAAATCTTATGCGTTCTTGTTGGTTATGTTACGACGCGAATCCACCTTTTTACGAAGGCATTGCTCTCAATGCTCCTTTTAGTTATTCATTGGACAGTAATCCAAGCCAGTATAATTGGAGCACACCGTGGAGAGGAATTACCCTAAACCAAGTCAGAGGCGACGGAGTGTGTTTAGGTAATGCTGTGAGCCAAGACACTAGCGTTGATGCATGTACCTTTGCAACTGACAAAACCTATAACTGGGTGATCCCGTCTGAGCCTGGGATGTGGGTCTGCCAACAAACAGGAGTAACACCCTGTGTGTTCCTTGAGCTTTTAAGATATGCTGCTGACTTTTGTGTGCAAATTTTGATTGTTCCCAGGGTCCTGTACCATCCAGAAGAAGAATTATACGATCAGTGGGAAGAAACAAACAATAGACTTCAACGAAGAGAAGTATTAAAAGCTGTAACAATAGCAGCACTGCTTGGCCTGGGAGCAGCTGGTACGGCCACAGGAGTGACCTCCCTGGTGACCCAACAGCGAGGCCTATATCAATTACAAGCCATCATCAATGAAGACCTGCTAAGAATCGAGAAATCTGTGTCTGCTCTGGAGCAATCCCTCTCCTCACTTTCAGAAGTAGTCCTACAGAACAGGCGAGGATTAGACCTCCTGTTTATGCATGAGGGAGGCATCTGTGCAGCCTTGGGAGAGGAATGTTGCTTTTATACCGATCACACCGGGGTAGTTAGAGATTCAATGGCAAAATTGAGAGAAAGGTTAGCTGAAAGAAAAAGAGAAAGAGAGGTCCAACAAGGATACTTTGAATCATGGTTTAACTATTCACCATGGCTAACCACCCTAATGTCTTCTTTGATGGGGCCAGTTGTAATGATCGTAATCGCACTGATCTTCGGACCCTGCATACTAAACAAGCTCATATCATTTGTCAAGAGTCGGCTAGAAAAAGTTAATATCCTGTTTATAGAACACCGACAGTTGCTCTGAAGAGCGCCTTATGTTTTTCCTTTAAGAAAACTGTTTCTCAACTCTCAACTCTAGCTATCCTCACTATTCCAAGTTGCACTTTAATAGTCCTAGTTGTCCTTAGTGATCTTTAGGCTACCTTAGTAACACCACTCATTTTTTAACTCCTTCGTTCCTCACCCTGACTAACTGCCTTACCATTTATAAGTTTATACATTTTATAAGTTTTCATATATTTTCTAGGCTGATAAGATAAGATATATGAGATAAGATATATAAGATAAGATGATATAAGATAATATATGATAAGATAAGGTAGATAAGTCCTTTGTTTTTAACGAATTTAATTAAGCATGGAGAGGGGGGAAATGTTGGTAGCTAAGGCCCGGCGGCTGGAAGATATCGTGTTGTACGGAAAGATAGGGCCCCTCTCTCCCAGTAGCCAATAAGGTTTAGTTCATGATGTAAGCAGGCGGAAGTGACGTTGTAAACCTTAGCTATATAAACCTGTGTTATCTATCAATAAACGCCATTTGCCGTTCACCACATTGGTGTCTGTGAGCAGATGGACCGAGCGGCCTGGGGTTGGTCGCCATGCCGTTCCCGAACCAGGTCGACACACCTTCACTGAAGGCAACAGTCCTCCTGAGAAGTCTATCCCCTCTTCCAAAGCTCGTAAACTTTCCTCTTCTTCCTGAGATCAATATAAAATTCTCTACTCAGTCAAGCTGGTTTTCTTCCCCGCTGTCTCATTTTACGACACACGGGGATGTCCTGTTCTTGTGCCGCCAGAATTTTCTTTCTTGAGGAGCATCCAGCCCTCTTGGGCTCCTTTCTCATTTAGAACTGCCTCCCACTGGACTTCATCAAGCAACTTTCTAAAGAGTTTGAAGGCTACCCTCCAGAAGTCCAAGGGGGCAGTTCTGTTGACCCCCCTCCTTACTCCTCCAAGAACTGAGAATTCTATCATCCCGTGATCACTGAGCCCCAGGCATCCTCCAATAGTCACCTCCCCCACAAAGCCCTCTCTCTTCACAAAGAGCAGATCCAGTCAGGCACCTTCTCTCATCAGTTCACTCACAATTGTGTCAGGAAGTTATCTTCCATACACTCTATGAACCTCCTAGACTGTATCCTTTCTGCTGTGTTATACTTCCAGCAGACATCTGGAAGGCTGAAACCCCCCACAAGCACGAGGGCCAGCGATCGCGAGATTTCTCCCAGTTGCTTGAAGAAAAAATCATCGGTTTCCTCATCCTGGCTGGGCAGCTGATAACAGACTCCCACCGCTATGTCTGACATACTGGGATTCCACCGATTTTAACCCATTAACACTCAATACTATCGTTAGCATGTTTTAGTTCGAGTTGCAACCTTCTCTAACATAGAGGGCAACCCCACCGCCTCTCTTTCCCAGCCTGTCCCACCTGAAGTGTTTGTAGTCATCTATGGCAGCACTCCAATTGTGCAAACCATCCCATCATGTTTCTGTGATGGTAATTATGTCAGAGTTTTCTTCCTTCGCAATGGCTTTCACCTCCCCTTCTTTGTTTCCCACGATGCGTGCATTGGTGTAAATGCACTTCAGTTCTGAGTGGAATAGCCATAAGTCCTACCTACCTTCTAGCTGAGATTATAACGCAAGAGTTCCCTTTGAATTCTGGCTACCATCTGGAGTGCTGTCCCCCACTTGTACTCAGGTGGCAGACCAGGGCCCTCACTAGTACATCATCCCTCAGAACCTGAGGTACCGTTCCTGTTCTTTATTCTATCAAGCCCAGTGTTGTTCCCCTCTCCCTTCCAATCTAGTTTAAAGCTTCCTCAATTAGCCCTACCAACTCCTTGGAAAGTGTCCTTCTGCCCTTTGGGGACAAGTGTGCCCCATTGTTTGCCAGCAGGTCTGCCGTGTAGGCCAACCCATTGTTGAAGAACCTGAAGTTTTTTTCTTCACATCAGGTTTGGAGCCAGGCATTTAGTTCCTGCATCTTCCCACTCCCTCCCTCTCCATTCCCTATGAGAGAAGAGAATAGTGTCTGCACACCTGAACCCTTAACCATATGTCCTAAAGCTCTAAAGCCCTTTTCAATTGGTCTGAGGTTTCTAGTTGGTTTTCCATTATTTCCTACCTGAAAGATGAGCAGCGGATAATATTCCATGGACTTCACAAGATTTGGGGATTTTCTAACCATATCCCTGTCAGAGGCCCCAGGCAGGCAGCAGAATTCCTGATGTAATGGGTCTGGTCTGCATATTGGCCCTTCAGGCCCCAATGACTACGACACTCCTCTTTCTTCACAGAAGCCGTTTTAATTGATGGCTTTGGGTTTCTTAAACTGGGAAACATTTCCAGTCTATGAGAATGGTCAACAATGGCATTTAGCTCCACTTGCAGTTCATTATATTTGTTCTGCAAGGGAAACTGCAGGGACAAGTTTGTAACAGGTGAGACATGCTGGTGGTGATGAGGAGGAACCCACTGACACTCTCCTCCATCTCCTAAATCACTCCCCTTGGTTGAGCGGAGAGAGAATGGGCAGTTCTCTGCACCACAAGGCACGTTGACTTCTTGGGGCTGAGACAAGGAGCACACTTCAATGTTTGTCCACCTGAAACCCCTCTCCCTCTCCTCCCAGTTGATGGACCTGGTGGTATCATTTCTGTACGCAGTGGTGCCTCAAACAGTGAACCCCTCATTTACAGTATGAGGAACCTGAAGCTTTTTTCTTCACATCAGGTTTGGAGCCAGGCATTTAGCTCAAGGATGCCCTAAGTCAACTGCACCAATGGATGTTGTTTCACTGACTATAACCTTCCTCTCCTTCTCTGCTCATTTCTCTCAGGCCAGTACTCTGCTGCTTTCCCTTGTAACAATCCTACTCAGAGTTAATCTTCTGAATTTATGCAACCTGTCTTGAGGTTTCACCCAAGAAACCTCAGTCTTGTAGCTTACCCTGGCACAACACTGTTCAAACACAGCTCTTCAATAAAAGGACATTTCCTAGGGAAAGGCTGAGATCTTCCTCCTAGGTGCTGCCAATAAAATGTCCAAGGAACTGGTCTTCTAAAGAGACTTTTCTTCATGTGTTTTTCCTGGGGTTAAAGTGAAGTGATTGGTACAACTGGTTTCTGCTGGACATGGAGTTTTCACTTTAAGGACTCTCCTCTTGGTGTTCAGTAGCAGTGGAGATGGTGCAGGGACTCCCCATTAACTTCTCAGGCTGAGTCACAGGGAAGAGGACGGAGGGTTTAGACAAGTCCCTTCAAAAGAAATGGATTTGGAGGGTCGAGGGAAGGATGGGGACTCAACACCTTCCTCGAGCTGGAAGTAAATGGAGACTCAGAAGGTGAAAAAACCCTCAAATGTCCCTCAAAAGTAAAGCACTGAATTGAGGAACCCACAAACAAGGACTCTGAAGTGCCGTGGGAGTGAGTGGGGACCCAACAGGCAGAGGAAAGGGAGACTGGAGAGGTGCAGGAGCTGCCTGAGCAAGTCCAGGGCTCTCATTCTTTTTTGGGAAGTGGGGGTGGTGGGGGCAGAGAAAAGGTCAAATGCCATTGGGGTTGAGGATCACCAAGAGTAGGAGTGCAGGAGAGCCTGGGAGTGACTGTCCCCTGTTTCCTGCTGTCGTTATTTCAAGTAGCACCCCTGGGGCTGATGGGCAGGTTGAGACCCCTCTCTGCCTCCTAAGAGCTCCTTATGCTCTCCAGAGGGTCTGGGGCTGTGGTTGAAGGGTCACAGTTCTGCAGCAGACTTTGAAAGGCAGTGCTGTGGGGCCAGCCCAGACTGGGCTGTTCCATTGGGCTGTGGTGGGCTGGGCTGTTGGAGAGGGCAGGGAGGTGGGTAGAGCTGTGGGAGGCTGGGCTGGACTGGAAAGAGCTCAGGAGAGGAGCTGAGTTGTGAGAGCATTCAGGGTGAGGACACGCTGCAGGGTGTTCAGAGTGCAGAGTCTGGAGTCATGGAGAAGGACACAAGGCACCAACAGCTCAAAAGAGAGGGACCCAGTCTGTGCCATGTTCCCCGAACTCCCCGGAGAAGCTTCCCAAGGGAAATTGTCCCAGATGGGTCCTTCACACCAGTCATTTCCATGTCTGGCTCTACCTCCCAACCCTGAGGAGGGACTTCTACTGCACAGTCACCTCTGTCCTCCTCCTTTGCTCAGTGATCCACAACTCCACAACCATTATCAATTACAATTGAATCAGTTTCTTACTGACCTTTATTGCACACCAGTCCCACAGCTCTCACCACTGGTTGTCTCTCAGCCAAGCCCTTTCTCAGATGCCTCCAAACAGATGGCCTTGTCTCAAAAAATACTGAACAACTCCATCAACTGGGATTCCCCCAGCTGTGCTGGGTCCTTGCTCAATGTTTGATCCTGAAGGTTTTCTAACAGTCCCAGCTCTCTTGGCCTCTCCTTGTCCATAATGCGTTCTGGGTCCAAAACATCCTTCTGGCCTCTGTAGGACTCGCAGACTCCAGGCTGTGCAGGGTCTTCCCTTGTGCTGTGGAGCCCCATCCTGGACACAACAGTCCTGATGTGCCCTGCAGTAGGTTAAACTTGACCAGCAGGCAGTCAACCCCCCCCCCTTCTCCCCCAGCTTCTCCCCCCCTGCCTTGACTTAACAGGAAAAAAGGAGAAAATCAAGGAGCGTCCTGGTGGTCTGACAGGGGAGGAGCAGGAGGAGACAATCATTACCCTCACTCTTTTGACAAGGGGAGGCAATCACTTCCATCACTTTTGTGAGGCTCCTCTTTACACACTCCAGAAGACTGCTGGCCACCAGGTAACACCACTGGATTTTCTTTTGCTTTCTGTTTCCTGGAACCACCAGGGCTTTCTTCAGAGAGCTGTTTCCAAGTGAGGCAACTCCCACCCATGTAATTTCAGGGTTTCAGTCTATCCCAGTCACAGGACCTGGTCTTTTTCCTTTGTCTGTCTCATGAAGCTCTTGACAGTCCTTGTGCCCATGAGTTTTCCCTGAAAGGCATTCCTAAGGCAGACGGATGGTGCTCCCAAGTTAGTGTCACTGAAACATGTGGTGGGAATTGCCTCCTCTGGGACACAGATATGGATATTAAACTGCACAGGACTCAGGAGAGTCCATTATGCCGCCTCACCAAACCCCACTGTGTACCCAGGCCTCCAGGTAGGGTATGGTCCCTTCACAACAGCTCTCTCAGCCTGACTATCCAACCGGTGCTATTTTCACCCAATTGATCAACCCATCCAGACTGTAACAGCCTCACTTGGGTACAAGAATATTGAGGGAGACCATGCCAAAAGTCTTTCTGAAGAGGAGGGAAACACCACCGTCATCTTCTCAGGCACAAATGCAGCTGCTCCATCATGAAGGCAACCAGGCTGGCGGGACGTGCTTTACCCTTGGTCAGTCCATGGTGATGCCCAGAAATGCCACCCGAGAGCTCTCATTCCATGGTCACTCCTCACCAAAGTGAGCCTGTGCAGCCTTGGGTTCCCTGGATTGCACTTGTGTCCCCTTTCGAAGATGAGTGCAACGTTTGCTTTTCTCCACTCACAAGAGACCTCGACCAATCTCGTGACCTTCCAGAAAGGATTTTCCAAAGAAATTTCAGTCTTTCCCTCAAAATTCCTCACACACTTCTTCCTGTTATGTGGTATGTTTAGTGTCCCTCATCTTCCCTACCCCTTCACCTCTCCAGCTCCAAAAGCCATTTCTGTTCTCAACTGTGCAGACTCAGACTCTCCAGACAAATGCCCTTTCCATTCTTCTCCCATTTCCCTCTCCTCTCATTCTTTGTTCATTCAGAGAACTCTCTCCTCCCTAGGTGCTGCTTTGAGATGCAGACAGTTCAAAGCTTGCTGTCTCTCACCAGTCTGATTGTCTCTTCAGCCAAGTCTTTCATTACGTTTCTATTTGCTTTTTTTTAGTGTCTATCTCTACATTTCTCACAAGTTGTCCCTTGTAGAAAGGCAGTCTCATCAGAGACAACTTATGCTGAGCGGTGTGTGAGGAGGGGAGTCATTGATTATGGAACTTTATCAGGCTTTGCTTTTCTTATTCCCCTGTGCCTGTGAGCAGCCAGTTCTGTAAGGAAAGCAGGGGGAAATGATGCCATGGAGCTGGAACACTGAGCTCTGCACTGCAGGGAAGTCTGGTGGAAGGAAAAGGGTTGCAAGTCCCAGCGGAGCAATGAGAAAACTGGTGGAGCTGGGGAGGTGAGGAGCAAGGCTGTCCACGCAGTGTCAGACCTCAAGGGACTGCTTCTCCATGCTGCCCAGACCTCCATCAATGCCAATTGGAGAATGGCTCTGTCACCTCTTCTCTGAAATTAAAAGGAGTAGAATAAGTTCTTTAAACTAAAACATGTTTTTCTTAGGTGCACTTTGAAATCGTTCTCTTAAACTGCACTTGGAAATGCCTCCAATGAGCTGTACAAAGCTGCATGACCCGAAGGAATCTACAGGCAGAGACAGAGCTCATTAAGGCTTTCTGTATTTTAAGGAGACCCAGGGTGTATTTGCTGCTGAGTCCTTGAACTTCAGCTACTGAGAGGAGATTGAGGAAACTTCTCAAGAAGAAAAAAACAGAACTCAGAGTATGTCGAAGTATTAATTGGTCTCAGAGAAAATCATTACTGACAAAGCCTCCCCAGACACTCGTTATAGCTGATAATTGGAAGCCATGATTGCAGGAAGGCAAAGGCACTGTGCAGGCAGTTGTAATGCTGAGAAAATTCTGGGTTTGCTTGGTGAAACAGAAAGGCCAAGCCCTGACCCCCAGGCCCTGGGAAGGCAGATGTGGCTGTGACTACAATGACCCTACTGTCATGAACATTCTCACATTGCTGAATCAAATTGGGAGTAGTTATTCCATTTAATTTTAAAGACAGGCCTGTAGAGTTATGTGAGATGCCAAGGCTCTCACACAGTTTCTTGCAGGTGCTGAAGCGTTAGGTCATAGAAAGGAAGGGTATTTGAGGGGGAGAAAACTTGGTTGTGAGAAGAATCTGGTCATAGAAACTTCAGATCATTGAAGAGTAACAGAGAAGCTCAGTCACGGAAGGCTCATAGAAGTTATGGGTCATGGAAGTCTCGTAGCAGAGTCAGGTCATAGAATCCTCGGTTATAGAAGTCTCAGGTCATTGAAGATTCAGGCCTTAAAAAGATCATAGAGTATCAGGTCATAGAATAGTCGAGTCGTTGAAGTGTGAAAGTTTATTCGGGTTTTCGAAGGGTTTGATCATAGAAGGGTCATAGAAGATCTCGTTCAAGAGAAGGGTTGGGTCATAGAAGAGTCAGGTAATAGATGTGTTGGGTCACATGAAGGTTGGGTCATAGTCATAGAATATTTGAGTCATAGAGGATCTGGTCCACGGAAGAGTCATAGAGGTTTCAGGTCAAAGAAAGCCATAGAAGGGTCAAAGAAGTGCTAGGTCACAGAAGATTATGTTTACAGAATGCTCAGGTTTAAGAAGAGTCGGGTGATAGAGGAATTATAGACCAGTAGTGTGATAGAAGAGTCACAGAAGGGTGAGGTCATATAAAAGTCACAGAAGAGCTGGGTCATCGGAGAGTTGGGTTATACAGAATTAAGGTACAAGAAGAATTGGGTGAGGGTCAGTTGAGTCACAGAATTGTTGGGGCATAGAAGAGTTGGACCGATGAAGATATGGACTTAGACAAGCTGGATTGCAGAAGAGTCACAGAAGAGCTGGGTCATAGAAGAGATTTACCGTAGAAGAGTAGGATCATAGAAAGGTTGGGTCATCGTAGGGTTTGGTCATAGAAGGCTTCAGTCATAAAAGGATTCATTTACGAAGGGTCATAGAAAGGTCAAGTCAGTGAAGAGGCATAGAAAGGTCATGGAAGAGTCAGGTCATAGAAGAGTCACAAATGAGTCAGGTCATACAAGCTCATAAAAGTGTCAGGACATCAGCTTTGAGTGTAGAAAATTTCCTCAGCAGAACTGCTGAATCTGTTCATACTGGTGCATTTTATTGTTCTCTTTCTGCCTCCCGGTTTTCTTTATTTTCCTGTGTCTATTTTTCTTGGAAGAGCTCTCCTAAGAAAATTTTAATTTTATCATAGAATAATGCAGGACGAATGAGACCCCTGACCACCATTGTACTTGGTCTTGCAAGGATGCAGCTAACTCTCCCCATAGCATCAAACCCTCCCACATCCCACTGCCCCGGAAAGGATCCTGAGGATTTGCCTTCCCAGGAGTTGGGGGTCAGGGCTTGGCGTTTCTGCTTCATCAAGATAATCCAGGATTTCTTTGACCTGAGTTGCCTGCTCAGTGCCTTTGCCTCCCTGCAATTGTGGCCTTGAATTATCTGCGCTAATGAGCTCACAGGAAAGCTTTGTCAGTGATGGCCCTCACTGGTGGTCATTAATTCTTTGAGCTACTTCAGGGTTTGCTTCCGACTTTGACTGATGGAGAGGTTTGTGCAATCTCCTCTCAGTACCTGAGGGTCAGGGACTAAACACCAAACACACCATAGAGCTCATTAAAATAAAGAAAGTCCTAACAAACAAAAAGGTAGCATCTAACACATCATGGCTTACTAAACAGGTAATTATTTTGGCTCTTAAACAGGTGAATAGGATCTGCAATAGGTTTGTTTGAGGGAACTATTTGCTTAGTTGTTAGAGGACTGGCCGAAACAGGGGTGGAGGCTAACAGATTGCTTTTGTTTGTTATATTGGCCTTTACTTCCTGCTTTTTGATATAGAATCGTCCTCCCCATCTTTGCCAGATTCCCAGTATCTAAATCCCCAAATTTTGCTGAAAGTCCATAACCGGTCGTGTTCGTTCATTACTTCCAGTATAAGATACCTGCAACGCTCTTTCCCAGCTGTGCACCTTACGCAATTTGGAGGTCCCCATTGGACTTTCAGGTATTTGTCTTCACCTGCTCCAGGTTTCCAGTCAGAGGCTATGGTCTCACATCCCCAGTAGGCACAATAGTACTCGCTAGAGGCATTGCAGTAGCCTCAGCCGGGATTAGTAGTACATGTAGTACACATGTACAGCATGATGCACATGTAGTACATCAGGTTTTCTAAACATGGACTTACAGGGACTAACTCACAGGAGGATACTTGGAAGACAGGGGGTTCTGCAGTGGTGACTGTGCGTAAAACCATAGGTTTATCCAGCCTGCCTAACACCCATTCCCATAGTTGATGTTGATACAAACCACTAGATGATGGCACAAGTGCTAAAAGTAAGATCACACAGAGACATCGCAATCCTCCCCTGTGGGGATTCTCCTTGCGTGGTTTGGATTCTGCTGACGCGGGAGCCCTAGGCGTAGACACGGTGTTTATCGATCAATCATCTTCTCCTGCCACTGGAGCATATGGGTTACGAGGGCGCCCAATGATCCAGTCCTGTGAATAAAAACTCACAGTTTTCGTTAGTTTTATTCTGAAGGTCTGGTTTGATAGACTTAAGTGGGCACCACTTAACTCTACCATCTTTTTTGACAGCGGCATAACCTCGCCCTGTCAAGACTAGTTTCCATCCTTGTTCCCATTCTCCCAACTCATTTCTAACTATGACTGACGGGCCTTCTTCCAGTGCTCGAGTGGCCCAATGTTTTTGGGTGGGACTATTTACCTCCTCCCCCCTAGGGAATTGATTTAATGCTAGCAAAGCAGTCGCTAGCAGACGTGCCTGGTCCCCTGAGGGAATGGTGTTGAAAAACCCTTCTGTTTTTTGCTAATACCTCCAATTTAGATTTCAGAGTTTGGTTCTCCCGTTCCACTATGGCTTGCCCTGTGCTATTATATGGAATACCGTGTATTAAGGTAATACCCCATTTCTGAGCAAATGCTTGAACTGATTTAGACACGAAATTTGGACCGTTATCTGATTTGATTTGATTAGGGATGCCAAGCCATGCCATAGCTGTTAGCCAATGTTGAATGGTTGCTTTAGCATTAGCTCTAAGGTGTTGAGTAGCTATGATCATTCCACTATATGTGTCTACAGTCACTGCTAGCGATGCTCGAGGTTTCGACAACTGGCAGAGTGTAAAATCCGTCTGCCACAGCTCGGAGGCTCTAAGACCTCTAGGGTTTACCCCGCTGGACAGTGTTGCTTTCTGACAGTGGGGGCATGTAGCCACTATATGTTTCGCGTCAGTGACTGAAATCCCACATCTCTTTGCCAATGCTTTAGCTCTGATGTGGAGAGACTCGTGTAGCTGCCAGGCATCTCTCAATGTCCACAGACCCTTTGCAGCAGCGTCTGCTTTGTCGTTACCGGTTTGGAAAAAACCTTTAATTGGACTATGGCTATTGACATGGATGACCGATACAGTGCCCTGTCGAGAGAAAAGTGCTTCTTCTAGTATTAAGGCTACTGTGGATGTTGACACACCAGGCCCTGACATGGCCAAACAAAGTTTAACCACAAACATCGAGTCAGTTACTATGTGGAGATGTTCTGTTGGGAACAGTCCGCACTCTAGTGCTACGGCCGTTGCTTCCAATTGTTGGACAGAAGGAGCACAGTCGGTCATTTTAACGCAATGCCATTCTCCTCCCGATTGCCATACTGCTGCCACCGTTGAAGTCACTGAGGATGCGTCTGTGAAGACTGTTGGTCCCGGTTGAGGATGGTCTGTGATCTTCCATGGAAGGTCGATGTTGACTATTGCCAGCATTTGAGTCCAGGGGGGCTTCGCGGCATAACAAAGTTCTCCACCAAATCCAACGAGAGCTATGGCCAGATACTCTGACATTGCTACTGATTGTGTTGAGAGCTGTTTGCGAAAGGGCAACCATATCCTGGCAGGTTCGATGCCTAGATGGCTTAGGGTGAGTTTTCTGCCTTTCATGATGAGATTACCGAGGCACTCGATTCCCAGAGAAAATGCACGTGACGGTCTTCCTAGGACTACCCATTGTATTGGTCGTGCTTTTTCAGTGGGGCCCTGAGCTAGTGCTCCTACTCCCCCTTTTTCTGTGAAGTGCACATACAGATCAAGCGGTATACCTGGGTTCCACCTAGCGAGCGTACTCGATGACATCTGCTGCTCGACAAAGTTGAGAGAGTTCATTGCTTCTATCGTTAGGGTTTTTTTGTTCCCATGGGTTCTTTCCTTTCAAAAGATCATACAGACGAGCCGTGACCTCAGGAGGGATCAGAACGATATTACAGAGCCATTGCAAGGATCCCACTAACTTCTGCATATCATGAAGTGTCTTAATGTTCCGATGGATCTTTATTTGAGGGGGAGTTGCGTAAGAACTTGTGATTCCCACTCCCAAAAAACTTACACATGGTCCTCTTTTAATTTTTGCATTTGCGATTTCGAACTCGTTCACTTTCAAAGTATCTGAAACTGTTAACATCAGCTGGTCCACCTGATTTCCTGATGGTGCAGCAATTAAAATATCATCCATATATTGAATGATAGTCGCAGTTGGGTTAGTGGTTCGGACCGGTGCTAATGCTCGATCCACTGCGATCTGGCAGATAGTAGGTGAGTTGACCATACCTTGAGGTAGCACTTTCCACTGGAAGCGTAGGTTAGGGTGTTGGCTCTTTGGAAACACGACTGAAAAAGCAAACCGTTCTTTGTCCTCGTCGTGCAGGGGTATCGAAAAGAAACAGTCCTTAATATCAAGGACAGCACAAGGTTGTCCCTCGGGTATCATAGAGTTCATAGGCAACAATGTTTGGACAGGGCCCTTAGGTTGGATTATCTTGTTTACTTCACACAGGTCATGAAGGAGACGGAACCCCTTGCCGGTTCATTTGGGTATTACAAAAACTGGAGTGTTCCATGGACTAGTGGAGGGCTCTATGTGACCTTTCTGTAGCTCACGGTCAATCAGCTCAAGAAGAGCATCCATTCGAGGCTTTGATAGGGGCCACTGCTTGACCCAAACTGGGTTAGATGATTTCCATTTCAATCTGATTGGTGGAGGTGGGTGCACAGCAGTGGCCCTTAAAATAAATTTGTCACCCTGGCTTTTAACAGAGCTAAAGCGTCCCTTCCCAACAGGGGTGGGACTCCTGATATGATATACGGAAAAAGGGTGATGTTTTTTTCTGGTCCTTCGTCAATGTGAAGCGTGATTGCTATCAATCGAGCACTCTTCCGAGCTCGTGTTAATCCTCCAACCCTACGCATCATGGGGGCATCTTCTAATTTCCAGCGTGGGGGCCAATACGTATCAGGAATGACTGTAACATCTGCTCCAGTGTCAATTAAAAATGGAACGCTAATTGTGGTATCATTTGAGGTATTATAGAGGGAACAGATTACCCACATCACTGGTGGGTTATCGCACTTTATTGCCAGGGCTACCCTGGAGTCTTCCCCCCAAGAGGTGGTTCCTGCTGTCCCTGAGACAGAGGTGGATTCGGCTGGACCGTTGGTTGGACCGTGTAATTGACTGCTTGTTGAGGGGGCAGTGGGTTCGGAAGCGCCCCCCCCGCCCCCCATCCAGGGTTGACATAGTCGGGCCGTCTTGTGTTCCAAGTGGGAGAGGGCTGTACACGGCCCGGGTGCCCTCTCCCCTTCCTGCTTCCCCGAGACTTAGATTTGCATTCCCTAGTATGATGTCTGCAATCATGTCTGCAATACTTGATCCTGCTGGTAGTGATCGTAGGACTTCTTTGGTTTTTGCATTACACTGCTGATATAAGCAGTCTGCAACAACCGGACCTTTTGCCTCTGGAGGCAAAGATGAAGAGTCAACTGCTGCTTGGAGGCGATCTACAAATTGTGTAAAACTCTCACTTTCATTTTGCTTTATTGTGGACCATGGCGACGGCTTAGCAATAACTCTAGAGGCTGTGCGAATGGCTTCTCTAGCTGCACGAGTAGTTGCCATAACTTCATGGGATCGCAAGACCTGGGCTTGTGCCTGAGGGGTTATCATGGTTGAATCTGTCCCCATTAGTTGTTGCAGGCTAGAGCCATGCAGTGGGTGATCTGCCCCAGTTACCTGAGCTTGTTGCTTTGTACAGGTGTCCTACCATTCTTGTTTAAAAACTATCATTCCTGCCCCATCAGAAATTAATCTACAATTATCAAATGGGAGCATGTCATCTCCCCCAAAAATCCCATCTATGAGGGTGGAGACCATGGCAGAATGAAGTCCTTTGTCCACAATTGCTTTAACAATCGCTTGTATATCCTTAGGGTTTATCAGCGAGTGGACCCTTTGTCCCCCATCCCTCACCCACACCGGGAATGCTAGCGTGGCTGCTGGAGTCCAATCGGCACACGCAATCTTTATTTTTCTCCAGTCCGTGAGAGGGATTTCCTTCCCCTGCGATCCCTTTTCATTCCGGATGAAAATATTTTGGCTCTTAATTTTATCTATTTCTATTTCGTCCTCCTCCAAATCTAACTCGATTTCAAACCTCTCGTTCCAGCTGTTGTCTGACTCGGGACCGGAAATCGACTGACTGGTCATTTCCAGGCTCCGGTACTTTTTTGTCGGACTCCGGCCCCGCCCACTTCCCCCTCTCCGGGCTCGCCCCGCCTACTGCTCGGAAGGGGGGGGGGGGGGGGGGGGTTGGCATTATGGAGGCATTTCTTAAGATGGCCGTTCTCATTTGCCGCTCCTCGTCCCTCACAAACACCTCCCTTTCCTTCTTTGTCGCACCTATCATTTTTCTTCTTTTCGTTCTCCTCCCCTTCCTGCCTGTACGCGCATGGTATTTCTAGCATTTCCACCCTTTTCCCGCCGTTGGTATCTTCGTCCTGCCTTCTTTCCTGCCACTCGGAGCCATCTTGGGGCGCATAGGGCAGTAGACTTACCAGGATATCCTATGACTCTGATTCCTCCGCGACGTGCTTAGCATCCTCAAGTAAGCCGCCCCAGAAGGATTTCGCTTGCTCCTGTTCCTCCGTAAGAGAGACAGGGTTCGGGGATTGAGGGGATGTATCACCCTCTGGCTGATCTTCAGGACCAGCAGAATCATCATCATCTGCGGGGTGCAGAGTCTGCGTGGCTGCCCCGACTCCCAATTTTGGGGTGACCATCAAGCAGTCTCTTGTTGCCACCCAGGTCTCCTGCTCTTGGATAGCCTTTTGCAGGGCCTGCACAACTTTCCCCCAAGCCTTTAGGTGTTTCCCACAGCCGGAAAACATCATTTCCTTGGCTAAAGCTTTAGTACACTTATCCCACACTTCAGGGTGGAGAATATCCACTGGCTGGTCAATGACCCCCATTTGTGAAAGTCTCGCAATGACAAGAGTAAAATCTTTGGATTTACAATCAATACCCCACTGCTTATGTAATTGAGATACGACCTGCACAAGGGCTTCCATCCTCCCTGTTGGTCTGGGAGCATCCTCGCCACCGGGCTGGTCCTACCGGTCCGGCCGCCGTTCACTCGACCAGGTGATTTTCCCGGATTCTTTTCTTTTTCCCGGGTTCGTTCTCTCGGGTTTGTTCTCTTTAGTTCCCGGGTTTCGGCACCACTTGTTGCCTTCAGTGAAGGCGTGGAAACCTGGTTCAGGTTTGGCTTAGCGACCAAACTCTGGTCGGTCGGTCCATCTGCACACAGACACCAATGTGGTTGATGGCAAAATGGCTGTTTATTGATAGATAACACAGGTTTATATAGCTGAGGTTTACAACGTCACTTCTGCCTGCTTACATCGTGAGCTAAACCTATTGGCTACTGGTTACATCATGGACTAAACCTTATTGGCTACTGGGAGAGGGGCCCTCATCTTTCCATACAACACGATATCTTCCAGCCGCCAGACCCTAGCTACCAACACAAACCATCTCTCTTTCTACCACTGTCTTCTACTTCTGTACAGTCCATTAGAGAGGTCCCCTAGTGGGGTTATGGAGAAAGACTTCAAAGACCTTCATAATAAAAATGATATTTTATTTTCAGGGATGCCGTTTAGAATTTTCCAGCTCAGAGAAGAGGTGATGGCAGCATTGTCTGGTTGGAATTGATCCAGGGCCCCTCCTAAGGAGACCTGGACTTATCAGAGAAGCTGTCCCTTGAGATCTGACCAAGTATGGAAAAGCTTGCTCCTCATCTTCCCAACCCCATCATTGCCCTCATCGCACACCTGGGGCTCTCATCCCTTTTCTTTACATCACACTTCTCCTCTGCCCTCTGCAGCTGGAGGTTCCAGCCTCTTCATCCCCGTTCCCCCTGCTTTCCTTGGAGACCCAGCTGCACAAAGGCACAGAAGGATTGCTCTGAGTTTGAACAAACAACAGAAACCAGAAAAGACTCACAATTAAAATAAACCCCACTCCTCCACTGTGTGCCCAGGACAAACTGCAACCCATGAGGGTCACCTTCCACAAGGCAGAACCATGCAAGAAATGCCTTAGACAGAAAGGAAATTACGAAATAACCACCATTAAAAGGTTGGCTGGAGGCAGAATCAAACAGAGTCAGGCCAGTTTTGAAATCCCTGAGGCTCAAAGCAGTCACTGGGAGGTTGGGAGGTTCCTGAGTGATCAAAGATTGAGGGGAAGGGACATGGAGAGAGCAACTGCCAGAGTTTCTGTGCAGATGGGCGGCTGGAAAGGGGCCTTTAGACATTGTCAGGTGAGTCAGGAGAGGTGGAAATGGGTGAGAGATGGGGGAGAATAAATACATGGCCTGACAGAGAGAGCACTGACAATGGAAATGTAGTGGAAGGCCAACTGCTCTCCTCTTGCTATCAAAGTCCATTGTCACAGTTCCTCACTGTGGTCTCATGGGAAACACTGACATGTTATGGAAAATATTCCATGGTTTCAGATGATGAGGCCGTGCTCACCCTTTTAAACCCATGCCCAGAAGTCTGAGGGTTCCACGCTGAGCTCTGCTGTCTCAACATAAGCACCCAGTGCTGCCTCTAGAGGAGCCGGGGTCTCTGCAGCCCATGCCTGGGATGGGTAGCTGGCACAGAGCGCCTGCTGGAGACCAGAGCCCCTTGGGAGCTGCAGCTGGAACCTGGGCAGAGGGTCCCAGGCACCTACTCTGGCACCATCATGGCATCCCACCCTGATTTATGAACACTTTCCTTTGCAAACAAAGGCAGCATAAGGAATCCCCCTGAGATCAGGACGTTAAACCTGCTACTGACTCCGCAGCTGAAAATCCCATCCCCAGAGAGCCTGGCAACAAGAACAAGAGGACAGCAGCAAGAACACAGTCAAGGGAAGAAATGAGGAGAAAGAGAGTGAGGATCTGGCAGGGAGAGGCCAGGGCAGAGGCAGCCGGACACACAGACAGTGTTGCCCTTCTCCAGCTGTGCACGGCCCCTCCCAGACACCAATAGTGCTGGGCAGTTGTTCTCAGCCTCTGTGCTCTGGTAGAGGGCAAGGGAACTGTTGCTGCACAGAAGGTGGTGCAGCCTTGGAGCCCAGAGCCCTGAGGGAAGAGACTTTGCTGGGTGGGAGAGGAGGCCAGGGGCTGTCTCAGAGGAAGGGTCTGCACTGGGGGGGGGGATCACTCAGATCTTTCTGAATTCTTCCTCTTACAAAAACACTGGCTTAAATTTCCTTTATTCTCTGATCCTATTCATGCTCCTGGAGATTTCCCTCCATGGATGTGCTTTCCTGTCCCATGTCATTCCTTGTAAGCTCTCTGAGACCCAATTCCAAACTCTGTGCACTCACCTGTATAAACCCGCCTGTTTGCAGGGCTCTGACTGGGCGCGTGTTCCTGTTTGCAGGTAGAAAAGTGCATGACAGGTCAAGCTTGATGCGTCCAGCAGAGATGATGCTGGTGCTGTCCATAGGCAGAGGAGCAGCTGGAGACAGTTTAGGAGGCTCCTATCAGATTTCTTGGTCACTCAAAATTACAGCTCACAAGTCTCAGTGATTTGTTCAAGCATAAGAGCCAGTTTTCCATTTCTGCCCCAAAATTTCCAAAGAGTAGGAAACTGAAAAGACAGACTCAGTAAATGTGCTTTTCTTTACTGTAATCTCTGCCATGATCTTCCCCTTGAAATGTCCCCTCGAAAACATCCAGGGCCCTGTCCTGTCCTACCCTGCCCTGCCCTGCTGGCGGTCACTCCTTCCACCCACAGCTTCTCCCCACAGCCCATGGGGAGCTTCCCAGGCTGGCTGAGCACTGTCCCTTGCAGTGTCCCTGCCCTGGCACACAGACCCTGGGCTGCAGGGTCCCTGCTCTCAAGGACAGCCCGGGGCTTCCCTGCCTGCTCACCCATCTCCACATCCTGCAGCCATGTTTTGGAGGAGAAGGTGTTGTGTCCTGTTCTTCTCATGGTGCTGCAGGGATTCTCTGCTTTGTAGCACATCCTTGTTCCTACACTAGAGAAGCTGTGAGTTTCTCCTGGCAGATGTCCATGAGTTCTGGGCTTTGCCAGCTTTAGCAGATACCTCCAGGAATTACAAATACATTGCACTTCATGCAGAGACTCGCCACGTCAAAGGCTGAGACTGTTTCTCTCCCCGTGAGCTCTCAACATCCTCCATCCCCAAAGTGCCTTTTAAGCGCTCTCTGCCTGAGCAGAGCTGTCTCCCTGCAGCACTGCCCTGTTGCCAGGATCTCTGTCTGTCTCAAGAGACCAGCCCCGCTCAGCAGCAGAAGACCAGCCTAAGGCAGCCCTTTTTCTTCCCCCTCTGGACTCCCTCAAGGTCCCCTGGGGCTGCATGGAACCTGCTGTGAAATACGCTGAAGGAATCCCAGGTGTTCCCTCCCTCAGAAGAGACACTTCTTGCCTGCAGTGCCCACACTACCCTTCACTGCAGTGTGAGGGAGAAGGATGCACGTCCCAGGGAGGCAATGAGAGAAATAGTGGGACTGGGGAGGTGAAGAGCAAGACTATCCATGCAGTGTCAGACCTCTCCATGCTGCCCAGACCTCCTGAGGAGACACCCTGCATCAATGTCCATTGGAGAATGGTTTTGTTACCCCTTTTCTGAAATGAAAAGTTATGAAATATAAACTGTAATTAAAAAATATATTTTTAGGTGTACTTCGAATTCTTCCTCTTTAACCCCACTGAGAAATGACAATAAAGATATAAGAAATGCTTCTTCAAGTATATTAACAACAACAGGAGAACCAAGGAGACTATATCTCTTTGCTGGATGCAAGGGGAACGGTAGTAACAAAGGATGAGGACATGGCAGAGGTACTTAACACCTTCTTTTCCTCGGTCTTTAAAAGTGAAGTAAGATGTTCTCTGTGCTCCAAGCCTCCTGAGCCAGAAGACTGTGAAGGTGAACTCTCAATGTTCTAAGAAGACATGGTTAGAGATCTGCTCAGCCAATTAGACGTCCACAAGTCTATGGGGCTGGATGGGATCCACACAGGGGTATTAAGGGAGCTGGCAGATATCTTTGTCAAACCCCTTTCCCTCATCTCCCATCAGTCCTGACTGACTGGGGAAGTGCCACTTGACTGGAGACTGGCAAACTTAACTCCCATTTACAAAATGGGTTGGAGGTGGGACCTGGAGAATTATAGGCCTCTCAGCTTGACCTTTGTACTAGGGTAGGTCATGGAGCAGATCATCTTGAGTGCTATCGCACAGCACATGCAGGACAGCCAGGCTATCAGACCCAAGGGTTTATGAAAGGCAGATCCTTCCAGACCAACCTGATCTCCTTCTATGACAAGGTATGCCTGTTAATGGATGAGGGAAAGGCTGTGGATGTGCTGTACCTGGACTTTTCCAAAGCCTTTGATACCATTTCTCACAGTATTCTGATTGAGAAACTGGCTGTCATTGACCTGGATGGGTCCAGCCTCTGCTGGGTAAAAAACTGACTGGATGACCAGGCCCAAGGGTGGTGGGGAATTGAGTTAAATCCAGTTGGAGATCGGTCACGAGTGGTGTTCTGTTGGGTCCAGTCCTGTCCATATCTTTATCTATGATCTGGATGAAGGCATCAAGTACACCCTTAGCAAGTTTGCAGATGACACCAAGCTGGGTAGCAGTGTCGATCTCCTTGAAGGAAGAGAGGTTCTGCAGAAGGATCTGTAAAGGCTGGATCCATGGACTGAAACCAACGGGATGAGGTTTAACAAGACCAAATGCTGAGTCCTGCACTTGGGACACAACAACCCTCTGCAGCATTACAGGATTGGGGAAGAATGGCTGGAGAGTTGCCTGGCAGAGAAGGACAGTGGGGTGTTGGTTTCTACTGGCTGAACATGATCCAGCAGTGGCCCAGGTGGCCAAGAAAGCCAATGGCATCTTGGCCTCTATCATAAATAGTGTGGCCAGCAGGGCAAGGGAGGTGATTGATTGTGTCCCTGTACTCGGCACTTGTGAGGCCAAGCCTGGAGTGCTGGGTTCCTGGATAAACTGGTAGCCTATGGCTTGGACAGGTGCACTCTCAGCTGGGTTAAGAACTGGCTGGATGGCCAGGCTCAGAGAGTGCCAGTGAATGGGGCTGCATCCAGCTGGTGGCCGGTCACCAGTGGTGTCCCTCAGGGATCAGGGTTGGGTCCAGTTCTGTTTAACATCTTCATCGAAGATTTAGATGAGGGGATTGAGTCCATCATAAGTAAATTTGCGGATGACACCAACTTGGGAGGGAGTGTCGACCTGCCGGAAGGCAGGAGGGCTCTGCAGAGGGACCTTGATAGGCTGGAGAGATGGGCTGAATCCAATGGGATGTAGTTCAACAAGGCCAAGTGCCGGGTCCTGCACTTTGGCCACAACAACCCCATGCAGCGCTACAGGCTGGGGACAGAGTGGCTGGAGAGCAGTCAGGTGGAAAGGGACCTGGGGATACTGATTGACAGGCGGCTAACATGAGCCAGCAGTGTGCCCAAGTGGTCAAGAAGGCCAATGGCATCTTGGCCTATAGCAAGCCAGCAGGACGAGGGAAGTGATCCTTCCCCTGTACTCGGCATTGGTGAGGCCACACCTTGAGTATTGTGTTCAGTTCTGGGCCCCTCAGTTCAAGAAAGATATTGAGGTGCTGAAGCAGGTCCAGAGAATAGCAACAAAACTGATGAAGGGACTTGAGCACAAGTCCTACGAAGAGAGGCTGAAGGAGCTGGGGTTGTTTAGCCTGGAGAAGAGGAGGCTTAGGGGTGACCTCATCGCTCTCTACAACTATCTGAAAGGAGGTTGTAGACAGGTGGGTGTGGGACTCTTCTCCCAGGCAACCAGCAACAGAACAAGAAGGCATGAGCTTAGACTCTGCCAGGGAAGGTTTAGGTTGGCTATCAGAAAAAAGTTCTCCACAGAATGAGTAAGCAGGCACTGGAATGGCCTGCCCGAAGAGGTGGTGGATTCACCATCCCTGGAGGTTTTTAAAATAAGACTGGATGTGGCACTTAGTGCCGTGATCTAGTAGTCATGATAGCGTTGGATTAAGGGTTGGACTTGATGATCTTGGAGGTCTCTTCCAACCCAGATAATTCTATGATTCTATGATTCAGTTTTGGGCCCCTTGGTACAAGAAGACATTGAGGGGCTGGAGCGTGTCCAGAGATGGGGATGAGGCTGGGGAATGGGGTTGGAGAACAAGTCCTATGAGGAACGGCTGAGGGAACTGAGGTTGTTTATCTCAGAGAAGAGAAGGCTGAGGGGAGACCTCATCACAGTCTACAACTGCCTGAAAGGAGGCTGTGGCAGAACGACAGTTGGTCCCTTCTCCTAAGTGACAGGTAGTGGGGCAAGAGGAAATGGCCTCAAGTTGCACCAGGGGAGCTTCAGACTGGACATCAGGAAAAATTTCTTCACTGACAGGGTTGTCAGGCACTGGCAGAGGCTGCTCAAGGGGTGCTGGAGTCACCATCTCTGGAGGTATTTAACAGGCGGGTGGATGAGTTTCTCAGTGGTTTAGTAAGGAGACAGATACAGTTGGACCTAATGATGGCAGAGGTATTTTCCAACCAAATGATTCTATTAGTCTATGAAATAAAGCAAGCTGATTTCTGAAATTCCAACACCAATCTTTAGAGAGTTGATTTGCCAGCATTTTCAGTGTCACTGTGACAGTGCTGAGGGTGCTGCTCTGTGATCCTATGGTTGAAAGCTGCTGGCAAGAACCATTTGCTTCACCTCTTTCCCTCCTCAGTTGTGGTTCCTGAGGACTTTGTGGCTCCCTGCTTGCAAATCCCAATTCAGCAGCAGGAGCTCAGCATGGCAAGCAGTACTTGTGGAGCTCCTTGAGAAACTGGGACAAACTAGAGGAGTTTCCTGAGAGGGCCTGGGGGTGATGATTTGAGGAATCAGACTCCATAACTCGCTAAGAGTTATAAACAAGGCATGTTTATTTGCCGGTGGGCTAGAGTTTGGTTGATGCCAAAACCCCTGGACCCCAAAGAAAGGACAGGTCAGAATTTATTGCTTAAAGACATACATATTCATTACATTTCTGAGATTAGACCGGGTTATGTTAATCGGTTCCAAGAAATCATTACCATGTGTCCCCTTGTAGTGGGTTGGCTTTTGGATTTTTTTAGGCCTTCCTTAGCAATAGGGGTCAGAAATCTACAGAAGAATTCCATATCTTCCTTTAACATAACACAACATATAATAAGTGTAGATAAGAGAATTTGCTCTCTTATCTTCTGGTGAGGCTTGGGAGCTGTAGGTCCCTTGCGCTGGTCTTGTCTGGATGTGAGACCTGTGGTGACTACTGTTGTCTGCCCATGCATGGGGGGAGAGTGCTGGGTTGTATTTGGCTGTCCTGCTTTCCTCAGGGAAAGCGGTGAGATATTGTTAGTTCTTTATTTTGCTAGTTACCAGGGTATTAAATTGTTCATACCTGTTTTGGTTTTGTTCCTTTTTTTTCCCTTTTTTTTCTCGTTTTCCTTTCCTTTCTTCCCTTTCTTGGGAGTTTTGCATAATGTCCTTGCTCTGTGTGGCTATGTGTATGCAAAAATACATACATATTTAGTTTGATTTCAGTTTTTCTTCTTTTCTATATAATGGGGGGAAGTTTTGGGAAATTTTTTCACTGAACGTTGGAAAGGTTGATGGGAAGTCAGCTCAGACTTGCTCAGATTTTGATAGCAGAGGATGGTTATGATCGGGTAAGCTTGGTTTGTTTAGAAAATCGTTGGCCAGGAAGACAGCCAAGCTCGGTTTTATTTTGTAAAAAAGCCTATTGCTTTGAGAACAGGGTCCGGGAAGATAGACAGAGTCTCAGAAGACTTTGTAGACAAAGCACAACTCTGTCTACGAAACAACTACCGGGAAAGCAGCCAAGAAAGCTTTCTTTATATAAATAAGAGGGGTTTTAGGATCAAATAAAGAATAACAACACTGGCTTTTTTACTAATTCCTTTTATGAGTCTAGCTGGTTTTATGCCTCTCTCAGGATATCCTGTTGAGGACCATTACTGTTCAAATGGATGGAACAGTTGGCTTCCATTCCTTAATTTTTTGACATTGACGACCTAATAGCCAGTCTTGATAATGGTGACATTCAAGATTTGGTAGCAAGGCTCCTAAGATCAGCTCTAACCCATACCTAAATTGTTTAGCGATAATGATACTAGTGGTGAAAGCATTGAAAATACTACTTAAAATTGGAAAGGTGGTGCTGCATTGGTTCCATTGTTGTAAGAAAGGCCAAACCTCGAAAGGAATCACTGGAGCTTTGGGAAGGAGCTTGGAAAGGCCAGTCTTTGGATGGCAGGGAGTACGGTTGAATTTGGGTAAACTGATTGGATGTGTGACACCTCCCATTACTTGATGAGATGACAAGTTGTTTAAGGGAAAGTGTCTTTCATGTGAAGCCCCAAACATGTGATTCTTTGCTTCGTACTGAGGCTTGCCTAAGGCTTAGTCAGCTCTTGTAAGTCACTCTCAGAAGGTTAAGGTCGAGACAGAAACCCAGACCATGCCACCTGACACCAGTAATGTCCCTATTGGGCCCACACATGATATCAAGTTCCAAACACATCTTGAAGTCAGAGCCATCTCTACTAAGTCCACTAGAACTGAGACTCAAGTTAAAAACCAGAAAGTCAATGTTGCCCATATAAAGAAAAAGAAGACGTTGGTAAGGGAGGCAGTAAAAATTACAGGCCCATATCCGTGACTGGAAAGCATGGAAGAAGAAGAAGAAAGAGAAGAAGAAGAAGAAGAAGGAGCAGAAGGACCATCTAATCCACGCAGTCAGTAGCAGACGAAGGAGTGCCTCTGAACAAGGAAGAAGTGGCTGTGACAGAGGAAGGAGCGACTACAAGAAAGGAAGGAGTGACTTCCAGAGAGGACGAAACAATTGCAAGAGACACGGTGTGCCCAAAAGAACTAGGGGTGCATTCAAAGAAAGTGGGGTGGTATGAAGAAGAAAGAAGGCAACAGTACAAACAACCTGTGGCATATTGTCGCTTGATGATTTATATCCTGACTACACATTCAGTGTTTCAGAAGATGCAAAGAGTAGGCAAAAGCGTTCCTCTCAACCTGAGGGAGAATTATCCCTACCCCTCCAGACCCAACCTCCTATTGTAGATGTGGATGATTGGATGAGGCCCTTATCTTGGCACCCAAAAGACTACTTGCTATCTCTACCTGCTGGGTATGGTGAACAGTGTATAAGTCCATCTCCATGGTGAGAACGACATAGAAATCCATCTCCACAGCACGCTCGGTCCCCACATCCTCGTGAGAGTTACAGAGAGGAGGTGGGAGCAGTTCTGTGTAAGACAGGAAGAGTACAAAGGGAAGTGAAAAAGATTCTATGTGGGAGAGATAGACAAGAAATAATGTGAGAAAGTGAAATCACATGCCGAGAGATTTACCAAGAGATTACAGTTGCTTGCCTGGTGAATGAATTCTTACCTGGCTGGTGCGATGCTGGGACAATGGGGTTAAAATTCACGTGATTAAAGGTCATGAAGCACAACAATTATGATCTCTTGCCCAAGATACTGTGATAGAAAAAGAAATGTGTATGGAGAGAATGGCGTCCAGTCTTTGGATTCGAATCCCCCATGCTGTGAGAGCAAGATACCTATTTAAGGAATACGTGACGAGCTCTCCAAGAAAGTGGAATACTGTGCAAAAAGGCAGCCAATACCTACGGGAATTAGTCATGTTGGAGGCAATCTGTTCTAATCCAGATGATCATGGCATCCAAATCCAGAAGTGTCCCCTGCATGCAGCCCATGTGAAAAAAAGGTAATTAAAGGTGCCCCTAAACCATATACCTACTACTTGACAAGCCCATATCATCCAAGGATGGATGAACCAAGCGTGGATGTCATGTGTTCTTGCATAAGGAGCATCGCAGAAAATCTGGGAGACTCCTCCAATTCCCTACACCGACCCACCTATGATAGGCAAAGAAGAGAAAGAGATTATGAATACTCCAGATAAGAGGACAATCCTAGAGACAGAGATGACAGACGTTACAGAGATTACAGACAAAGACCAATGGAATGATCATGGCCGGATCAACCAAGACAACCTCGACCTAGACCTCAGTCTCAGTCTCGGTCTCGCTTGTGATCTCCACCATTCCCACGTCGAGGGAAAGAAAACCCTAAGCATCAGTCATGTAGCCAACTATCAGCATACCTATATAGCAAGGGAAAGAACATGAAGAAGTGGGGTGGCCAACCCATATCCAAGCTCGAAGATAGAGTGAGGGAGCTGAAACAGAAGGACACTGAGAAGAAAGTTGCCTACGTGGTAGATACAGAATTTTTTGAATAATAACTACAGTCACGGAAAAATAAGAAGATGGATGAGGAAGACTTTTGAAAATCTCTTACTCTAGTGGCCTGAGAGGGTCAGCTAGAGATTTGGGCCAAGATAGCAGTCCCTCCTGAAAGGGTTGGACGTTCTCAAAATGATCCTTAGCAAATAAGTAATTTTCCATGGATATGTGACTAACAGAAGAGAAACATAATAAAAGAAACCAGCTGTGTTTTAAGTTAGTAAATATAATGTTCTTTTAACTTTTTTACTCTGTGTTGATCGTACTGTTCCCATGAGAAAAATGTTGTTATTAATAGTACATGATAAGCTTAAGCCAGAACTTCCTTAATCGTGTGTATAAATATCATCACATTGAATAAACGTTGCTATTTGCCACCAGAGCGGTAGCCCGCCTGTTTGTAAGGTGATCAAGTGAGCTGGTCTCCGTCAGATGGAGATCTGCCTCCACGATGACAAAAAAGCCTCTAAGAAATGAAAGTCAAAGTGTAACGATGAACGCTCTGATCAAGACCAATAAAGGCGCCCTGCCTTCTGCCAGGAGGAGGAGAGGAACTAAGAAGACAGTCGGGTTTACTGGGCTCGTTGGCCTGGCACATCAGATCCTCAGAGGTACCGAGCTTTGATAGGTACTGGTGCCCAGTGTACTTTAATGCCATCGGCGCATAAGAGTACAGAGACTGTTTCTATTTCTGGAGTGACAGGAGGGTCTCAGGAGTTGTCAGTGGTAGAGGCCAACATAAGCTTGAGAGGACACCAACGGGAAAAGCATTCCTGTGTGACGAGGCCAGAAACCCCTTGCATTCTCGGTATGGACTACCTAAGAAGAAGATACTTCAAGAACCCATGGGCGTACAGGTGGGCTTTTGGTGTAGCCACGGTGATTGAAGAGGAGTCCAAGCGATTGTCTGCCTTCCTGGCCTCTCAGAAGACCCTTCCATAGAGGAATTACTGCGAGTAAAATGTCAAGAAGTGCCAATAGCTATTACAACCGTAAAACGGCAACAGTATAGGACGAATCGAGATGCTGTGATCTCCATCCATAAGATGATTCGGAAGCTGGAGAGCCAAGGGGTGATCAGCAGAACCCATTCACTCTTCAATAGCCGTATCTGGCGTGTATGTACATCTGATGGAGAATGGAGATTGAGTGTGGACTATTGTGGCTTAAACGAAGTCACATTGCCATTGAGTGTTGCAGTACCAGATATGTTGGAACTCCAGTACGAGCTGGAGTCCAAGACAGCGGAGTGGTGATGCCACTATCGACATTGCCAATGCATTATTCTCCATTCCTTTAGCGGTAGAGTGCAGGCCACAGTTTGTATTCACCTGGAGGAGCGTTCAGTACACCTGGAATCGACTGCCCCAGGAGTGGAGACACAGTCCAACCATCTGTCATGGACTAATTCAGGGCACACTAGCAAAAGGTAAGGCCCCAGAACATATCCAGGTTATCGATGACATTCTTGAATGGGGGGACACAGCAGAAGAAGTCTTCGACAAAGGACAGAAGGCTATCCAGGTTCTCCTCAAGGCCAGATTTGCCATCAAGAAGAGCAAGGTCAAGGGACCTGCCAGAGTTCCAATTCCTAAAGTTGAAATGGCAAGATGAAAGGCGCCAGATTCCAACTGACGTCATCAATAAGATTGTAGAAATGGCTCCACCGACAAGAAAGAGATCCAAGATTTTCTGGGAACCATAAGCTTCTGAAGGACGCACATCTCAGAATACAGCCAGATTGTGAGCCCTCTTTACTTTGTGACCTGTAAAAATAATGATTTCCAATGGGGTCCTGAACAAGAACAAGTTTCAGACAGATCAAACATGAAAGTGCACATGCCATGGTCTTGGACCAGTCAGGATGGGACAGGATGTAAAGAATGTACTCTATTCTGCAGCTGGAGATAAAGGCCCCTCCTAGAGCTTCTGGCAAAAGGTGCCTGGTGAGACACGAGGGTGACCAATGGGTTTCTGGAGCTGAAGTTAAGGAGGTTCTGAGGCCAATTACAGCCCAATGGAAAGAGAAGTCTTAGCAGCGTATGAAGGCATACGAGCAGCTTCAGAGGTGCACAGCTACATTTAGCAATGAAATCCATTTTCCTGTCAGGTCCCAAGTAGAAGGGCCTAAAAGATGTTAGTACAAAAGAAGTTTGCACTGCACGGCACCTAAAAACTTCTGAATATATTTCTCTTCCAACTCTTCCCCCCCCCCCAGTCTGAGCTCTTGTCTGCCTGGCTGCTCCTGGTCTCTAGGTGTTTACACCTACCGAGCCATGTGATGTGGGCTCTCCCTTCTCATGATTTCAGTTTCAATGTGTTTCACCAGGGCAGGCTGGGAGAGGAAAGCAAGAAATGCTGCAAAGGTTCATACCTTGTGGATGCTCTGAGGACATGGAGAGGGGGGGCGCATGGGCTTACGGATCAGTAACATTACAAAGGTCAGTGGTTGTGGCCTTTGTGATGTCATCCTCTGTGATGCGGATCTGTGTCCTATAAGAACTCTCTTCTCTCCAGAGTCAAACATACTCCGGCCTCACTGTTCAGGAGGATCTGGAGGAGACAGGTGGTCTCTCTGTTGGGAGTTGCCCGTGCCTTTGTCTTTTTGTAAGAAACGAAGCAGCTGCTGTTCAGCCGTCGCAGTTCCTGGTGCCAGTTCCAGGCGAGAGAAAACTCTGCTCTTATCCAGCGTAAGTCAGGGGTGTCCCCGTCTGCTTCTGTGCAGTCATTTCATGGAGTTGAATCTCCAAGGTGCAGTCTCCAGTTCTTTAGGGCTTTTCAGCTCCTGACCTTCTTCTGGCTTGAAGGCGGAGCCTGTGCTCCTGGTTCTTTTCCACATGGGGCATTTTCCGAGCCCAGGTGGTCTCCTTTTGCCTTACCTGAGGCAGCCGCCTTCTGAGCTCCTTCACCCCTATCGTATTTGTTGGCCGAGTGCTGCGTCGCTGACTCCATGGTTTGGAGGAGCCGTCCTGGCCTGACTGCTGAAGATCCGTTCCAGTTTTGCTTGCAGTTCATTTGCTCTGTGATCTTTCTGGATGGTCTTTAATTCCAGTGCTGATTTCCAGTGCTTTTGGGGTTTGACAGTGTAACCACTGCAGTCTGGTGGTGGCGGAGGCAGGGACTGGCAGCACGCTCAATTCTGTCCCTGTGCAGTGTGGGGGCTCAGTCACAAGGGACTTGTCCTGGGTTGTCTTCTGGTGGAGCCCTGAAGCAGGCAGTCCCAAGGACAGACCTTCTTAGGTGTTGGGAGCCATGAAATTCTGGAGTGAGTTCTGGCCGACCTCTCCTCTTGGGCATTGGTAACGAATTCTCTGGCTGCTCTGGAAACCTCGTGTTGCAAAAACGCCTGACCCTAGAAGGATGTGTCCAGTGAGGGTTGTTTGTCCTGGCCAGAGAAACAGGGTGGCTTTGAACTGCTCTGACACCCTGATGTGAACAAGGAGATTAAGGTGACTGTCCTTGGCTGTTTGTTTTTATGTTCAGAAGGTAAACAAGTGTGTGTATTCAGTCTTGTTCTCATCTGCCCACACTTTGCCAGGAGTCTTCCACAAATCCAGTCAGGATACAGACTGGGAGAGCTGACCAACCACTGCTTTCCCCTTGCTGTCTTAATCCCATCCTAACCTCCTGCAGGGATTCCTTAACAAGCTGGGAAAAAATACTCCTGTCCCAGCTGCCACTCTCCAGCTGTGCCTTGATATCAGATGGGACCCTTAGACAGGATTCCAGCCACACCAGGAGGAAATGGAAGTTACTGGTTATGCAGGGTGTGAACCTGCAGTGTGTGAGATCTTACCTTCTCAGCTCTGAGTTTGGTGGGGGCTGGGGGCTGCTGGGGCTCTGAAGCACTCAGTGCTCCACTCTGGCTCTTCCTGATACAAGCTAAGCATCTCCATCTTAGAAATGTTTGGTCTGGTGGGCTTTGGGAAAGTGCTTTCCTCTGTTGGGCCCCCTGCTGTGCGGGGCAACTGTTGGGGCCGTTGGGGTGAATGAAATGTGCAGGAGATAAGAACAGAGCAGTCTGCCTCACCAGAAACTGCTGGCAGTGCAGAGATGGCAGTCGCGTTCATGGGAGTTTGAGGTGAGGCTCTGAGACAGCTCTTGGAGTGCTTCTGCATGGATTCCAGCAACGTGAGCGGGCGTCAGGGGAGCACTCACAGGAAGAAGGTGAAGTTGTTCTAAGGGTCAAGGTGAGCAGTGCCTGGGGACTCCTGGTCTCAGGTGAGGCTCTTGTGGTGTGCTCTGCTGGGGGAACAACCAGGGGAATGTCAAGAGTGGCTGGAAAACCAGCCTGTTGGTGCTACCGGAAATACCCAAAGGCATTTATGGAACTTTAGCCTTCCTGTTACCTTCCCTGTGACAGTTTGACCACGGTTCTGTTTCTCCTTCTAGGGATCTGCTCAGAATGTGTCAAAGCCTTTTCTGCCATCTCTGCATTTTCATCTGGGCTGTACCTGCAGCACTTGTACTTCTTGGCTGCTGGAAGATATACTCTCGCAGAGAGAAGGAGCTTGTGAAGAAGGAGGCCGACCTGGCCAGGCGAGAATATTTGTACCAGAAAAGGTGGCCAATATTCAAGCAGCAGCAAGAGGAGATGCAACTGAAGGAAATCTTCTTCCAGTTTGACCTGGAAAGCCTTCATAAAGCCCAGGAGCAGCTGGAAAGGGAAAAGGTGCAGTTACAGAGAGATCTGGAGAACTTCCGTACTGCCCAGAAGCAGATGGAATGGGAAAAGCTGCAGTTTCAGCAGGTCATGGAGAACTTTCGTACTGCCCAGGAGCAGCAGAAGAAAAAGGTGCAGACCAAGGGGGACCTGGAGTAATACGCTGAAGCAGGACAGGAGCATGACCGTGTGCAGGTAAATGCTGCCAAGGATCAGAGTGCTGGGGAAGCCGTGCTCTCAAGGAATCCTGGGCCCTCCTGGGCTAGCTGTACATCAGCAGTGATTGACTGACACCAGACAGACTCCAGACAGGCAGAAGCTCTTGTTCCTGTCTCTTTCCTTGCACGGGATGTTTGGGGCTGTGTTTGCTGCACCTCCAGAGCTGCCAAGGCACTGTCAGTGCCCAGGGCTGGCAGGAGGAGGTTCCCATCGCCTGAGCTCTGCCCGCTGCTCTGTGCCCTGCCCGCTGCTCTGTGCCATGTGCTGGCAGACATCAGAGCAGAGGGAGTGGCAGTGTAGAGTACGTGACCAAGGCTGTCCCAGGAGGTCTGGGGAGGACTATTAGCACCCTTCCAGTATGGAAAGGGGCTACAGGAAAGCTGGGGAGGGGCTCTTGATCAGGGAGTACAGGGATAATAGGAGGTAGAATGGTTTTCAGTTGTAAGAGGGATGACTGAGAGGAGATCCGTGGCAGAAATATTTTCCTGTGGGGGTGGTGAGGCATTGCCCCATCTTGCCTGGGGACATCATGGATGCTGCATCCATGGAGGTGTTCAAGGCCAGGTTGGAATGGGCTTTGAGCATCTTGATGCAGTAAAAGGTAGACCTGACCATGGCAGGGCAGGTAACAGGATGGGCTTGGAGGTCCCTTTCAACCCAAACCATTCCACGAACATATACAAACCTGAGCATAGAGAAGTCTGTGGGACCTGATTAGATGCACCCTAGAGTCCTGAGGGAATTGGCTGATGTAGTTGCCAAGCCAATCTCTGTAATACTTGAAAAGTCATGGCAGTCTGGGGAAGTCCCTGGTGACTGGAAAGAGGACAACATTGAGTTCAATTTAAAAAAGGGTAGAAAGGAGTACCCCGGAAACAACCAGCCTATCAGGCTCACCTCTGTGCCTGGGAAGACCATGGAACAGACCCTTCTAAAGTCTATGCTGAAGCACATTGGGACAGGGAGGTGATTCGAGACAGCCAACACAGCTTCTGCAAGGGCAAGTCCTGCCTGACCAACCCAGTAGCTTTCTGTGATGTAGTGACTGCATCAGTCAACACAGGAAAAGCAATGGTTGTCAGCTGTCTGGGCTTTTGTCAAGCCATTGACACAGTGCCCCACAACATCCTTCTCTCTAAATGACACTAAACTGAGTGGAGCAGTGGTCACACCAGTAGGATTGGAGTTGGACAAGTTGAAGTGGGGCTGTGTGAACCTCATGAAGTTCAAGAAGGCCAAGTGCAAGGTCCTGCACCTGGGTCAGGACAACCCCCGGTATCAATACAGAATTGGGGATGATGTGATTCAGAGCAGCTGTGTGGAGAAGGACTTGGTGGTGCTGGTTGATGAGAAGCCGTTGGGTTGATGAACTGACAAATGTGCTCTTGCAGCCCAGGAGGGAAATGGTGCCTTGGGCTGCATCGAAAGAAGCATTGCCAGCAGGGCCAGAAAGGGGATTCTGTCCCTCTTCTCTACTCTGGTGAGACCCTAGCTGGAGTAATGTATCCAGTTCTGGAATTCCCAGCATAAGAAGGATAGGGAACTGTTGGAACACGTCCAGAGAGCAGCTGCAAAGATGATGTGAGGGCTGGAGAACCTCTGCTGTGAGGACAGGCTGAAAGAGCTGGGGTTGTTCAGCCTGGAAAAGAAAAGGCTTGGAGAAGAACTTAGGGTGCCTGGCCGTACCTGAAGGGGCTACAAGAAAGATGGGAAGGAACTTTTTAGAAGGATCTGTAGTTATAGGACAGGGGGGAAATGGCTTTAAACCAGAAGGGGGGAGATTTAGATTATACATTAGCAAGATATTGTTCACAATAAGAGTGGTGAGGCCTTTGCACAGGTTGCCCAGGGAAGTTGTGTCTGCCCCATCCCTGCAGGTGTTCAAAGCCAGTTTGGATGAGGTCTTGAGCAACCTGGTCTAGTGGGAGGTGTTCCTTCCCATGGCAGGGGGTTGGAACTGCATGGGCTTTGGGGTCCTTTCCAACTGAATGTGGATATCTGTGGGTCACTCACATGCTGGCAGGAGGGGCTGTCCTGGGCTACAAGCCCATAGGTTTTGAGGTGCTGCCCATGCTGTGGTGTGTTGTTTGTCCCCTGTGACACACACGTGTCTCCTGTCACTGAAAAGAAGCCCTTGATCTGGGACAGCCCAGCTCCAGCCACCTGGTGTTCCTTGGGTGCAGGGACCGGCCACGGCCATAGCCAGCTCTCCAGGCCCATGGGGAAAGAGCAGATCCAACAGGGCTGGGAGGGCAGGAGTCTCCTGAGGCAGTCAGAGGGGAGCAGGGAGGGCTGTGTCCAAACAAGGAGCACCCCCAGAGCCCTTGCTGGCACATGGGGAGTTGCGGTGCTGAGCGCTGAGCACCACGTGGCCCATCCAGGTAGGTATGAGAAAGGTAGGGGTGAGTTGGGGATGAGTAAGGCTGGGAGGGTGATGCTGAACATGCGGACGGGGAGGTGCCTCAGTTTCCCCGGAGAGAGCTGGAGGGATGGGCAGCAGCCTGTGCTGGTGGACAAGGAAGGTATGGCTGGGACAGGCTAGCAGGAGGATCCTGTGGGTAGGAAAGGGACAGCAGGGTGTGCAGAACACCTACCGGAGGGGATGGTCCTGAACAACAGCGCCTGCCTCAGGGTGGGGGCCGGACACCATTCCTGGGTGTCTGTTGCTGGACAGGGCCCCTGATACCTGCCCCATCCTCGGCTGGCAGAGCTGCCCCAGGGGCTGCAGGAGGGTCACCTGAGTCTCTGACATCCCTGCTCTTGTGCCTCAACAGCCTCCTACAAATGACAACTCTCACAGCAACCATGGATGATCCAGTCCCTCCAGACCCTCAGGGCTCTATGGCTCGTGCAGGATGTACCCCCCACCCCACAAGCCAGGCAGGATGTGCAGCAAGATCTGATGGGGCAAACGAGATTTATTTTTTTGTTGTTGTTCTGTTCAAATCAATAAATTCTCTTTCCTGTTGTTCTTCTGGTAGTTTTATTTAAGCAAGACTTTTTGCAACCTGATCCCCCAGGCCCCCCTCCCAAGGGAAGGGCCATGGAGGGGTGGCATCACAGGGATGAGGGAGGCATCATCTGAGCTGACAGACCACTGAGAGACCATTGAGAGCTCAGATGGGAACCAGCAGTCCCTTCTGGTTATGTGGAGGGGTGTTCCCAGAAGGAATTGTGAGAGATTTAAATGCGGTGTAACCGAAAGCTCCACTCACTCGACAATGAGAACAGCTGTGACACCGGAAAGTCCCGTGGATTGTGCACATGGTGAGGGGGGAAACAGGGCTTCCTAAGCCAGGGAGAAGTGTGACGCTACTGAGAGATCAGATGAGAACCGGCAGCCCGTGCTGCTGACGTGGACGGGGCATGCAAGGAACGATGGAAGATTTAAACAGCTCCCTAGAGAGAACTGTGACCCAGAGCACCTTGAACAGGAGCTTGCAAAGAATGCCGTGGCTCATCAGAGGGGCATGGCTGGGCAGTTTGCTAAGGCACTTCGCAAAGGCAGGGTGAGCAGGCAGAGTGAGCAAGGAGAGGGCACTAGACCTCAAACAGAAAAAACCCCAGAAAACCATGGCGGCCAACTGCCAGAAAAATAAGAAACCTCCCAGCTCTGTTCCAACCATGCCTGTGGAACCTCCCAGACTGAACCCCAGCTGGGACACGCTGCCACCCACGTACCCAGTTGCAGGATGTGCCCCCCTCCTGCACTGGTATTGGATGCCAGTAGCGAAGTCGTGTGTTGGGGCTGCGCTCGGGTAGAGGAATTTCTGCGCTTGGTCACTGAACTCAGGGAGGAGATAACAAGGCTGAGGACCATCAGGAAAAGTGAGAGGGAGACTGACTGTTAGAATAACTTACTATACTCCCCACCATAGCCCCAACAGGCAGACAAGCCCCCTGTGAGGACCCCCCCATCCCATATCCACTCAACCAAGGTAAGTAATTTAGGAGATGGAGCAGAATGGCAACAGGTTTCTGCTCGTCGCAAGGGCCATCACAACCAGTGCATATCCCCTGTTACTAACAAGGCCCTGCAGGTTCCATTACAGAATAAATATGAAGATCTGAGAGTGGAGCTGACTCCCGGGGCCGAGAACTCTCACAGCCTGGAAATATTCCCCAGGTTAAGCAACACAAAAGCCAACATTTAAGACGACTTCTATAAAGAAGAAGAGGAGGGTCGTTGCCATTGGGGACTCCCTCTTGAATGGTATGGAGAGTCCAATGTGCAGACCAGACCCATTGCCTAGTGAAGTCTGTTGCCTACCTGGGGCCTTAGTTGGTGATGTGGCAAGACAACTTCCAAAACCTGTCAAGTCCACCCATTACTCATTTTCCTGGTGGGTTATAGTGAAAAGCTAACTAGAAACCTCACATGATTAAAAAGGACTTCAGGACAAATGGTAAAGGGATCAGGTGTTCAGGTCGTATTCTCCTCTCTCATAGGGAATGGAGAGGGAAGGACTGGGAGGAGCCTGGTTCTGAACTTGGAGTGAAGAATAAAATTTTGTGTTCTTCAACAATGGGCTGGTTACGCGCCAGGCTTAATGGCAAACGATGGAGCACACCTGTCCCATAAAGGCATAAGGACACTCCCAAGAAGTTGGTCGGACTACTCAAGAGGGATTCACACTAGATTGGAAGGGGGAGCGGGACATCAATGGGCTCAATACGTTAAATCATGGAAATGGCACCTCAGGCTCTGAGGGACAGTGTACTGGTGAGTCCCTGGTCTGCCACCTCAGTGGAAGTGGAGAACAGCACTCCAGGTGGCAGCCAGAGTTCAAAGGTTATCGGTGGGTTACTCAACACTTCTAGTAGACAGTCAGGACTCGAGCCTATTCCACTTAGGAGAGGGGTGGAAACAACAGCCCAACTGAAGTGCATTTACACCAATGCACGCAGCATGGGCAACAAACAAGGGGAGCTGGAAGCCATTGTAAGGCTGGAAAACTATGACATAATCGTCATCATGGAAACATGGTGGGATGATTCACACAAATGGAGTGCTGCCATCAATGGTTATGGACTCTTCAGGAGGGACAGGCTGGGAAAGAGAGGCGGTGGGGTTGCCCTCTGTGTTAGAGAAGGCTTTGATTGTGTAGAATTAAAACATCCTAACAATATGGTTGATTGCTTGTGGCTAAAAATCAGTGGAATGCACAGTAAATCAGACATAGTAGTGGGAGTCTGTTATAGGCTGCCCAGCCTGGATGAGAAAACCGATGAGCTCCTCTAAAAACAACTGGGAGAAGTCTTGTGATCGCTGGTCCTCATTCTTGTGGGAGACTTTGACCTTCCAGATGACTGCTGGAAGTATAAAATAGCAGAATGGAAACAGTCTAGGAGGTTCATGGAGAGTATGAAAGATAACCTGATCTCCTTTTATGACCATGTGACTCGCCTGGTAGATGAGAGGAAGGCTGTGGATGTGGTATACCTGGACTTCAGCAAGGCCTTTGACACTGTCTCCCACAGTAGACTCCTAGAGAAGCTGGCAGCCCGTGGCTTAGATGGGAGCACTCTGTGCTAGGTTAGGAATTGGCTGGATGGCCGAGCCCAGAGAGTGGTGGTGAATGGTGTTTCATCCAGTTGGCGGCCGGTAACCAGTGGTGTCCCTCAGAGATCGGTGTTGGGTCCGGTCGTATTTAATATCTTTATTGATGATCTGGATGAGGGGATTGAGTCCATCATCAGCAAGTTTGCAGATGATACCAAGCTGGGAGGAAGGGTTGATCTGTTACAGGGTAGGATGGCCCTACAGAGGGACCTGGACAGACTGGAGAGGTGGGCCGATTCCAATGGGATGATGTTTAATAAGTCCAAATGTTGGGTACTTCATTTTGGACACAACAATCCCATGCAGAGCTACAGACTGGGAACAGAGTGGCTGGAGAGTAGTCAGGCAGAAAGGGACCTGGGAGTGCTGGTTGACAGGAAGCTCAACATGAGCCAGCAATGTGCCCAGGTGGTCGAGAAGGCCAATGGCATTCTGGTCTGCATCAGGAATAGTGTGGCGAGCAGGACCAGAGAAGCTATCATCCCCCTGTACTCGGCACTGGTCAGGCCTCATCTTGAATATTGTGTACAGTTCTGGGCCCCCCAGTTTGGGAAAGATGTCAGGATGCTGGAGTGTGTCCAGAGGAGGGCAACGAAGATTGTGAAGGGGCTGGAGCACAAGCCCTACGAGGAGCGACTGAGGGAGTTGGGGCTGTTTAGTCTGAAGAAGAGGAGGCTCAAGGGAGACCTCATTGCTCTCTACAACTACCTAAAAGGAGACTGTAGTCGGGCAGGGGTTGGTCTCTTCTCTCGGGGGACCAGCGACAGAACTAGAGGGCATGGACTCAAGCTTCGTCAGGGAAAGTTTAGTTTTGATGTTAGGAAAAAGTTCTTCACTGAAAGGGTGATTGGCCACTGGAATGTGCTGCCCAGGGAGGTGGTAGAGTCGCCGAACCTGGAGGTGTTCAAGGGGAGACTGGATGAGGCACTGAGTGCCATGATTTAGATGATGGTGTTAGTGTTGGTGTTAGTGTTGGATTATAGGTTGGACTCGATGGTCTCAGAGGTCCTTTCCAGCCTTATGATACTGTGATACTGTGATAACTTCCTGACACAATTGTAAGTGAACTGACAAGAGAAGGTGCCCGACTGGATCTGCTGTTTGTGAACAGAGAGGGCCTTTGTGGGGAGGTGACTGTTGGAGGATGCCTGGGGCTAAGGGACCAAGCGATGATAGAATTCTCAGTTCTTGGAGAAGTAAGGAGGGGGTCAGCAGAACTGCCCCCCTTGGACTTCTGGAGGGCAGATTTCAAATTGTTTAGAAGGCTGCTTGATGAAGTTCAGTGGGAGGCAGTTCTAAATGAGAAAGGAGCCCAAGAGGGCTGGATGCTCCTCAAGAAGGAAATTGTGGCAGCACAAGAGCAGGACATCCCCGTGTGTCATAAAATGAGTACTCAGGGAAGAAAACCAGCTTGGCTTAACAGAGAGTTCTGTGTTGGTGTAAGGAAAAAGAGGAAAATATATGAGCTTTGGAAGAGGGGGCAGGCGTCCCAGGAGGACCGCAAGGATCAGGTGAGATCATGTAGGCAAGAAAAGTAAGAATGGCTAAAGCCCAACTGGAACTCCATCTGGCCAGTTCAGTGAAAAACAATAAATAATGTTTCTTCAAGGATATTAAACAACAACAGTAGAACCAAGGAGAATCTCTCTCCTTTGCTGAATGCAAGGGGAATGGTAGTACCAAAGGATGAGGACAAGGCAGAGGTACTTAATGCCTTCTTTTCCTCAATTTTTAATAGTAAGGTACGATGTTCTCTGGGCTCCAATCTCCTGAGCGAAAAGACTGTGAAGGAGAACAGTCAGCGTTCCAAGAAAACTGGGTTAGAGACCTGCTCAGCCAACTAGACATACAGAAGTCTATGGGACTGGATGAGATACTCCCAGGGGTACAGAGCAAGCTGGCAGAGGTCCTTGCCAATTCCCTTTCCCTCATCTATCAGCTGTTCTGGTTGACTGGGGAAGTGCTACTTGACTGGAGACTGGCAAAGGTAGCTCCCATTTACAAAAACGGTCAGAGAAAAAATCTGGGGAACTCCAGAGCTCTCAGTCTGACCTCAGTACCAGGGAAGGTCATGGAGCAGATCATCTTGAGTGCTATCAAACAGCACAGGCAGGACAGTCCAGTGATCAGACCCAGCCAAAAAGGGTATATTAAAGTCAGGTCCTGCCAGACCAACCTGATCTCCTCTGCAGAATGATCTAGACAGGCTGGATCCATGGGCTGAGACCAACGGGATGATGTTTAACAAGACCGAATGCTGAGTCCTGCACCTGGGATGCAACAACCCTGTGCAGCGTTACAGACTGGGTTAAGAGTGGAAGGAAAACTGCCTGGTGGAGAAGGACCAGGGGGTACTGGTTGACAACCGGCTGCACATGAGCCAGCAGTGGCCCAGGTGGCCCAGAAGGCCAATGGCAGTGACTGTGCCCCTCTACTCAGCACTGGTGAGGCCACACCTCGAGTACCATGTTCAGTTTTGGGCCTCTCACTATAAGAAGGACATTGAGGAGCTGGAGTGTGTCCAGAGATGGGAACGAGGCTGGTGAAGGGGCTGGAGAACAAGTCCTGCGAGGAGTTTGAGGGGTTGAGTTATCTGGGGTTGTTTAGCTTAGAGAAGAGGAGGCTGAGGGGAGACCTCATCGCTCTCTGTGGCTGCCTGAAGGATGGCTGCGGCAGAGTGAGTATTGATCTCTTCTCACAAGTGACAGGTGATAGGACAAGAGGAAATGGTCATAAGTTGTGCCAGGGGAGTTTCAGACTGGATATTAAGAAGAATTTTTTTTCTGAAATGTTTCTCAGGCACTGAAACAGCTGCCCAGGAAGGTGGTTGATGTGGGAGATAGGCTTGTGGAAAGTATCAGACGACTCAATATGAGCTAGCTGAAGCAGACGTTTATTGCTTTCTTTACAACGAATATAGATGCTTTTCCATGTGCTTAAACGGTACCATTTGTCACATTATCATTGGTCAATGAGAGCTGCTAATGCGCTGTTACCTGATACCCTGCAGCCCCCCTTCTCCTGCAGCTAAACCCTCCTGTTCCACATTCTCTTTCTTATCTATCAGCTAATATTCCATTTTCTCATAACATGCCAAGGTCACTGTATGTAGGTAGAGTTGTGTATACAGGCTTCAAGGAACACAAAATGCCTTGGTTCTTCTAAAACAGGTTGAGTCACCATCTCTGGACATGTTTAAAAATAGGGTAGATGAGTTTTTGAAGGACATGATTTGTCAGCTGATGGGTGCAGTTGGACTCGATGATCTCAAATGTGTTTTCCAACTGGAAGATTCTATGATTCTATGATCTACCTTTCTGCAGGAATGTGACCCTGAGGCATTGCCTGGGTTCCTCTGCACATCTGAGCCCATGTCTCCCCGTGCCCCTGGTGCCAATGCATGGATGAGTTGCAGAGAGCTGAGTGTCTCCAGGTGCCTCACAACTCATGCCCAGCCCACCCTGTCAGTGCCCACAGACCCATATTTAGGGCCAGAATCCACAATTTTAGGCCAGAACTCCCACTTCTGGGGCCAGAAACTCCATTTATAGGAGAGAACACCATTATTGGATAGTGATTCCATCCCGGCCCCTGGCTCTGACAACCCCTTCCCTCAGGCCCCGCAGCTTCTGCGCAGCCCTGGTCCTGAGGGGGAAGAAACAGAGCTGTTTCCCAGCAACAGCGCCTGATGGGAGGGACATCACACCCTGGACAGCAAATGGCATTGGAGTGGTGGGGCCAGACCCTGATTAACATGACAGCCGACGATCAGAGGCTGCATCTCTTCAGGGAGGGGCAGGCACCAGGGGAAGGTCCGCCCAGATAGCCAATGAGAGTCTGCATTGTCCCAGCAGAGGGCAGGCTGAAAGAGGGGCACAGTGACAGCCTTGTGGCCAATCAGAGCCCCATGCTGCACCCCTTGGGCCAATCAGATGCTGCTTTGCCTCAGACAAGCACTGTTCCCGCCCCCGCCCTTCCCCCTGCTGTGCTGAACAGCCGTCTGATAGCAGGGGGTTTATAGTGTGGGGTTTTTATTCAAACAGTGTTTTTCCAGACCCTATTCAAAGAGAAATGATAATGCCTTGTGTTATGAGAAGAGGAAACGACCCCAAGAGAAGGTTTAGGTTGGATATTAGGAAAAATGTCTTGTCCAAAAGTGTTGTCAACCACTGGCAGAGACTGCCCAGGGAGGGGTTTGAGTCCCCACCCCTAAACGGTTTTTTTTGTAGACGGACAGTTGTGGCACTTGGAAACATGGTTTAGCGGTGGACTTGGCAGTATCAGGTTTACGATTGCACTTGATCTTAAAGGTCTTTTCTAACGTAAATGATTCTGTGAAATGTGCTGAACAGAAGCGTTTTGCTCTCCAGTCACCTCTGTCTGCAGCCTTTCCCTGTCTAAAGCACAAAGTCAGACAGAGCTGGCTCCAAAACTCCAATCAGTAGAGATTTGGCTCTTGTGAAGTTCATAACAACATTAAAATTAGTGCTTAGGAAGTAAAATAATATGCATGGGATTTCACAGAAAATGTATACATTTGCCTGTAAGTAGGAAATATCTTCTGTCCCTGCATGGTTGGTGGAAATCATTCCCTCCTTCATCCGGTGCTGAAATAAAGGAAGGTGCTTTCTCAGACACGAAAACAAGTCTTAGAGAGTTGATTTGCTGGCATTTTCGGTGTCAGTGTGACAAGGCTGGGGGTGCAGGGACACCAGGAGACTCAAGCCCCCCCCCCCCCCGGCTCAGAGCAAACAGTTCCCATGGCCCTGAACAGCACCAAACTGTTCCCATTATCTCAATGGGGGTTCCAGCAGGGGTCCAGGTTGGTCTGTGATATCCATACTGTCCCAGGGTCCACAGGGCTGGATAAACCCACCCGGGAGCCGGATCTCCAGTGGGATGGCTGAGTGAAACAGGGTCCCTGTCAGGGCTGTAGAAAAGTGGGGAAGAGGCTGGAGAACAAGTCTTATGAGAGGCGACTGAGGGACCTGGGACAGTTTAGGCTGGAGAGGAGGAAGCTGAGGGGAGACCTCATCTCTGTCTACAATTCCCTGAGTACTTGAGGTATGGCCTCACCGTGCACTCCCTCATCAAGAGACCAGATTTCTGAAAAGCAGGATGTCTGGTGGGTTCCAGGGATGGGGATGAGTGAGGTGCTGGGCTGCTCTTCCTGGGCGTAAAGGCATAATGCTTTGATCAGATGGAGAACGATACTATCGAATTCTGGTTGTTCAGCCTGGAGAAGTGAGCTGGTTCGAGCTAGCTTTCCCAAGCTCTCCAACCGCTCAGTCTGCCTCTTCCTTGTGCATAAACCCCTGTTTATTCCAGTACATGTGAGTTAACATTTGTGATTTTAAAAGGATTTTCTGGTTTAAACTTACTTTTTCTAGAACCCTAACCTCATATTTAGTTTATCATTGGCTGCAAGAAAAGCAGCCAGGTTGGAAGGAAATTAGTGTAGAAGTTAGAAGTAACTAAAGCTCAGAGCTGGCTGGACACTTCTGGAAAGTGCAGTTGACGAACAGTGTCCCCACATGCAGTGCCTTTGCCTGAGTTACCAGCCTGTGAAAAGCAAGGAACAAAAGAAAAAAAGAGATGCTGCCTGCTGTAATATAGGAATACACTCTTGTTCTTTCGCAGCAGACTTGTCAGCACCTTTTATCCTACCTCTTGTGACCTGGATTTCAGACTTCTCACCTTGCATTTCCTCTGGTATCCTATAACAAACAAACAAATAAATGAGTAGGTGATCATGTGAGACTCCAAGTTATTCACAGGAGAAGATGACACTGGAGGAGATGCTACCCAGAGATGTTCCATAGTTGGCAGTTTAAAATTCTCTGCTTCTCTCTGATTTTAATTAATAGATTTGTATTTAAGATGAAATGTATTCAATTTGTGCGCAGAGGGTGTCATAGCACAAGATTGGTTGTACACATAGCAATACAATTATCATTCTCTGCTGACAAATGTACTGTGGTATTGATAGAAAAGCAATAACTTCAATGCACTTGTCAAAATCAGCCCCAGTAGCTTATTACAGATTGTTAAATGAACATAAATATCTAATGTTCAGCCCATAATGTGCACGTGTACTATGGCAGATGAAGGTACAGGTCGAAGAATTACTTTAAAACACAATACCAAGTTTCTAATGTTCACGGAGTCTAAGCCATATCCCTCTGCAAGCATTCATGAAAGTACAGGGAACAAGTTCCCCATCCCAGGACCGGGCTGCAGAGGGAGGACTACTGAAACCTCTTTAAGTGTCACTGAGAAATTCTGACTCCGGCCACAGCCCACCAGCTCCTCCACCACCCCCTGTCCAGGTTCCCAGGCAGAGAGTGGGGCTCTGCAGGCTCCTGGGTTGCTGCTGTCCCTTCCCAGCACCCTCCTGCACCGAGCCAAGGCGAGGGCAGAGCGATGGCCCAGGCCTTCCCAGCAGCAAAACAGAGTGTGGGCCAGTCACTCTAGCTCTGTTATGGAAAAGTCTCCATCACATCAACACATTTGCTGATTTTTATGTTATTTTTCTTAAATGGTAGGGAAATGGGGGGCACAGCCTCAGACAGAGCCTATTTCCTCCTTCATTCATCAGCTTTCTTGTGTACACTTAGAAACCTAATGAAGCAAAGTTATGAATAATCTATTTTGGAGAAGTCCTAATTTAAAATAAACCCATTGCTACTGTTGCGGAGCTGACGCAAATGTTAAAAGGCACAGGGCTGAAGCACTGGCCTCGGGTGATGCCCCAAGGAGTGGCACAGTCCTCCCCACGCACTGCCCCAAAGGCTCAGACACCCTCTTGGGCATTGACCCCACAGAACCCCACAAGCTCTGAGGAGCCCAGGCAGAGCCAACCGATTCTCCTCTTCTTTCCCATGAGGACATGATCACAATGGCCCCTGCGTGAGGGCCTGTGCAGCACAAGGGGGTTTCCCACCCACAACAGCAGAAGAGAGCCTGACGGTTCTGGTTGACTCCCAAGTGGCCTGAACTCTGCTTTGGGGAGAGGAATTGAAAGGCACATTCAATGATGGCAGCAGTGGGCTTGACTTCGGTACTGGGGTCTTTTTTTAAGACCATCAGCTGCACAATCTCTTCACACAGCGCTTTCGACTGATTGCTACCTTTCAATGTTTTCCTATTTGTCCTTTTTTTCTTTACATTTTTTGCCCTTTCTGCTACATTTTTCCAATACAAAACACACCCACTGAAAAGAGTTTGCTCACTTGTTGTTTATAGAGGCCCAATAAGATCAGTACTGACATCAGCTTCCTTAGAAGGACAAGGATGAACTTCATCCACGTTGCTCCAGAGGGAAAGTTTCCCCCTTTTAACCAAAATGTGATGGCTAAGAGATAAGTATTTCATCTTCAATAACCACTTATGGATGTGTTATGGTTTGAGTTAATTGGGGAGCTTCTGACTCTGGCTCGGCCTTGGTCTAAAGTAACTGTATTTTCTGAAAAACTAACTGCACGTTTTTCAGACGGTTTCTAACAGTGATAACACAGAACACTGGTGTACAAAGGGGCCAATATTTACGCTTATTCTTCTGGTAACCAAGGCCATCCTCCAGCTGGCAAAAAATGGCTGCATCTGCAGAGAAGGGCGGACAGGACAGGTGACCGCAAACTGACCAACGGAGGATTCCATCCCATATACATTGTACTCGGTATAAAATTGAGAGATCATGAAGGTCTCTCTTCTGTGATGGTCCAGTGAGGACCTCATTTGTCTGATTGTTCCTGACCCTGGATCAGTGCATTCCGAATCCAGTTCCTGAGTTCAGCTGCCTCCTGGCTGTGGACCCATCCCCCGTGTCTGCTCTACAGCTGTTGTGGTGATGTAAAGTCATCCAGGGGTGGGGTGGGGGTGACATCTCAGATACTTGTACATTAATTCCTGATTATTATAATCAGTATCACTATTATTATCATCATTTCGTTGAAGCTGGTGCTTTGGTTTTCAATGCATAAGCCTTTTTCCTCTGTTTTTTCTCTCCCTTCCCCTGGGAGTGGGGGATGGAATTTGGGAGTCCAGCTGCATGAGTTTAGCCAAAAATTTAGCCGGGTCAAGGCTGAACTGTGACAAAGGATCATAGAAAAGTCAGGTTATAGAAGGGTCTGGTCATAGAAGAGTCAAATCACAGAAGGGTAAGAAAAGTCAGGCTCAGAAGAGTAATAAAAGGTTCAGGTCATAGTAGATTTATTGCAGAGTGAGGTCATAGAAAGTTCAAAGAACATTCAGGTTATAGAAAGGTTGGGTTGGAACACTCAGGTCATAGAAGAATCTGATCAGAGAACAGTCAGGTCATAGAAAGGTTGGAACATAGAAGAGTGAGGTTAGAGAAGAGTCAGAGGAGTCAGATCATAGAAGAGTTGAGTCATAGAAGGGTCGTATAAAAGTTGGCTCATAGGAGAATCAGGCCAGAAATGATTAGGATCAAACAAGCGTCATAGAATGGTTGGGTCATAAAGGAGTCAGATCATATAAAATTTGGGTCATAGAAGAATCACAGAAGAGTAGGGTCACGGAAGGGTCATAGGAACATTGGATCATAGAATAGTCATAAATATTGGTTCATAGAAGTATTGGTTCATAGAAAGATTAATTCACAGAGGGATTTTAGAAGAGTCGGATCATAGAAGGGTCGGAAAGTACAATCGGTCATAGAGGAGTCGTTTCATAAAAGGGTGATAGAACAGTCAGGTCATAGAATAGTCGAGCCTTAGAATCATTTTAGAAAAGTTGGGTCATAGAGGGTGTCATGGTTTAGCCCCATTCCAGTTTGATTGGCAACTAAAACATGAATAGATGTGCTCTTAATTCCTCTTTCCACCCAGGGAAAGGGAAATGAGAGGAAAAAGTCTTGTGGGTTGTAAACTAAAACTGTTTTAATGACGTAATAATAATAATAATAATGAAGAAAATTCTATCACTAATAAAATATGTACAAATGTACAAAATTCCACTCCTCATCCCTGATGACAGCATCACCACAAATGCTGCAAAGCAGATGTGGAGAAAAGGTCAATGGCAGGAGGGAGCTGGGTGCAGGAACTGGATTCAGGAATGCTCGGATCTGGGTTGAGGGGCAAACAGACAGATGAGGTTCTCACTGGATGTTGACCATTAAAGAAGAGAACTTGACCCTCATGGTCCCACAGTTTTATACTGTGACATATGGTGGAATCCTCTGATGGTCAGCTGTTGGTCACTGCAGGTGCCAGCCTTTTTCTCCCCTTTCACTTATGGCTCCAGCAGCTCGAGGATGGCCTTGGTTTCCACAGGAATAAGTACAAGCAATGGCCTTTCTGCATCCCAGTGCCCTGCAGGATCACTGACAGAGAGAAACCCTGTCTGAAACACATGCAGGGAACTTTCGGAAAATGCAGTTACTCAGATGAGGCTGAGCTGAAGACTGAAAACTGATTCTGCTTTAGCTCAAACAAGAACAAAACAGTAAAGAATAACAGATGGAGATTGTCCTGGGCCTGGCTGGGGTGGAGTTCATTTTCCTGATAGCAGCCCGTATGGTCTTGTGCTTTCTGCAGGTACTGATAACACAGGAGAAAAGAGGAAAGATCAGGACAACTGGCCAGAATGGACCAAGAAAATGTTGCATGCCATAGGATGCCTTGTTCAGAGCTGAAACTAGGAGGGGAGTTTCTCCAAAGTATCCATTGCTTGGACACTGACTGGACATCGCTCTGCTGTGAGTGACTGTTTCTCCATCACTGGTTTCCCTTTTTTTACTTCCCTCGACTTATTAAATTCTCTTTATCTTCACCCATGAGTTTTGCTTTCCCGCTTTTGCCCTTGTGATTGTCTTCCCCATCCTGCTTGGGACAGAGGAACGGAGTGACTGGATGAGGGTTTAGTTGTTGGTGGGTATCTCTTCAAAAGACGATCATGTAGCAAATAGGTTGGTGTCTGTTTGTGAGGCCACCACTTCCTCAGTAGCTGATTGGCCAAGAGGAGGCTCATGGCTTGCGCAGGAGCTTGTGTGGTTCTCTCGTTCACTTGTTCACTCGTACTCGATAAGTGGGCAGACAGCAAATATGTGGATACAGGGTGGTCAGGTCACTGGTTCCCATGTAGCCAACAGGCACAGGGAAGGACAAAAGCTCACGTAGGAGTTTGTGAGGTCATTAGTGTCTGATTACTTCATAGGTCAGCAGAAGGCTCATGGGTTGTGCAGGTTCTTCTGAGGTCACTCACCCTTGAGTAGCTGATGGGACAGAAGGCCTGTAGATGGTGTAGGTGCTTGTGAGATCACTGGTGCCTGAGCAGATGCTACACGAGGAGATGGCACATGGATTGTGAATGTGCTTGCAATGCCAGTGGTGTCTGAAGACCCGGTAGGGCAGGAACAGGCACATGGCAGTTGTAGCTACAATGGCATCACCTGTGGCTGAGTGGTGATGGGCCAGGAGCAGACACATGGCTTGGGGACGAGCTTGTGATTGCGCTGGTGCTGGAGAAGCTTTTGGGCATAAAGGAGGCACATGGCTTGTTGGGGGGCTTTCTGATGACGTCACAATAAGGTGTAGACCCCATACAAATATGGCTTTTTGGAGGAACTGTCACTGGCAGAAGCCCATGTGCAGCATACACACGTGTGACTCATGAGCTCAGAGCAGCAGGAGTCACCTTTGCCTGACCCCTGGTGTGGCTCAGCCCACTTTCCGTGGGGCTGGGAGATGAATGTCCGCCATGCCCCAAGCTCTCTGTTGGTTCCCAACTTTTTCCTCCCATTCACAGAGGAGCTGTCTGACAGAGCTGAGGACCACGTCCCTCCATACAAGAGGCACTGAGAGCAGCTCACGTGGCCACCCACAGCCTCAGAGAAGGGGCCAAGGTGGTCAGGGACTCAGAGGTGAGCAACACTGGGCCTGGGCAGAAGAGCAGGGGGGGCCAAGGCCACCTCATTGGTCTTCCAGGGTCTCTCCATGACAGCAGCCCATGGGGAAACAACCCTGTGCAGGCAGTCCTGCTCTGCTGCCCAACCTCTCCTACCCACACCAGCCTCTGGCTGCCCTGTGCCCCTTCTGGCTCACCCTGGGACCTGGCCCTGCAATGGCAGCTTGGGTCAGCCCAGGGATGCTCCTCTGCCATCTCCTGCCTCCTGTCCAGACACTGGCGTGGATGTGCACACCTGGCAGTGCGCTCTGGCTGTGACTGAGGACTCCTCTCCAGGTGGGCAATGGAGGTGGGGCTGGTGGGTGTGGGAGCTGCAGGTGCACCCACAGCTGTGCCCTGGGACACGTCCCATCTAAGAGCAGTGCCCCAACAACCCAAGACCCTTCTGGGAACAAGGTGCATTTCTTGCAGCTCCAAGGAGTTCCTCAGCCTGGCCATGAGCTCAGTGGGGCAGACCAGGCTGAAGCAGCTGGCAGCACCCAGGCCCATCTCCTTGGACTCAAGTCCTGTGGGCGATGCAGTGCCAGGGCCAGTTCTTGGCAGCCCAGGGCCTCCAGCAGCAGTTTGGCTGAGCGTCTCCTGCAGCTGGGGGTTCAGACAGAAGCGAGCCCAAAAGTGATGTGCAGATGTCTAAGGAATGGCAGGGGGTTCTTGGAGTTTCTGTGACATCTGCACCTGCTAGAAGCTGCTAAGTGCTTGTGGGGCTCTTTGCCAGTGGCTGCCCTGAAGATGAGATGGGACATGAGCACGTAATTGTCACAGGGGACTGGCAACTCATAGTGGGTTTCATTGCTCCAGGATCTGTCCAGCTGCTTGGAAGGGACATCCCATGCTCAGGACACGTGGAGATCTGTGGTGGGGACCGTGGAAAACTGTTTGTTATTCAGACTTTTGACCCAAAGCTGCCAACGTGGACTGCAGGGAGTTGTAGTGCGACACAGCCCTGTCCGTCCATGGGGCAGCTCTAACTGGAGAAGGTGTTGGTGCCATCTGGGACAGAGAACTGCATTGTGTGAGGAATGAATCCCTTCTCGCCTTCTGCCCCAGAGGGTGCTCCAGGGACCAACCCTGCACCCATGGACACGCTGCTGGTGTCACCTGCACACGTAAGCGCTCGGAGTGGGGTGTAGCACAGCGAGACTGGGGAAGGGGATGGGAGCGGGGCAGGGGCTGCGCTCAACCTGGATGAGGTCAGGAGTGGGGATGTGGTTTTCCATAGCTCTAAAATCGTGGTGCAACAGGAGCAGAAAAGCCGGCTTCATTTGGCCTCTCCTCCAGCTCCCAAGGAAGAAGAAGCTAAAGTCTGCTCCCAATAATTCTTCTCTGTCCCTGGGTTCACAGGGTTCAGACTGGTGAATGGCAGCATGACGTGTGACGGGAGGAGGTCGAGGTGCAGAGCACCTGGGGCACCCTCTGTGCTTCCCTTTGGAATGTCTCAGATGCCCATGTTCTGTGTCGTCACCTCAGCAGTGGGTTTGCTGAGTCCCTTCCCAGAGGAGGGCATTTTGGAGGAGGCACTGGCCACATCTGGAGAGACTCCTTCCACTACAAAGGGACTGAAGCCCACCTGGGACAGTGCCCAGTGACCGCCCTGGGGGCCTCGCTGTGCTCCCATGAGAATGACGCTGCTGTCATTTGCTCCGAGGAGGGCTGGGAAACCCCTGTGTTGACTCCATTTGCCCTTGAGTGTGACATGGCCACCCAAAGTAAGGGACTCCATGACAGCACCAGGGTGTGTTACTGCTAGGAGAAAGCCTGGCTTCACCGGGAGTCACCTAGAGCTTTGTCTGCTCGGATTGACTGCTCTTACGTGGGAGAGCTGAGGGCCGAGTAGGTGCAGATGTCTCTGCCCCTGGGGCAGCAGCTCAGGCCCTGAGGCCACTGCCAGGCCTGGGCTCTCCTGCTCTTTTGTTTTGGGACCAGACCAGGAGGGGGCTGCAGATTCAGCTCCATCGCTCCAGCTGCCAACAGCTCTGTCCCCGCCCACAGGGAGCCTTATGGAGCCCAAAGGCCAACCTGCAGGGGTACCCAGGTGCCCCCAGCAGCAGCAACCCCAAGTGTGAGTGCAGAGCAGAACTGGGTTTTGCCCTTGCTGCTGGTGCTTCTGATTAACACAAGTCCAAGACTTTTCCTGTTTGCTTGTGCAGTGCCCCTGCCCCATTGCTCATCGCTCTGCTCCGTGCCAGAGACACAGCCTCCTTGATCTACAGGGATGCAGAAAGGCAGAGAGGTGTGGGCTCTGCCCCATGTCTCAGTGGTGTCAGTGCCAGCACTGAGGTTAGAATCATAGAGTGGGTTGAGTTGGAAAGGACCTTAAAGCCCATCCTGTTCCAACCCCCTGACATCGGCAGGGATACTTTCCACTGGGTCAGGTTACCCAAAGTCTCATCCAATCCGGCCTTGAACAGGTCAAGGACTGGCAAAGCTTGTTCTGGTGCTGCTGTTTCTTGGGCTGTTGCATCCATGGCTGCTCCCTCCTGCAGGGATGTGTCGGGTAGCTGTACCCTACCAAAAGCAAAGAAAGTGTCTGTCCCAGGAAGGCTGAGTGGCTTGGAACCCAAGCCCACGGAAACCTGCCCCTGCAACTCCCCATAGAGTGCTGGGGGCAGGCAGTGATCTTCAGGGTGCCAGGAGGATTTCAGAGCCTGGAGGAACACTGCAGGATTCTGGGCTCTCTGGTGCTACTCAGGCCATTGCTTCTCTCCCCAGGCCCAGCCAACTCCACATCCCTGCGGATGCTGGGTGGAGGGAGCCGCTGAGTTGGGTTAGTAGAGATCTTCTAACGTGGAACGTGGGGCAGAGTCCTTGCTGACCAGTGGGACGTGCAGGAGGCCAGCGTGGTGTATTGGCAGCTGCAGCGTGGAGAGGCAGAGATAGCCTACAGACCCCGAAACCAGAGAGAAGGATGTGTCCTCCTGTGGGACTGCGAGGGGTCCGATGTGCAGGGCACGAGGCCAGCCTGAGCCTCTGTAACACCTCTGTGCCTGAGAGTGCTCGAGCAGGGTGTGTCGCCGAGGACGTGGGGGTTGTTTGCTGGGGTGAGTACCCTGCAGGGCCCCTCAGCTCCGGGATGGGTGGGCACTAGCTCTGATGGCAGTTGGGGTTCCTTCTGCTGCAGGGAGCTGGAGGCTCTGGCTGGTGAATGGGTCCGGGCGCTGCGCTGGGAGAGTGGAGATCTACCACCAGGGCAGCTGGGGCACCATCTGCGATGACAGTTGGGACCTGCTCGATACTGCCATTGCTTGCTGCCAGCTGGGCTGTGGGGGAGCGCTGGAGGTGGCCAACTCCACTTGCTTCGGGGAAGGTTCTGGACAGATCTGCCTGGACAGCATCAACTGCTCCGGGGCTGAGGGTACTCTCTGGGATTGCCCAGTGGCGTGCTGGGGGCAACATGACTGTGGACACAAAGAGGACGCAGGAGTTGTCTGCTCAGGTCTGTGCCAGGAGCTCTGGGGAGGACCAAGGCCCAGGCAGGATGGGACAGAGGGAGCCAGCAATGGCCAAAGCTGTTCCTGGCTACCTCTGAGCACCTGCCCAAACCCATCCCGAGATTGCCAACACACAGGTCCCTCAGTCCCACCGGGGCTCCCTGGAGAGCTCAATTGCTTCCAAGGTTTAGAGGGGAGGGCAGAGTTGTTTGTCTAGCAGGGATTTTTATCTGTCCATAGGCACAAGGCAGACTTAGAATCATGGAATGTTTTAGTTTGGAAAGGACCGTAAAGACATCCAGGTCCACCCCCTGCCATGGGCAGGGACAACTCACATTGAATCAAGGGGCTCAAAGCCCCATCCCACCTGGCCTTGAACACTTCCAGGGATGGGGCATCCGTGTTTTCTCTGAGAAACCAGGGCCAGGGCCTCCCCACCCTCAATGGAAATATTTCTTCCCAGTATCTCATCTCAATCTCCCCTCCTTCAGCTGAAAACCATTCCCCCTTGTCCTGTCCCTGCCCTCCCTGATCAAGAGCCCCTCCCCTGCTTTCCTGTAGCCCCTTTCAGTACTGGAAGCTGCTCTAAGATCTCCCCAGACTTGCTAGCTATACCTTTTCCTGGCTGAGGGCCTAGGGAATGCTGGGAGATCCCTTCTCCCATTTCTTGGACCATCCTGGTACCCTTTGGGTATTTCCTCCCAGAGTTCGTGGCTCTGAGGCTGGAGAACAGCACCGGCTACTCCGGGTGCCTGCACATTTTCTATAGCGGGACGTGGGGCAGCGTTTGCTCCAACTCTGTGACCCCCAGAGCAGTGTCACTGGCCTTCAAGGAGCTGGGCTGCGGGGATGGGGGGTTCCTGGAGACACAACGGACTTACAGTCATGTGTCTGGCTTCACCTGGATGGATCGCATGGAGTGTGGGCAGAGAAACACCTCCTTTTGGCAGTGCCCCTCCGACCCCTGGGACCCGCAGTTGTGTGATGACCAGCGAGACGAGACCCACATCACCTGCAATGGTAATTCTGATGTGAAGTCAGCAGCCTCCCCCCAGCTCCTGCTCAAGCACAGACAAAACTTTGCCTTTCCATGCCAGACCCTTCTGCTGCTGGAGGCAAAAAGTGGCCTCCAGCTTTCAGAGCTCCACACATTCCCCAGCAGCTGCCAGCCCAGTTCCCAGCAGCACCAGGAGCAGGTAGAGGTGTCTCCAGTCAGGGTCTCAGAAGAGACCAGGCAGGGGCTCCAAAGAGTGTCCTCTCCATGAGAGACTTCCACTGCTCTGAGAACCATGGTCCCTTTGGGGCTGATCTTTCAGCATCCCTCCCATCACTGTGTATGACCCCTGAATGTCCAGGTCTCAGCTGCTGCCATAAGGGAAGTGGCACAGGGAGGCAGGAGCAGAGTTCAACCCTACGCTTTGCTGAACCGCCCCCTGCAGCATCCCCTTCACTGCAGCATTTTCTTCCACGGGGAGGAGGCCACAAGTGTCCCCAGCCCTGGGGACCATGTGCCCGAGCTCCACCAGCTGCACAGGTAACTTCTCCACATCCCCTCTCACCTGGCTGGGCTCTGTCTGCTGTTCCACTGCCCTGGGAGGTCTCTGCCTTCTCCAGAGAGGGATAAGTTCCATGCTGTGGGTGGTGAGGATGGGTGCTCGGGTAGAAAGCAGGTCTGGCACCACAGCTCCTGGGACATGCGGGACGTGGAGGTGGTGTGCAGGCAAGGAGGGAGCTGAACTCAGGAACTGGATTCAAGAACACATGGATCTGGAACTGTGAGCAATCAAACCGATGAGGTTCCCACTGGATGCAGCCATCGCAGAAGAGTATGACGTTGGTCAGTTTAAGGTCACCTCTCCTGTTCACCTCTCCCTGCAGGCCCTTTTTCCGCTAGTTAAAGGATGGCCTTGGTTAGTAGAGGAATCAATATAAACATTGGCCTTTTAGCATACTACTGTCCAATGTTATGACTTCCAGAGAGAAACTGTCTGAAAGACATGCAGTTAGCATTCAGAAAATTGAGTTACTTCAGATTAGGCCAAGCCAGAGTGAGGGAACTGACCCCAATTTCACTCAAACCATAACATTGCACCCTTTATTCCATACCATTTATGTAATGCTCAGGTAACTACTACTTGTATCTTCAAATATGTATATATCACAGTATCACAGTATCATAAGGTTGGAAAGGACCTCTGAGATCATCAAGTCCAACCTATATCCCAACACTAACACCAAACATCATCTAAATCATGGCATTCAGTGCCTCATCCAGTCTCCCCTTAAACACCTCCAGGGTCGGCGACTCCACCCCCTCCCTGGGCAGCACATTCCAGTGGCCAATCACCCTTTCAGTGAAGAACTTTTTCCGAACATCAAGCCTAAACTTTCCCTGTCGAACCTTAAGTCCATGCCCTCTAGTTCTGTCGCTGGTCCCCCGAGAGAAGAGACCAACCCCTGCCCGACTACAACCTCCTTTTAGGTAGTTGTAGAGAGCAATGAGGTCTCCCCTGAGTCTCCTCTTCTTTAGACTAAACAGCCCCAACTCCCTCAGTCGCTCCTCATAGGGCTTGTGCTCCAGCCCCTTCACCATCTTCGTTGCCCTCCTCTGGACACATTCCAGTATCCTAACATCTTTCCCAAACTGGGACGCCCAGAACTGTACACAATATTCAAGACGAGGCCTCACCAGTGCTGAGTACAGGGGTACAATAACTTCTCTGGTCCTGCTCGCCACACTATTCCTGATGCAGGCCAGAATGCCATTGGCCTTCCTGGCCACCCGGGCACACTGCTGGCTCATGTTGAGCTTCCTGTCAACCAGCACTCCCAGGTCCTTTTCTGCCTGACTACTCTCCAGCCACTCTGTTCCCAGTCTGTAGCTCTGCATGGGATTGTTGTGTCCAAAATGAAGTACCCAACATTTGGACTTATTAAACATCATCCCATTGGAATCAGCCCATCTCTCCAGTCTGTCCAGGTTCCTCTGTAGGGTCATCCTACCCTCTAACAGATCAACCCTTCCTCCCAGATTGGTATCATCTGCAAACTTGCTGATGATGGACTCAATCCCCTCATCCAGATCATCAATAAAGATATTAAACAGGACGGGACCCAACACCGATCCCTGAGGGACAGCACTGGTGACCGGCCGCCAACTGGATGAGACACCATTCACCACCACTCTCTGGGCTCGGCCATCCAGCCAATTCCTAACCCAGCACAGAGTGCTCCCATCTAAGCCACGGGCTGCCAGCTTCCCTAGGAGTCTACTGTGGGAAACAGTATTAAAGGCCTTGCTAAAGTCCAGGTATACCACATCCACAGCCTTCCTCTCATCCACCAGGCGAGTCACATGGTCATAAAAGGAGATTAGGTTGGTCAGGCAGGACCTACCCCTCCTAAACCCATGCTGGCTGGGCCTGATCTCTTGGCCATTCTGCAGGTGCCGCATGATTGCACCCAGGATTATCTGCTCCATGATTTTATCTGGGACTGAGGTCAGGCTGACGGGTCTGTAATTACCTGGATCATCCTTACGGCCCTTCTTGTGGATGGGCGTCACATTGGCCAACTTCCAGTCTTCCGGGACCTCTCCAGTGAGCCAGGACTGTTGAAAGATGATGGAGAGCGGCTTAGCAAGCTCATCCGCCAGCTCTCTCATCACCCTAGGATGGATCCCATCTGGTCCCATAGACTTATGAGGGTCCAAGTGGCTCAGCAGGATTGCAGGAGGGCCATATTTCACCCTGCCCCCCTCAACCACTTCAGAGGGCCAACTGTCAAGCGAGCTGATATCCTCACTGTTGAAAACTGAGGCAAAGAAGGCATTAAGTACCTCAGCCTTCTCTGCATCTTTGGTTACTACATTTCCCCCCACATCCAACAAGGAGTGGAGGTCGCTGCTGCCCTTCTTTCTACCATAAATACACATAATGTGATAATTCATGATTTATCCACACAACAGTTTGTGAAGTTCGTGATTGTGGGTGTCCATCCATTGTAGCAGTCTCTCAGGGCAAGAAAAACTGTCTGAAGATTTGTCACAGTTTCTGCCCACAGGCTGCAAGTTGGAGATGTCACCTTCGAGATAGTCATTGTTTGCCACACGATGAAGCCAGCTTGTTATCCTGAAAATCCCTTAATAAACACTGTTTTCACTGGGGGGTTTTTGCATATTCTCACTCATTTTCACTTGCTTTGGCTCATCTTTCACTTGCTTATGTCCAGTTTTTTGGCGCATTTTGTCCTTTTTTTTTGCGCATTTTGGCCCTCCCCCTCCCCCATTTTGGCCTGTTTTGGCTTGTTTTCTTGTCTTTTGGATTATTTTCCACTTCTTTGGCTTGGTTTCGGTTATTTTCACTGGTTTTGGATTATATTCAATTGTTTTGGATAAATACACTTGTTTGGGTCATTTTGGACATCTCTGCTTGCTTTGTTATTTGCTTGTCTTGGCTTATTATGGCCTGTTCTTGCTGCCTTTGCCCTATTCTGGATTATCTTTACTTGCTTTCACTGGTTTTGTCTTTTTTTCGCTGGTTTTGGCTCAATTATAAGCAAAACCAAGCCAAAATGGTCCAAAGTGAGCCAAACTGAGTGAGAATGAGCCAAAAAAAGAGAAAGTAAGCAAAAATGAGCAACCGAGTGCAAATGAGCCAAACTGAGCCAAAACCACGTGAGAATGAGCCAAAAAGTGAAAGCAAAAATGAGACAAAACAAAAAAAGCAGCGAGTATGAGCAAATATCAGCCAAAATGAGTGAAAATTTAAAACAAGAAAAAATCATCTAAAACAAGCAAAAATCAGCCAAAATTTCCAAAAAAAAGAAAATCAGACAAAAAGAGCAAAAAATTACCCCAAATCAGCAAAACTAGCAAAACTCAATCAAAGCAAGTATAAATCAGCCAAAATCAGCTCAAACATGAGAAAATCGCAGAATCGTGGAATGGTTTGGGTTGAAAGGGACCTTAGAGATCAATCATCCTTTTCCAATGCCCCCTGCCACATGCAGGGACACCTCCCACCAATTGAGGCTGCTCAAGACTCCATCCAACCTGGCCCTGAACACCTCCAGGGATGGGGCAGCTACAGCTTCCCTGGGCAACCTGCGTCAGGGCCTCCCCACCCTCACTGTGAAGAATTTCTTCCTAATGTCTAAATCCAAATCGTCCCCCTTCCTGTTTAAAGCCGTTCCCCCCCTCATCTTGTTGCTACAGGCCCTTGTGAAAAGCCCCTCCCCAGCTTTCCTGCAGGCCCACTTCATGTACGGAAGGCCACTATGAGGTCCCCCTGGAGCCTCCTTTTCTCCAGGCTGAACAATCCCATCTCTCCCAGCCTGTCCTCATAGCAGAGGTGCTCCTGCCCTTTGATCATCTTCGTAGCACTCCAATGGACCGGTTCTAACAGTTCCATATCCTTCTAATGTTTGGAATTCCAGAACTGGGCACAATACTCTAGGTGGACTCTCATGAGAGCGGAGGGGCAGAATCCCCTAAGCAGCCCAGGACACCCTTGGCCTTCTGGGCTGCGAGCGCACATTGCCGGCTCGTGTTGGGCTTCTCACCAACCAGCACCACCAAGTCCTTCTCCGCATGGCTGCTCTGAATCCCATCATCCCCCATCCTGTATTGATACCAGGGGTTGTCCTGACCCAGGCGTAGGACCTTGCACTTGGTCTTGTTGAACCTCATGAAGTTCACACAGCCCCACTTCTCCAGCTTGTCCAGCTCCCTCTGGCTGACATCCCATCCTCCTGGTGTGACCACTGCCCCACTCAGCTCGGTGTCATCCGCAAACTTGCTGAGGGTGCCCTCGATCCTGCTGTCTATATCATTAGTGAAAATATTAAACAGCACTGGTCCCAGTACAGACCCCTGAGGGACACTGCTTGTCACGGGTCTCCATCTGGACATCCAGCCATCAACTACTGCTATCTGAATGCCACCATCCAACCAATTCCTTATCAACCGAACAGTCCACCCATCAAAGCCATATCCCTCCAATTTAGAGAGGAGGATGTTGTGGGTGGCTGTGTCAAAGCCTTTGCAAGAAGTACAGATATATGACATCCATTGCTTCTCTCGTGTCCACTGATGTGGTCGCTCCATCACAGAAAGCCACTGGGTTGGTCAGGCAGGACTTGCCCTTGCAGAAGCCGTGTTGGCTGTCTCGAATCACCTCCCTGTCCCAATGTGCTTTAGCACAGCTTCTGGGAGGATCTGTTCCACGATCTTCCCAGGCACAGAGGTGAGGCAGACAGGTCAGTTGTTCCCTGGGTCCTCCTCTCTTCCCTTTTTAAAAATGGGCACAGTGTTGCCCTTCTTCCAGTCACCAGGGACCTCCCCTGACTGCCATGACTTTTCAAATATTACAGAGAGTGGCTTGGCAACCACATCAGCTGATTCCCTCAGGACCCTGGGACGCATTCCATCAGGTTCCTCAGGTGGTCACAAACATGATCTTCCCTTACAGTGGGAGGGACTCTATCCCCCTGGTCCCCATGTTATTGTTTCTTGACCCTGGAGGGGTGAGGAGAGCGGTTGCCAGAGAAGCCTGAGGAAAAAGTTGTTGAGTACCTCAGCCTTCACCTCATCTGTCAAGACGAGGCCACCATTCTCGTTCATCCATGGGGGTACAGTTTTCTTTAACCTTCCTTTTCTGGTTGACAGCCCCATACAAGCCCTTCCTTGCTTCTCTTGCCAAGTACAGCTCCAGCTGCGCCTTGGCCTTCCTAACTCGAACCCTACACAAACGAACAGGATCCCTGCACTCTTCCCAGATTCCCTGTGTCTGCTTGCTCTGCCTGTGCAGTTCCCTCTTGCTTTGCAGTTTGACCAGCAGGTCTTGACTCAGCCACGCTGGTCTCTTCCCTTCCCTGTCTGATTTCCTACACCTGGGGACCGAGCACTCTTGCACTCTGTGGAAAGCACCCTTGGATATTTGCCAGCTCTGTTCTGCTCGCTTGTCCTTGAGAACCATTTCACAGGGGGTCTTGTTGACCCTGAAGAGCTGGAAGTTTGATTTCCTAAAATTTAAGGTTCTCACTACACTCCTCGCCTGTCCCATAACCCTCAGGACCTCAAACTCCACCAGTGCGTGATCCCTGCAGCCCAGGCTGCCTCTTATCTTGACATGACTGATGAACTCACTCGCATTGGTGACCACCAGGTCCCGTATCGCATACCCCCAGGTAGGGTTGTCTATTATCTGGGTTAAGAATTGCCATCTATGCACTGGACAAGTCTCCTGGGTTGCCTACAGCTTGCTGTGCTGCTCTTCCAGCAGATGTCAGGGTGGTTCAAGTCCCCCAGGAGGATGAGAGCTTTTGAGCGTGGAGTCCCCCGTAGTTGGAAGAAGAAAGCTTCATCAGCAGGCTCCCCTTGACCTGGTGGCCTGTACTAGACACCAACCACAAGGTTCATTTGGTTGACTTGGTCTTTTATTGTCATCCATAAGCTTTCAGCTTCTCTTGTGTCTTTTCTTCATGGACAGCTGTTCACGGATGGCTGTTCCTCAGGTACAAGATGATGTCACCAGCTGCCTTGCTCTTCTTCTCTTGAGGGAACACTGGTCTTGGCTGAGAAAACAGGTAATGATGAGCCACGAGATGCTCCAAGTAGTAAAAAAGGTCAGAAAGCCGTAACACTTCTTGGTGGCAGAGGCAGCGGCACTGGTTCCCAGTTCCCAGCATGGGAAGCGATGCTGGCCGGCTCAGGGAGCACGCTCTGCCCAACCAGAGGGTCACCGGGGTACGAGGGGCAGCCTTGGCGCTGAGTTCCAGAGGAGTGCTCAGCCTTACCGTGGGTCCTGGCTGGTGGTGGGATCCAGACAGGAGCCCCTGCACTGCAGCTGGTACTGGTGCTTTGTCCCCAGGATCTCAAAATGGAGCGTCTCTTCAAACTGGCCCATCTCCGTGGGGCTGAAGTGGACATTCAGTTCCACCTTACCATGGGCAGGCACGATCCATCGGCAGTGGCTCAGCCTGGAAATTACAGAAGAGGTGTCAGAGCTTGCTAACGAGCAAACAGGACAAGGAGGAAGGCCACGGACTTGCCATCCCATGGGGGCACCAGCAGAGCATTCCTGCAGCGCTGGGGATGACGGACGTCGCTTGGCAAGATGGTTGAGGGATCACTTCCTCCCTCACAGCTCACCTGGCAGGTCTCCTTGGCGGTGGGACCACATTTATGCCGCTTTTTTTCATGGTGGGGGAATGTGTGTGTCTACCATGGTGACTTCTGTCCTGGCTGGAGCTCCGTTTCTGGCTGCCCGCAGCTTTCTTCTTTGAGCAGCCCCTGGTGGACGTGTCCAGCCCTTCTGACTCCTTCACCAAGGGGAGAGAGAAAAGGGAGAGAGAGAGGTGAGACCTGCCCTGAGACACTCCAGTCCTGGAAAGAAAGCTGTGGTTCTGTCAGCCAACAGGAGAGAGAATAAATACAGAACCAACGCCTCCTGGTCTCAACACCTGCCCAGGGCTTTGCTCTTCCTTACTGGACTTTGTTTGGCCTTATGACACCTCCTCCCCCAGGACCCTCTCCTCAAGGGCTGTTGAGGCCTTTAGGTGACCCTTTCTCTCATCTCACGGAACAGCCTCGTGTCTCGGGCCGAGCTGTCTCTCTTGGACAGACAGAAGTGACACCTGCAGGCACGGCACCTCTCACCTCCTCACTGCTCACCCACAGCGATCCTTTTCCATCTCCCCCCACCACGCCCCCACCCAGCCTGGTCCCTTGCCCTGGCACCTTCACTGTGGGGACAGTGGAGACATCCAAGTGACTTCCAGTTATCTTCATTTCATCTTTCCCAGTGGCATCTTCTGCCTCAACAAGAATGAAGCGTTCAATGGCTTCTCCTGCTGCAGGGGCCACTCGCTCCTCCGGGTAATGAACCACCGAGTATAAAGCAGTGAGGGGAAAAGGAGGCCCCGAGGGACCCAGACCCAGGTCATTCAGGATCTACAGGAGAAGAGAAAACCCAGTTTATACTCCCGTCACCTTCACCCTCACGCTCCTTCCTTAAATGCACTGAGCTTTGCCAATGGTTTTTTTTTTTTTCAATTTATATGGAGTGCAGGGCTTTTTTTAAGCCCAGTGGGGTTGGTATCTCCAGAGCAGTGCCTACAGGTGGGACCTACAGGGAAGCCTCTCCTTTGAGTGGCTCAGTTGAAGGAAACAATGACCGTGAGCTGCCCTGGGACCATTTTTCATGACTTCCAGACTGGGAAACTTTAAAACCAGAATGATTCTACAGAAAGCACTTGCACTTTCCACCCAGGTGAGGTTGCTGAGAAGCTCCTCAGCCACCTGGCTGCTGTGGAGCCACTGTGGAATATCATCAGTGACCTGGACAAGGCTCTGTGCTGTTGTCACCTGGTGGGGCACAACACACCAGGGCTCAGAGCGTGGTAGGCTCAGCGCCTGCCCCTCGCAGGGCTTTACCTCCTCTGCTGCTGGCAGCTTGCCGCTCCGCAGGAGCATCCCTGTCACGTTTTCTGGGCTTGGCATCTGGATGTCCAAACAAGGCACCCCGACATCCTGGTGTCTGGATGACCCTTCTCCATCTTTCCCTTCTGGAAGAGATGTTTCAGACTCTTCCACTTCTAGCAGCTGCGCCTTCTCCTGGTGCGTTTTCTTCCTGCACTCCTTCTCCAGCATTGCCTTCTTGCTGTCCTTCTGGCTTCTGTGCTTGCGATGCGTTTCCTTTTGGCTCAGAGAGGGCACCAGGACACCCTGAACTCTGTCCCAGGATGACAAAATATACACCACGTCCTTCTGCGAGGCGTCGTAGACCTTGAACCTCAGGTCAAAGTTCTTCTCACTTTTGGTTTCTTGCTGTTCTGTGTCCGTGGGTTCCACAAGCTCTGCCAGTAAGGACAACATTGAGGAAATCTTGCTCCACTGCTTCTTATCTGCCCTGCTGCCTGCAACAGAGCTTGCAGACTCCTTTACAGGTACCCTCATGTCAGCCACTCCACTGACGCTGAGCTGGTGTCTGATGGGCGTGATGCTCGAGGATGTTTCTATGTTCTGGGCAGGAGAAGAGGAAAATACAGTCAGCATTTCAAAGCCCCAGCCTTGTGCCAGCCCTGTGCTCAGTGCTCTACAGCTCCCAGTTCAGAACACAGCTGGCAGCCAGTGTAGCTCAACTGAAACCACCCTCCCCAGTGCCAGACTGATGAGGTGTCCTGAAAACCAGCTGAGAAACAGAGCAGCTTCCCAACCCACACAGGGAACTTTAGACACCTCCTTGCTCCTCTGCACTTTTCTGGACTCCTTTCTGGTGTGCTGAGTATTCCTGGGGTGGGCTGACTCTTTAGGAAGTCTGATTGCTAAGGAATACCTAAGGCCCCGTGGTATCTCCTGCCAGACACGCAAGAGAAAACACCACGCCCCAGATGGGTCCTGGCTCAGAGGTGAAGTCACGTGCAGAGTGGAGAGAAATGCTGGACTCAAACTACCGAGGGCTTCACAGTGAAGGCATGGAGTAGGTGAAGCCATGACTCAAAGGCAGCACAACCCTAGAAGGGCAGGTCTCCCACAAAGCCATGGGAAAAGACCCTGGTGAAGCAGCAGTGTGATCCCACACAAGCTGTTCTTTCCCATCACGGCCCCCCATGTGACAGCCAGGTGCTCATCCCCAGCACTGTGTGTGGCTGCTGGCTTCTCAGGGCATGGTATAGCTCAGTGGGAAGGTCCCCAGGCTTTTATTTGTCTCTGTAAACACAACCACTCACCCGTTTGCCTCCAGGCTGGCTTTTTCTCCATGCAACACTATCTGTGTCTTTTCCAAGCTGTCTTTTCTCCACCTCAGGGAACAACTTCTGCTCTTGCTTTTTCTCCAAGCGTTTGCGCTTCTGCTGCTGCTTTTCCTCCAGCTCTCTAGCCAGCTGCTCCATCTCCCTTCAGAAAGCCAAACAGAAAATATCCCCAAGAGTCACCACCAGGAACCTGGGCTCGCTGCAATCCCAGCTGGTTCTGCACTTCATTTATTGACCCTGAGACCAAGCAGATCTCTTAGACCATCTCCATGGACTTCTCTCAGCCTGGGAAGGTTGGGAACACCCAAACTGAGGAAAAATGGGATGGGACCTCCGGGGCCAGCCAATTCTAAGCCTTGCTGTCATCAGGTCTAACTGGTGCGGCTTCTCCGAGAAGGTCCACCACCTGCACAGCTCCACCACCACTGAACACTGCTCCCCCATCTCTCTGCACTGATGCCTTGAGCCCCCTCTGACCTCCCAGGGTAAAACAACCCGAACATCACTAACACCTACTTATCCTGCACCAATGCTTGGCTTTTCCAGCCCTTCTTCTCCCTGCATAGCCTGCTCCTTTGTGAGAACAATCACTGCCCTCCTGCAAAACAGGCTCTGAACAACCAGAAACAAGAACAACCAGAGAAATTTGTGCTGTGTGTCCCAGAAATCACAATTTGAAGCAGCCCCAGTGATCTCCTCCAAGGCCAACAAACTTCTACCTGGGCTAAAAGAAGTGCTGAAACAAACGCTTGGTTTAAGCAGGTCCCCGTCCCCGGTTTCACCTTTATCCCATGCATCCTCCTGAACGGGGCTGCTCTGCTGCTGCAGCGGAAGGGGAGCCAAAGAGACACCAGCTTTTATGGCTGGGACCACTCAGTAAGGAAAACCCTGGGAGAACTTCACCTGTGGCACGACTGGTATCTGAACCAAGCACCTCGCACCAATTGACACCACAGCCTGTCTGGGTTGGTGAAGAAGGGGTTGCAGAAGATGACAATCAATTAACTTAGAAACACTTAGAGGTGTGGTGGCAAGACAAGCACAGAGCCCAGTTCCCTGCAGCCAGTGTCTCTGCCAGAGGGCTCGCCACTAAAACAGAGGGAAGTTGTTCTCATCCCTCCTCCGCTGGGAACCACGGAGGTGGATATGACACCATCCTTGTGCCTCCTGTCAAAGACTCTTGTGGCCTTTGCTCTGTATCCCCTCTGAGCTCCACCAAAGTCTCTGGAGCGGGGAAACCCTGCAGGGACACTGTCCTCGGGAGTTACCCTTGGAAAGCTTACAGACCTCTTCTTCCGCTCACGCTGGAGTCGTCTTATGATGTTGTTAAGCCGAGTCTTCTGCTCCTCAGTGAGGGTTTCATACTCTTCCTCATCCACTTCCCAGAGATGTGCTTCCTCCCTCCTGGCAGCTTCTTCCTTCTCCCATGCTTCAGCACAGACCAGAGAAGAAACCGTTAGTGACTGCAAAGCACAGCTTGCTGTGCTGGGTGAGCAGCGAGGATTCACGACTCTGTCCTGACCCAGCCCACCATCCTGCCACGAGATCCCGGGGAGCTCATAGCCCTGCTCCCAACTCAGATCATCCCCCAAAGCTTCCCCAGTCAGCCAGTTCCCGTGCCTTGCTGGGCTCACGTGCGCCGGTGCTGTGGGCAGCTGCCTGCTGGGTCATTACCGAGCCACAACCGCTTGCCCAAGCTCTAACGGCAAAGACTAAGGTCGGTCTTAACAGCCTCAGCTCTGCTGTATTTTAACAACCATGAGCTGAGTGCTGGCTACACTGAGGTAGAAAGCAAAAGAATTAATAAAAACCTTTCTTGCAAGCTCTGCTGGTAACACAAATACCCACAGAAAAGCTTGAGGGCTTGAGAGAGAATAGTTGAGGGGTGCGGCAATGAAGAGCCTTACCTTCCTGCTCTTTCCAAGCAGTGTAATCCCGGGACAGGTTCACAAAATAAATATGTGGACGATTTCCAACAGCTTGGAGCAGGCAGTGGAGAGCAGATGCCACATTGAGTGCAAAGAGGGTCTCCAGGCCATCGAACACCACTCCCTGGTAGCAGTCACTCAGCTGAGGATAAAGTCAAATGGGAAGAGGAAGTCAGCTATCGCACGCACTGGGCTCGCAGCTGGTCACCAAACACCACTGCTGAAGGACACGAGCCATTGTTGCTCCCGGTGCATCAGCTCAGACGAGCTCCGCTCTTTCCCCACACTCCCGTTTATGGCTGCACCCAAGGATCCCTGCACGCAGCCCCGGACTCCTCCAGCAGCAGATGCAGGTGCCCTTCTCTCTGAACTGCAGCTCGCTGCCTGTCTCGCTGTAGCAGGAAGGTATCATTGGCCCCCCGCCCCACGTACCTGCAGCCTTTCGGAGAGGATGTCCACCAGCAAGTCCTCAGGCAGCACACAGCTCATGAAGCCCATCTCTCCCTTTGTGCTGCCACTGATGCTCAGCCATTGCGGTGCAGGAACCCAGGGAAGGTAAAAGATGGGTTGGCAATGGCTTTTTTCCTGCAATGTTGAACACCATGAGAGAAATAAAACACTGTGGGAACCCCTGGACAATTCTAATGGCTGGGCTTGGAGCTGGGGTCTCTCATTAGCGGCGGATCAGACCCGACCTGCAGGCCAGCAGTGCCAGGGGACAGCCCTGGGGGTCCCATCCCTTGGCCGGTGCAGACCCGAGCTCGTAAGCTCCTGGTGCAGCGTCCTGCAGCCACCTTGGCCAGGACCCCGCTGTGCCAACAAACTGTAAGACCCAGTAGAGTCCTGCTGGAGCACAGGGTTTGGTTCCCAGCCCACGCCATCCCCAGCCTGCCCAGCTGGCTCTCTGCACAGAAGAGCCCTGCACCAGGCTCTGGGTGAGAAGGAGCCTCCACTGGAAGCAGCCCCTTCACTTTTAATAAGGGCTGCAGGGATAGGATAAGGGGTAACGGCTTAAACTGAAAGAGGGGAGATTCAGACCAGATACAAAGAAGACATTTTACGCTGAGGGTGGTGAAACACTGATACGGGTTGCCCAGAGTGATGGCAGCAGCCCCATCCAAGGAATCATTCAAGGTCAGGTTGGATGGGGCTCTGAGCAACCTGATCGAGTTGAAGCTCTCCCTGTTCACTGCAAGGGGGGTGAACCAGATGACCTTTAACAGCCCCTTCCAACACAAACCATTCTATGATTCCCAAAGGCAACAGAAAGGTCCTGGCATTAAGCAGTGCCAATCGCGCTGCACCTGGGAGCCTCCTGGACCCGTTTGATGCGGGTTTTGAGACTGGGACGTGTGGCCATCCCTCTTCCCCTTGCCTGCTGCAGTGCTCACCTGGACTCCGGATCTGCTGGACTGCTGGCTGTATTTTTGTTTGAAGTGAGGCTGGGTCCTGCCCAGGCTGGACTTGCGCTCTGCATTGAGCTTCCACTGGAGGGTGACACCTGCACTTTCACCTGCGGAGGGGACAGACGGCTCAGCTGGGCTGGGCCCTTGCTCTACGGAGCAAGTAGGTACCTTCCACCCCTCTGGGCACAGCTCTGTGCCTTGGCAGGGATGCAGTACGTGTCCCCCAGCTGCCGGGCACAGGCAGCATCTCCTTCCAGAAGCAGCTGCTTCCTTGCTTCTCTCTCAGCACAGTAACGCAAGCCGTCAGGTACTGCTCATTAAAGCCAGAGAGCTTTTAATGCACAGCCCCACGTCCCTCCTAACAAACGTGCATGCCGGCGACACCATGTGCACAGCAGCTCCCCAGGAGCACCAGTTTCCTTATCTTGCACCCATCCTGCATTCTCACATGGAGACTGCAACATGCAGCCCTATATCACCCATCTCTGCTGATGCTAAATCCTCTGTGTGGGACAACCCCACTCAGGATCCAGGACCCTCTTCCCCTCCACCAGCTCCCAAGCCACCCAGGTTCAACGCTGAGCGATTCAAAACCCCTCCTGCCAGAGCCAAGGTCTGGCGTCACCCTGCACAGCTCAGGGCACCGGCTGCCCAAGAGTTTCCTAAAAGTCTCCGGTCTCACATGGAGAACTGTACAACGTGCACAAGCTGCATGACCTGACAGCGTGTACGGGAAAATCTCTGGAGAAAAGAGCCCATCTGCAGTGTCTCTCTCATCTGAAATTCCCCCGAGAGGCCATTCTTCCCTTCCTCTCATGTCTGTGAAGCCACGCTCAAAGTCAGCCGTCTGGTGCTCCCGGAGCCACGTCAGAGGGCTTTTTCCTCATAAAATGGGCAGCAGTTCTGCCGGATGGCCATGAGGAGCACAGTGGCTTCAGCTTGGAGGAAATATAAAAACCTCCAAGAGAGACACAGGTGTGTTTCATCGCTCCTAGAGAAAGGAACGTGTGCCAAGAAGCCCAGGGGCAGGGAAAGTACCCCTGCCTGAGCCCTTCAATCAGAGACTGTTTGCAATAACCAGAGATGCTTTACGAAATGGCTTTCCATGTCTGCCCGGTGCTCCCTAAGAAACCCAAGGGTGGCCACACTTTCCTGCAGCCAGCAGAAGCGGATGGTCCTGCTGAGTTTTCAGAACAGTGCTGTGGGCCCAGCGCTTTCCCTTACCGGCATCCTCTGTCCCCTCGCGGCTGTGCTCAAGGGCAGCCGCGATGCACAGCTCCCGCGCACGAAGCCCGGCCGAGCTCCTCCCCTCCGAGATGGCTTCTGTCACCACGGCGTCGATGGATAAGCAGGCAGCGCCGTAGTACTTGGACAGGGCGACTGCTGCTGAGGTCTTTCCTTTAGACAGAGAGAGAGGAAGGCTGCTTGGTGACACCTGCATGTGAGACAGCTTCAGGGACAGGCTCTGAAAATCCCCCAGATGGGATTTCAAATGCTCGAGGACAGTCGGAAAGCAAGTGCCCCTTTAGGGAAGACCACGAGGGAGGCAGCTTGAGCATGGCTACAGGTGTTGAGCTCTAGAGCCAAGAGGATCGTCTCCACCTCCTGTTTAGCTGAGGACTTTGTCCCTTCGGGTGAGCTCAACCCTGGGCCAGGGTTTTGAGCCTTGTTCCACCACCACTCCGACGATTCTCCAGCCTGTGCTGGTCAGCCCTGTCCGAGGCAACATCTGGGCGAGGTTTGGGGGTCAGCAGGAGTGAGGGACTGCTCCCACGGGGAGACATGGACCCTAGGCAACGCGGTCCCACAAGAGACAGGGACATGGCCATTCTGTCTCGGGGAATGAGAGTCCACCTGCATGGACTCCAGATGAGCCACACCACTTGCCCCAGCCAGGTGAAGGCCTAGGGCTGTTTCATGTAGCAGCAGAGCTGTGACTTGCCTCACCTGCACTCATCAGCTCAGTGCCATGGTCCACCAGGATGCATCTCTCCTGATTGCCCTCCCTCCTTGCTGCCAGGGGCTGTTGCTCACGTACCTGTCAGGGGTGCCCCATGCATCACAACAACGATGCCTCTGCGCTTTTCAGCTGCTCGTGCTTCTGCAGAGATATCGATGCCAAGGTGGCGGGCGATGGCCCTATGGACAGGGCTGTCATCCTGCTCTCCTGCGGCCTCCTCACTGCCGGTGGTGCTTTGCCGCTGCTCTGCTGTGCAGAACCAGGTAGAAAAGTCAGCCTCCTGCCTCCCTGAGATCCTGATCATCCATCCTCCCCATCCCCTCAGGCCCTCGGAGAGGAGACTCTTCTGAAACCAACAAAGGAATGGGCCAAACCTCCTCCCACCGACTGTCAACATGGCCCTCGGGAGTTTTGTCCCAGGACCTGCTGGGTAAGGGGGTGACAGGTAGGACCAGCCTTTTTACAAGTTCCATGGCAGAGGCTCCATTTGGGGACCAAGCGATTATCCAAATATAAAAAAAATATATAAAATAGCTGCATCATGATATTGGACCTGGTCCTGCTGGCTGAGGAACTCATCCCACCCTACTTCTTGCGTCCCAGGGGACACCGTGATTATTTCCCCCAGTCCACAGCAGGCAGGGATGATCTGCGCTCGGGGCTGGCACAGGATGTGTGGTATGAGCCACAGATTTTCACCTGGGAATCCCTCCCCCACGCTGTGGAAGGGGCAGTTGCTAAAAGCATGGGCTTTCCATGGAGAACAAGGTCATGGAGAGCTCGGGGGTTGTGGCATGGACTCCCTGCTGTGTCCACAATCAGGATAGCCAATATCAAAACCTCACCCTTGGCCCCACCTGCTGGTTCCCCAGTCGTGGACATTTCCTGCTTCTCCTGGAGCTTCTTCTGGTCCTCATAGTACTCCAGGACCTCTGCTGGCAGCTTCTCACCCGGGGCCCGTGGAGGCAGCAACAAGGTGTTTTGGCCATCGTAGCCCTTCAGCATCCGCAGGATCTGTGAGCACAGGAATGAGAAATCATGTACAGGATGGGTTTCTTGACCTTCATCGCTTGCACAGCCTCCCCAGCCAATCCATCTGCTCACACACTCCCTCCTCCCAACAACACGGACTATTCCAGCCCTTGCACACCCTGCCAGCAGCGATGACATTGAAACGTCACCAGGGTTTGCCACGGGGATGCCTCCATCTCCCTGGCCATAGTCTGGGAACGCTGGAGCGCTCTGAAGCTACGGGAGTGAGCCCATGGGGACCAGACTTTCTCTCTCACCTCCTCCTCGACAAGGTACTGCTGGTCGAACTCCAGCGAGTAAAACTCGATGGGGAAATCGCAGGGGTTCTTCACCATGACTGTCCCCTGCGCTCCACAGCTGTTTGGCAACACTGGTCCCAGCTCGAGCACTGTGGGGCTGAACTCCAGCTGTGGCTCCAGCCCGTGCCCTGAGACCTCCAGATGGAGCTGCTGGCTGCTCTGGCAAACATTAATCTTCAGTGTGCTTTTGTAGGATTTCTGGAAAGAGAGAAGTGTAGAAAGATCCTCCATGAAGTTTCAGGTGACGAGGTCTCAAAATAAACCCTTGTCCCAAGACTAGGGTGGTTCTTAGGACTGCTAAAGTGAGTGGAAACCAGATATTTACTTATGGCAGGGGCTACAGCACCTGCATTCTGGCTCTGAGTGTCTGGGACAAGTCCTGCTATGAAGTGTAACTGAACATTTGGGTATTAGATGATCTAAAATGGTCTGTCAGATGTTTTCACCAAGTTATGAGAGAATGTAATACTCAGGAGAAAGGTCCTCAGGGTTATGTGGCCCAGACACAGGCCTGGCACTGCTGCATTAGGCAAACACGCTCCCACCTCTACGAGCAGTTAAAACATCCCCGGGACTGTTCCAAGGCATGGAAGCACTTGTGTCCGGACTGTTACGCGCTGCCAGTTTCCAAGTCACCGTGGCCACATGCAAACGGCCTTTGGGAATCCTCGCTCCATCGTTTATCCTGACTCTTGAGCTGCCTGGGAGCGTGCAGGCAGGCGGGGGCAGAGCCAGAGGGGCTGCTGGCTGCACACAACTACAGGTGACTGTGCTGCCGTGCCCAGAACGGTGTCTGGTGGCCGTCTGGTCTGCTGGTACCAGCAACAGGATTAGCCCAGCTTGGCGTTTCCAAGGTTGTGCCAACTGCTCCACACAAGGGCCCTGCAGCCTGCAAATACATCCACGCAAGGAGGAGACAACAGAAAACAGGCAGAGTCCCCTCTGTGTGCAGAAGGAGCCGCCCTGCAGCCCCCGGGGGCTCTCTGTGCCAGCTTCCTGCGGGGATTTCAAAGCGCCTCTCAGCAGAGGGTGCTGCAGGGGAAACTGAGGCACAGTGGGGACGGGGCTTGCAGAAAGCTCCGGGGGGGTGGCAGCCCTCATCTCCTGCTCCCTGCGCTGGGCTCCCATTGCCACAGTGCCCTGCCAGACCTCCCGGGGTGACACTCGCCCATCTCACCTCTTCCACGGGTGAAAACCTGACTTGCACGTTGCATCGCTGTCCTGGTGAGAGGACTCCAGCCGAGGGCAGTGCCGTGAAAATGCCAGGTTTTGTCTTCAGCTCCTGGCGCAGCTTCCGACGAGCACCCTTTGGCATATTTTTGTCCACCTGAGCACAAAAACAATATTGTGAGGTCTCCTTGGTCTGGGAGGACAGACCCTCGTTCCTGCAGTGCTCTGAGATCCTGTCACGGTGCCAAGAACACCCACGTTCAAAGCAGCCATGGCCACCACTGGCCTAGAAGTGGAGAGCAAACATGTAGACAGGGCCAGCAGAGGGGGAGGCACTGCTCTCAGAAGAAGAGGAGGAATGGGTGAAAGCGGCTGAGAGGCGAAGCATCAGCTCATGAACAGGTCCAGGTGAACCAGCCTTGCTCTGGACCCTCAAAAGCATCCTTGAATGACCTGCAGCCCAAGGGCTCAGGCAGCCATGGGCAGAAAAGGAAAAGAGGCAAAGAAAACCCAATCAAGAAGTTCCATGTTAAACAGTGCCTGACATTTACCTTCTTATCAGGTTCATTGATGGTGATGAACCATCTGCAGGGAATCTTCTCCTGATTGCACAGCTGGACAGTTGCTTCCTCACACTGCCCACACTGGACAGTGGAGAACTCCAGTTGGTCCTTGGAGAGGCAGAGGGATGGCAGAACCACGTTGGCACGGAGATGGACATGAATTGTGGGTCCTTCTGCTACCTGGTGAAGGAAAGAGCATCCAGTTGAGAGCCGAGGTGACATCTGCTGCTGTCTGTGACCTGCCGTCTGCCCGGAGAGGGCGTGCAGGCACAGGGAGGTGAGGAAGCAGGCATTACCTTGATGGGCAGGAGCACGTCCACCTCTCCCAGAGACAGGCTGGCACTTCCTGGGTCGAAGCACACTTCAACCGTCTCCGTCTCACAGCAGGGCAGGTCCTTCACTCTCCGCGGCTCCACACGGAAACCTTCAATGAATGAAAATAAAGCAGCTGAGACACACACTCGACATGAAGGTGTCACGTTAAGCCATGGTTGTCCTGGTTGAAAGCTCTGAAGGACTCCTTTGCACCTGTGGAGAAGCCCACCACTCTCTCTCCTCTTCCACAGCACAAGGAAAAGGGTTTTCACAGGCAGAATCCAAGACCCACATGGTAAAAAGGAAACCCATCAGTTGAGAGGTTGCAGCAATTCCTTCATCAGACACCCCGAGGCAGGAGAACTGCCAGATAAGATTCACCCATGCCGTGGTGCTCCCTGGAAAACAACTTAGAGGAGACACCTGACCACCCTTCAGACACAGTGAGTCACCATGTGGTGGTGCTGCAGCCTCACCTCGAGGGCTGTTTCGGAAGCCTTGCTGATACAACAGAGGACCTCGCAGCCTGTTTTCTCAATAAAGGCTTAACAGAGCGCTGTGACCTTATGGACAAACCCCTTCCCAACCCTCTGTTTGCAACACAAGCCCCCAGAGCGCACAAGGAAATGCAGATGATGCTGATGGTAGCAAAGAGCAGGAGAGATGACCAAGGCAGTCGCCCCATCCGCGCCCTGCAATGAAGCGTCAGGGCAGCCACAGGCAGGCCAGGCCTCTGGGCCCTGCTGGCCAGGAGAACTCCGTGTCTAAAGCTCCAAGCAGAGGGCCTCAAGAAGGAAAGAGCCAGACAAACAAGCACTCAAAAATCTCCCCACATCCAGGGGTTTAAGCCAATCTATCAGAGAGAGCTCCTTTGAGCCCACGTGAAGTCTCACCAGCGGGGGTTACCTGTGCCATGCAGGACCCTTCCAGCAGCCCAGAAGGACACGGGGAACTGCCCGGTGTTGGTGATCCTCACAGCGCGCGTGCAGATGGTACCGAGAATGACGTAGCCCATGTCCAGGATGTACTCGGGCAGCTCAACTCTGAAAGGAGTAAGGACAGTCCTTAAACCACAGCCTGGATACATTTCCAAGCAGATGGAAGAAGCAAATAAAGTGGATTCGTCTTTATTCACTGCTGTAAAAACACAGCTCAAGCCTGTGAAGCCCAAGGCCTGGCCACCTGCTAACAAGACGCTAGTAAGTCACAGGGACTGTATGTCCAAGGTTTTACCACCTACCTGTGGGACCTTAAAATAAAATCACTTTAAAACGGATACTGGACACAGTTCCTCTGCTACAAAAAGCCATCCTACCTAAGTCTCCTGGACCTCCATTGGTCTCAATGAAACTGCTAAGCTTGGTGCACAGGCCAAGCCTGAAATTGGTTCAGGACCTTGTAATAAGATCTGCCTGCACAGGACATCTTCACCGCTCTGCAAGCAGATCTGTCCCCAAAGAAGAACCAGTAAATGCAGTCATTAACACCTACAGGATTCATGGGAAGGTCCTTTTCCAGAGCAATCCCATTAGGGAAAGAAAATTAATGATTTGTTTTGCAGAGTATCTTCTTGCTAAACTGGAGGCTCCATGCACCCGCCTCATCGTGACTGAGCAAAGAGAAGGGCCCTGGAACAGGGTATTGCAGTCCCTACTTACTCAAGAAGCCTCCAGTGAGCAGGTTGGTCAAAGGCAGTGTCCTTTAGGGGACTGGAGGCCAAAGCTTTCTGCTGCTCCAGGGCCTGTTCCTCCACCAGCATCTGCTCCATCTGCATCTGCAGCCCAGGTTCCAACTGCAGAAAGGAAAGATATGCGTGGTTAGCAAGGGTCCTTTCCGAGGCACAGGTTGGTCTCTCAAAGAGGGTCCCAGCCTGCTCCTGTTGAGAGGGGTGACAGGGACCTCTTGACTCACTGCTTGGTGCCTGTGACACCTCCTGCTCCCTCCCTTTATCTCAAGGGAAAAGAACTCCAAGGGAAACTTCACCTGCCCAGTGACTCTTATAAATAAAAGCTGATCTGGCAAACAGACAGACAGACAAGCCAGGAACCCTCCAGAGGTCCAAGTTATTTGCCTGTCACCAGCCAATGCCAAGGCAGCTTGGATAAAGAACCCTCTTGAAAAGGGAACTGCAATAAAGCTGGTGCCTCTTAGCGATGAACATCAACAGGGCAGTCCCAGAGCACAGTCAGGCTGCTGCAATTAAGCTCTGTAAACCTGGCAGACCTTGGGCGGTGAGCAACAAATCCCCGAGCCAGGACTTGTATCTCCATCACAAAGCACCATAAACTCAGTCACCTGAGCACGGCCTTCAGGATCTCTCCCTGGGGCAGTCAGGAAACTGGTGCAGCCATAGGAGGACAAGTGCCAGCGGTGGGCAGCCCCCGGGGCAGCGCTGAGCCCATGCAGGATCACAGCCAGATGTGGGCAGGGAGGCCCCAAGTGCCCGCCGGGCACTGGGATGCCTGCTCTGGCCTTAAGGGGCTCAAATGACACAGGAGGAAGGTGGCATGAGGCAAACAGGGCAGCAGCCGTTCTCACCATGGTGCCCGAGCCGTCCATGGGTGACTCTGCAGCCGCAGCCTCCGCCGGAGCAACCACTTCGCCTCCCTGGCGGTCTTGTGCCATCTTCTCCCCTGCCTTCTTCAGGATCTTCTCATATTTCTCATTTCCTGAAGGAAGAAAACATCCAAAATAGAAATGTGGGTGCAGCGCCCTTCGCATTTGAGCTGGAAGCCCCACTCTCCCAGCATTGGCCTCTCCCTGGAACACTCTACTTGAGCAACCTATGGAAAGTGGACGCTGCTGCTCCTCTCTGAATCCTGATGTTCATTCCCATTCAATCTTCCCCCGCACACAGAAGCATCTCATCCCCTGCAATGTGATGCAAACCCAATCCTGCCAAACTCCCTGCCAGCCTCTATTAGAGCTTTCCCAAGCATTTCTGTCCAGCCATCATCTTCCCAGGACTCTGACCAATATCCTGGCAAGCTCTACGGGATGGTTCCTGGGGCAAAGCCCACAGGCTCGTCTGTCAGAGACCCAGGAAGCAACCAGAGCGCTGAATGTTGGTCTGGCAGCCTGGAAACCTCCAGGCTTGGTGGAGGGTTGGTGTGAGCTGCCCTGGGGATGGAAGGCGTGGAGCAGAGGGGTGGGGAACAGAGGACCTTCTGGGGGAACAGAATGCAGTGCTCACCTTTAATATTCCTGGGAAGGTCCAGGGAGATCCTGGGAAAGTCTGCCTCTCCTTTCAGGGAGAGCTCGTCTGGCTCCAGGTGACCCACTTGGAGCTTGAAAGTCCTGCAGAAGACTCCAGGCACTCCTGGCAGGTAGCAGACTTTCAGCACTTGCTCCTTGCCAGGTTCAAGATAACCCTGCAGAGTGTGGGAGAAGAGGGAGGGATGCATCAAAGAGGGTTTGGTGGAGGGACGGCTGAGACAACAGACACGCTGAGAAGAGAAGGCAGGTTCTCCTACGTAAGAAACTATTGGACATCATCACCTTCTAGTTTTCTTGTATTCAAAGGCCAAGGTCTCCTACCCCAGGATGCAGCACGTCCTTCAGAGGCCTTGCAGGGATGCATTCCCCCAGCACAGCCCCACAGACTGCCCCTTGCACAGCACGAGCATAGCTCTGCCGCTCACAGTGTCCCCTCTGCAGCAAGAGCCAGACTGAATAAACAGAAGCTCTTTTTCCAGCCACTGTGGAAGAAGTGAAGCATCTGCGCTCTCAGCAGGGCTGGCAGCTCCTGGCACAGCACGGCAGGGGTTCCCAGGCGGCTGTCGAGGGGTCTGACTGGGTAAAGTGACCCTCAGGAGAGCTGGCACCACCCGGCCCCGGCACAAGCAGAGAGCTCAGCAGCTGGGGTCCAGAGCTGCCCCAGCGCTCGTGCCTCCCCCCAGGGGCTGTGGGACAGCAGAGCCACCCGCTGGCTCAGGCCGCTCGGGGAGGCTGTTAGGACCGCACTGCCGTGGCCCCCTCTGCCCCCGCAGCCATTGTTCATGGCCTCTCCTGCTGCTTCCTGATTTTTTTCTTTTCTTTTTCCGTTTGATTTTTCCCCATTTTTCCCCACAGCTGGACACGGGGCCAGGGGTCACCACTTCTGCTCCCTCCATACTCACTGTGTTGGGCAGCACCAGGAACTCATCGGGCTGCGGGCAGTCTGCAGTGGCCTCGCCCGGGCGCTGGACCGTGTAGGTGAATCCCAGCTTCCCACAGTTCCGCAGGGCAACCTCTGCTTCCGCCACTCGGTGAAACAGCTGAAGAGAGCAGAGAGGAGCGGAGTTATAGACACAGGCCCGATGCTGGGAAACTCCTTCTGCCTCCCTTGGGATGAGAGCAAATGAACGCAACGCAGGAGAGAAACAGGGGGGAGGAGATGGGGGCACTTGGCTCTCCCAGGTGAACCCAGGGACCCCACAGCGTGGCAGCATGCAGAGGGGAAACACCAACCACGTGAAGATCAGGGATAAGGAAACCCAAGAGGAAACAAGTCCTCCTCACTTCAAGGTGTCCTTTAAGAGCTGAAACAAAGGAGGTGTCATCCAGGCACTGCAGAAAAGGCACCACAGGAAAGGCACCCACATACAAGTATTTGCAGAGCTTGCAGTGACAGCAAAAGGAGAGAGAGCGCAACAGGTACAGGGCTAGCAGCCAGAAACATCAGCGGGGGTTTTAACTGAAAAATGAGTAAATTGGGGATTAGCCAGGGTCGTCCTCTTCAGCTGCAGTCACTGGGCAGCCCCCGTTAAACTTCCTCCCTGGATATTTTGTTGATTGAAAAAGAGCATTGAAAAAGAGCATCTCCTTGGACTTTTCTTAAGAAGAGACCTGTGTCTCGGGGACACGTTCCTCTGGAGATGACTGCTGGGATCCTGCCTGCCCCAGAAGGCAGCGTTCATTACCTTGAAGAGGAGGAATTCCCAACTTTGGGTGGGGGATCATGGTCACTAAAAACCAGCATGGATGCAGGACGGATCACTCCGAGGTCGTACTTCCAAGCCATACAGCCAACAAAGTAGGTGGGAGGGGAGAGAAACCTAGCCCGTCACCTACACCCATCGGTGAGGATTTCAAGGACCTCTGCCAAGAGAAGTGAGTGGTACCTGCAGCCCATAGTCCATCTCTCTGGTGTCCAGGAGGTAGTTCATAAGCGAAGCCTCCCCGCTGAGTACAACCTCGTGGGTCGGGCCTCCCTCCACCCTGCATTGCGCCGTGACTTGGGCGACGATGTTTGCGTGGCCAAAGAAAGTGAACATGACCCGCTGGCTCTCGCCCGGCTGCAGCACTCCGTGCAGTGGCATGATGTCAAAAACCTGGACACGGGGGAAGAGAAAGCAAGATGTCAAGCATCAAAGTTGATGCAGGAGAGCAGCCATGGCTTGAAGCAAAGGACAGATGTGGCTGGAGAGGCCTCTTCCTCAAACGCAGGCAAAATCATCCTCACCTCATCCTGCATCCATTACATTTTTCAGCAGAGGAATCAATGAAAAATCTTCTCTCATACTCAGCAATTAATGCATTCATTAACACACTACATTAAAGTAATCTGGGAGGTCTCCTGGCAGCAATAAATTCTTTCTGCTGCAGAACTTGCCTTTAAGAACACCCTTCACAGCCTCCAGAGAAACACGAGGCCCAAAGGTGAGAGCCCCTGGAGCCGGGGCGGCCGATTCCAGTCCAGCCCATCCGACTCCTGACGCTTTTCCCCCTCGGATTTTCAGGCTGCTCTCTCTCAGGATGCTTCAGCAAAATCTGCTGCAGAAATTTCCTATCAGCCACTTGATTAGTGACGAGATGAATAACGCCCTCCACAGCTGACATGCAGCTGACACGGCCCACACAGCCCCTCCAGTGACCGGTGGCTTCGGCAGCGTGGGGTGACGTGCTCGGAGGGGTGCGAAGCCACTTTGTGAGCATCACCAAGGGCCACCAGTGGGAGTGGGGGCTACAAAACTGCTGGGCCCACTGAAAATGCAGAAGCAAGGCTGATTCCCACTTACGTCGTGAATTCCCAAGCTGAAGCGTTCTGCCTCCACAAACTGCATCAATTTCTTCAACCTTAGCATTCTCCCAGTCTTCACAGTACTTTCCCTCTTCACATCAATTGATGGCAGTGGCTGGAAAAGAAGGATCGTGGGCTGCAGCAAGCAGCTGGCTGGCCTGGGCGAGATCGCTCTGCCGCAGGTTCCATCACCTCATCAAGCCAGGAGCAGCAGAGATGGGATCTGGGTGCAAATCAAGCAGGAGAGTCTCCGTGCCTTCAGCTGAGTGTGGGTCTAAGCCCACCCACAGATGAGACACGGCCACCAATCCACACTTCCTGCACACAAAGTTCCCAAGAAAGTTAAGTGCACCCAGCACTCAGTCCTGGCAGAGACCTCAAGGACATTCTGCACCCTCATGCCAGCCTGGCTTCACTCACTCCTGCCCAAGGAACACACTAGAAACCTAATGCCTGGACAGATCAGGCTCTCCGTGACAAAAACAGGAACACAGCTGCCAGGGAAACATATTAAAATCAGGAAAGTAAGGACTTCAAAAGTGCTTGAGACAACCATCCCATTTCAGATGGTGCTCAGGTTTCACCTCACGCACCCATCAGTGCAGGAGAGCTGAGGATCTCTGCTTAGGCCTTCTTCTCAAAAGGCACCTTCCTGACAAAGGCAGCTGAGATGTTTTTTCTCTTTTTAACCTCAGAGGTGCCACCTTTCAAAAGGAAGATCAGCCCTAGGCTTCCAACCCCTATTTATAAACAAGGGCTTTGCACTTGCTCTCAAAATTGAAGAATACCCGCTTTGTCACTAATGGGAAGAAGTGCTCTGTGCTGTGGCCTTGGCTTAAGCAGAATCCGCCAGAATATTTATGGGACACCTTCACACCTGATCAGAGGCTGCATCAACCCAGGAGATAAGATAGAGCACTGGGGAGGGCAGAGTCTTCTCAACTTTCATGCTCTTTCTGTCATCCTGCGCCTTCAAACCAGCAAAGCTTTGCCAAGCGCATATTCCCAAATGTGCTCACCACGCCTTTCCTGGGCCTACAGCCTCCCATCTCCCCAGGGAGGTTATATGGATATTGTCTTGATACAGTGACACAAGCTGAAGGTGCAACTGCAATCCAGATATTACCTTTGAAGCAATTTTAGATCCTACTTAGCCACCTCCACTTGTATTTCCCTGGTGTATTTGTGCACACATGGCAACAAAGCAGGAAATAAAGATTTCATGCTTCTACCAAAAACATTCACCCACACCATTCTTTATGTCTACAGGGCATCATTTCTCCCAATTCAGGAAAAAAAATGTGCAGAGTTATAACACCAAAACTGCTGATATTTGGCTGTGAACCGGTGCAAGCCCACGCCTTGAACTTAATGCCAACATCGGCGCTTTCAGAACCTCCTGTGCTCTCTTACACCCTTTTCTATTGCCCCAGGAGCAGTCTCTGTCCCACAGGGTGCAGAACAAGGTGCCAGCTCCCATCAGCACCAAGGTCAAGCTAAAAAGCAGTAAGGTTCACCAGGAAGGTCAGCACATCAAAGGTGACTCTGTCTGCAAAGCCCTCTTTTGTGACAGTCGGCTCTGTGGCCGTCGCTGCGGCACTGGCTGATGGGGGAGGGCAGAAGAGTGGGAACGGGTGGCTCTGGCTAGGGCTGGGAAGGTGGTACCCGGAGATCAGTGCTTGGCACGGCTCGAAACAGAAAGGACACTGGGAGCCTTCACATCACAATGCAGAGAAAAGTCTCGTGTGATGTTGTGAAAAAAAGAAACAAAAAAAAAATCCCAAATCCAGCACAGGTCAGGAGACTCCGAGTGGGCTTCTCTGGGCATAACTACCCTAAACAATCCTGCTTCTCCCCTGCAGAAACCCCGTGTCCAGTGCTGCCAAGCACACTTGTAGCTTTTGAAGATAATCTACCTTTTCATCCAGAGAACCATCTGCATCTGCTGGGTCCAGGAGAGGATCCTCTGCTGCTCCCAGGGCTCTGGCTGGCTGCTCTGCACCCCCATTCCTGGAGCTGCTCTCTGCAGATGCTGAGCGCTCCAGCTGGGCTCTCTTCTGCTTCGGTGGTTGGGGTTTCATGAAAAATTGGCTTCTGGAAGGGCTGAACCTGGAAAATAACATAACTTTGATCATGGGCCTGCAGTGGGAGGGAGCGAAGCCTTGGTCACTTCTAAACAATGCACTGCACATCACAATGACAAGATCCGGCTCCCTGCTGTGCCGCAGGTGTTCCCTGGCTGCCAAACAATGGCTCCAACAGCACTTCGTGCTAAAAGGGCAGCAGCTCTGCTGGAACAAGGTTATAGCCCATGTGGCACTCAGTGATGGCACCATCACCTCCCCAGCACTCTCTAAACTCTCACTGTTTGAGGACCAGGTTGGCAAATGATTCAGCAGAGCTGAGTTTATAGTCTGACCGGCATCTGCCTGTAGGAAGCATAGAGCTTAACATTTACAGACATTCCCAGGTGGCTGTGATTACATTCCATGCTTTAACCAGCAGCAGCGCTCACAGCAACCCTGTTGGTGTTCCTAAAGCCACTTAGAGGACACGCTCGAACCACGCCTGCTGTCACCGTCCCAATCTACAACAGCGAGAGACAGGGACAGCAGCACATCCTGCCGGTGGCAGGGCCTGTGCAGGTTCTTAGGGTGAGATGGTCACCAAGTGGGTTGGCAGGGAGGGAAAAGAGGTCACTATAGAGCTGCTTGTCCAGGGGGCTAAGCAATGGCTTTAAAGCTCCAGAGGTAAAGCAGGATTCTAGGCTCTGGGCTATGTGGAAAGGGGTTGGTAGTGTCCTACAGCCCCAGCTTGGCTGGAGAACATTGCCTTCTTCCCAGCTTCAAACTGGTAGAGATCACCCACTCCCCGGGCACAGCCAGGAGGTGCTCTTTCCACCAGGGAAGTTGAAAGCAATTTGTCAGATCTCAGCAAACAGCCTTGGCCTTTGCAAAGTACAAACAGGACATCAGGAAGAGGTTCGGGGAGAAGGCAAAGGTGCACATACCTTATCTGGCTGCGCGGGCGGTCTGTCACGAAGGCCCAACTGTACTGTGCAGGAAACAGGCTGCAGTTGGTCATCTCGATGTAACGCACAACATTAGTGTCATTCAAGATGCAGCCGAAGTCCACAGCCGTGGTCTGCATACGGACATTCGGAAAGTAGACCCGAACGGTGACCTGCTCCTCATGAGGGTGCTCCAGGATCCGTATACGCAGAGTCTTCTCTACATTCGAGCTATTCAACTCTTCTTTGTAAGTGAGATTACATTTAACAGAGAGATGAAGTTCCTCCCCTGCCTCCAGCTTCACAGGCTGCAAGGAGATGAAGAGTATTAACCACAGGTGTGATGAAGTCCCAAGGCCTGAAGGCACACAACGTGTAAATGCTTCACTTCCTTTACAGTGTGTGCCCAACTGCAAGCACCACAAGACTCTCACCTGAGACCATCTCAGGCTCACATCTCCGTGCTCTGCATTAGTACCAGAGCGAAAAGACTCTTGTTCTCCTGCATTCTGGCCCCCAAAAGCCGAGTGCTAAATCCGTAACCAAATCAGCACTCTGGCAATCGGGGCCTTTTGCCCTGACTCCAGAGGAGCTGCTTTACCCTCACGCTCAGCACCAGCGCAGAGGCATCGCACCCCCACCCCTGCCGGGGCCAGGCACCGCACGGCGCAGAAGCGGTGGCCGTGCCCACAATAACCCGTGTCCAGCAGAGTCTGTGCCCAACACCTCCCGCCCACAGCGGGGCAGGCGCCAGGCTTCTCAGCCTTCCTGAAGGCAGAGCTGCCCTCAGAGCGAGCAAGCGGCTCCTGCGCTTACAGAGGACGGAGCGCTGCGATGGCTTCCCAGAGAACCTTTACCACACGGCTCGCCTACAGCCAGCTGCCTGCTCACTTCTCTTGGTGTCTTAAGAGCCAGGATGTGCTTCCCCAGCTCAGATGATCTTTTGTTTCCCTCAGCAGCTTCAAATCTAGTGCTCACCACCAGGTTGTGTGAGACTGAGAACAACCCGATCCAGTGGAAGGTGTCCCTGCCCGTGGCAGGGGTGGAAATGGATGGGATTTAAGGACCCTTCTGACTCCAACCATTCAGTCATTCTATGATTTAGTTCTGCTGACTCTGAAGGAAAGACTTCTCTCCTGGAAGGCCTCCCAACAGAAGGGCACCACCACGCTCCTCCTCTTCAATCCCCACCAGCAGGAAGCTCCACAGCTGCTCACCTGGACATCTGCACGGAGGGGCTGCTGGTCCTCATCGCAGATCAGGAAGGGCTGCTCTAAGGCCAGGAAAATGCTGAATGGCAGCAGGGAGGTGTTTTTTAAAGACAGAGCCAGAGGATCACTGAGTTTCTGCAGATGAGAGAAAACGTGAAGTAGCCATGGACCTCCTCCTCTTTCTGATGCATTTCAAATTTTTCATCTCTATTTACTATTTTAATTGGTTTGTACCCTTCTAGAAGGTTTCTTCTCTAAATATAACAGATGCTTTTCATGTTTAGAAAGTACAGCATCTCTCAGGGGAACCGGGAAACAGTCCCATGCACAGATGAGAGAGCAGGACCCTGACAGGAGGCAGCTGCTTGAACAATGTCAAACCCAGAAAGTGAACCCAGATCATCTGCCTCCAGTTTTTATCCTCTCTTGGCTAAAATGGCACAAGACAATTTTTACTCCCTTACAGCAATTTCTTACCACGCTATTGCCTCTAGTAGCCTCATAAAAAGCAGTGAGGCTGCTCAGAGAAGACAAGCAGGCAGCATTTAGCCCGAAGTGGAGAGCCTGCAGTAGCCTAAGGTTAGCTTTGAACTTTCACATGCACACACAGCCAGCAAGAACCCTCGGCAGTCCAGGTGCAACGTGATTCCTGCTGCCTCTGCTCCACTGACAGGCTGTCTGTGGGCCCAAAGCTAAGCTCAGCCTAAGCTGTTGATGCACTGCCCTGGACTTCCTGTATGGCTTCTATCAATTAGAGAGTGTTTGGAAAACCAGTTCTGCATGTATTGGTAACAAACAGCTGCAATGTCATAGCACTCGATAAATCGGAGTGCACGGCACCAGGCAGACTACAGGCAGACATCAGGGGGAGATGAGCTGCCTGCTCACAGCATTTTGTGCTTCTCTGGATTCCTGGGAACTGGAGGAGAGACCTGAAAAAACAAAAGAACTAAATAATGCAACAGTCTTTCTTTTTCAGATGATGCAGGAGTCAGGATCCAGAGACTGAAGGGCCTCTGCTCTGGGTTGGTGTTATCACTGTAGCTGAGGGACGCCTGCAGGTCCTTTGAAGAACGTGAGGCTTGGGGAAATGCAGAGAACTTGCATCCATATTAACAACAGAGAAGGCAAAGAAAAGAGTTTACAGGTTTTCCTCATCAGCCTGTGGAGCTGACAGGAATCCAGAGCCGACAGTTTTCTCAACTGCCCGGACTGGTGGTGAAACTTCACTGTGCCTTGGAGCATCCTCAAAAACACCCCTCTACAAGTGTGTCTCTCTAGAGGTGCCCATGATGCCCTTTGGTGCAGCAGCTGTCACTGAAGCAAAACTGAGATGAAGTTAAAAAGCATCTCTAAAAATGTCCTCAGTGACTTTACAGAGCGCCTCAGGAGGGGTTCAGCATCGCTCAGTGGCAGCAATCTGCTCTACCACCCGCAGCCCCAGCACACGGGGCGGCTGTGCAAAGCCCACGCTGTCCTCGTGGGTCCCACACGTGTCACCCTGTGCCCTTGGCTCAGCAGCTCAGTTCTGTCTCCACATCAAGAAAGGCAAAACAGACCTGGCAAGACTGTCCCCAGCCCCAGAGGAGCGAAACAACCATCTCAGTGCTAACAGCAATAGCTTGGTGCTCCTCAGATCAATCCTAAGCCACGGGGACTGGCAGAAGCTGTTTAACTCCCTCCTCTGAACACAGTCACACACAGCCCCCACGGGCTTTCAGTCATCACCCACGCTATCAACTGCCAGGATGCAATCCAGAGCCTTACCTCCTCTGCCCAGAAAGTGACTTCCCTGGGGGACACTTGCAGAGCAGGAACGATGAACTGGCAGGTGACATCCGCTTGCATTATCAGTTCCTTCCCTGAATTGTTCCCCACGACGGCGTGACACAGCAGCCGCTCCTTCACCACCTGTGTGCGAGAGTCGCGCGTCACCCAGCGGGGCCGAGCAGGGCACTCAGAGAACACGGCCTTGGCTCGCCGCCCGACTGCGGTCAGGTAGGATTGGGATTGCCTGGGTAAAATTATGCCAGGTGACCTCGGCCAGCGGCCACCAGCAGGTATTACTGCCATAAAGTTACAGGCACTGCTCTCCTCAACAGCCCCCTTCCCTTTCAGGCTGCATCCTATTCATTCAGCACTTCAACGCCCGTACTGCTACACCCCGACCTTCGCTCGTGAGCCACGCGCTCTCTACAGCTGCAGTAATTACTGCCCCAAATGATTACTGCTTTGATGGACCCCACTGCTTACACAATGCCCCAAAGAGCCAGCCCACCGTCTGGTAAAGCGGGATCACTCATTCCTAGGATAAGCTGTGCCCTCCTAGAGCCGGTTTTAAAAGAAAGCTCCTTAGGAAAGAGACGTCTTGCACTTCACAGGGAAACCCTCTGCTCAAGCTCAATGCTCTTCTATTCAAGATTTCTGCCTGATTTCTCATGGTTTCACTTCCCCAAATCCCTCCCTTCATCTCTCTTCCCTCGGGTATGGCACCTCAACCCAACTCCTTCTCAGAGCCTCCAGCCTTCAGAGTCATCTGCGTTGCACGTGCAATGCCTGGAGCTGGGCTTCTGACCAGCCCTAGGAGCATTAAGGTCTCCAGAGCCAAGGAAGGTGCAAGCCCACTCCCAGGGCGCTGGCTTTGACTGTAGGAGCCGGCTGTGCTCACGGACACCCTTTTGGCTTTCCAGGCAAGACACCCTCACCAGTGCCCTGACCGTTTTATTTCCTTTCTGGTACCTTTTTCTCCTCTTCGGCAAAACCCTGGAGCTCAGAACTGCACGGGAACAGTCCCAGCACAGCCAACTAGGTGAAGAATCAAATCTTCCTCAAGCTACCACTGAGGTAACCCTTCAAAACACTTCTATCAGCAGGAGCTTAATGCAGCTTTATTTTACATATACTGGGAGAACACCCACAGACCCTGCTGAAATCTCCCCCTCTGAGCTGCCACCCAAGGGGGCTACAAGGCCTGGTTGCCCTTGGGACAGCAGGGCTGGCTGAGAGGCTGGGGGAAGCTCTTATGGAAATACTGACAGAAGTCAAGCTGTCAATTGTAATGATCCCTGGGAAGAGCTTCCCATGCTGATCACTGACGGTGACTGTGCTCATTTCTCTCCTCCAGAATTCAGCACCAGACAAGCCCTCTGCCCATGTTTGTCTACAGACAAAATATAATCCTGCTCCCAGAGACTCCCTCTTGTCACAAGGGCTTTGTTTCACTCACTGCTTCCCCAGGCTGATTACCTTGCTTCATTCCACTCACTTTCAGCCTGTGCTCCTACTCTAAGTGTAACTTATTTTCTCTGCCCTTCCTTTCTGCCTCAGCACACGACGCCTCGTCACCTGTCATCTGCCCCTGAAGCAGCAATGCTTCCTTCAGCCCGATTTTGGGTTTGCGGTGGCCATACAAACACAAAAATCCTTGGCAACTGATGGCTGCCAGCAAGGAAAGCAACCGCTGCTGCCGTGATAACCTGTGCCTTAGAACAGTTTCTTGAAAGCACCTGCCCATCTTCTCAGGCAAGCGTCAAGAGGCTGCTGATGAACTCCCAGTGGACATGACCTGATGGGAAAGACTCAGCCCTCATGGGGGTTCTCACCTCTGGAGTGCTGGAGAAGCCTTCCAGCACCATCTCCATACTCTTGCCCGGCATCAGCTCCATCCTCAGCGGTCGAAGCTTAAACACGGGGCAGGCAGATTTGGGGTTCTGAGAGGAATCTTTCCTCTTGCTGCTACTGAGGGCAGGGAGACGATGACGCTGGCGAAAGGTGGAAAACCCTTCCGTTGTCCAATGGAGTAAATGTGGGTGTCGTCCTTTGTTGGTTACCTTGAAGCGGTAACAGAAGGGCAGCAAGCTGGAAGAGAAGCAGAGATGGAAAACGTCACGGGAGCTGCTATTTCCCAGCAGTCACCCAGCTTCAGGGCCCCAGTGCCGTTATCTGACTGTGCACTCAGCAATAAAGCCACCCCCCAAGAGGCTGACCCAGCACCAGCCCTCAGCAAGAGCCAGACCCTGGCTGCCCCTCAGCTTATCCAGCAGCTGCTCTGTGTGTGCTCAGCAAGGAAAAGCCTCCTGAAGATCATCATCTCGGCTGCTGTGGACAGGGCATTAAAAATAAGGGCAACTGAGAGGTGATGTAGCAACTGGTTTCCATGTTGGTGCCTTTTGAGGGTCTCCAATAACTTCCACTTGGCCATGAAATGTTTCTAAGGGATTCCATGCAGTGTCAATGAAATGGAGCAGGACCTTGAGCGCAGAAGGAGAACGAGCCTGAAGGACTACAGCAAAACTCCTCCTTGCGAAAGCCACAGAAGGAGTGGGAGCTGAGACATACTCTACCTGAACTGAGGGCCCAGGTTGAGCTCTGGAGCAAAGGGTTTGTCAGTGACAATGGTGGTGCCGACGCCGACAGCCTGGACAGGAATGTCGTAGCTACGGCTGTTCTCTATGAACACCTTCACCTCATCCCTGAACGTCTCAGTGCCATCCAAGTTCGCAATGACAGCCACAGACACCTCAGCACTGGGAGGAATCACTCCTTCACTGGGTTCAATCCTCCAGTGTGAGCATTTGCCAGCCTGTAAGACAAGCCAAACACTAGCTGAGGAGGGAAACCACACCCCCTGGTCTCTTGTGGGGTGGAGGAAAAGAAAGGACTAAAGATGAGGTTGAGAAACAAAGGGTTAATGTCCCTAAATCTAAGCTACAGTCTCTGGAAACACTCTCCTTTAACAGAGTCACTTCATTTACTCGGTTTTGCCTGACCCCAGGGATGCTCATCCTCAGGAGAAGGCCATTCCCCTTCCAGTCTCTTTTGGAGCGTGTGCCAACAGAAGCTGCTTTACCTCTCCTGGCTCTCTCCCAACAGTGGCTGGGTTTGCATAAAGGCACAAGGCCAGAGGAAGCCAGGACTGCTCAAATCCTATCGCAGCAGCCACACAGCTCGGGGATTCTGCTGAAAGCCTGAGGGACAACTCTGCAAAACCGGCTGATCAAAAGCCCAACACCAAAGACTTCTTTCCGAAGAGCTCAGAAGTGCTTCCCAACAGCCCCTGGAGGACTGGCACGCTCTGTCCCCACTGATCAGCAGCTGCAGGGAGGCGCCCCAGCCCCCTCAGCTTTGGAAAATCCAGTCATAAATGTTTTTAGCAAGGCAGTAAAGCAATAAGAGGAAAGAAATCTCCAAGCTGTGCGCCTGGTGGTGACAGCCCAGGCTTCCCAAGCACTCTCATCCTCAGGTTTGTCATAGAGTTCCCTCTGTGGATGGGGCAATAAGGGTGCTGCACACCCAGCCCATCCAAAACCACGTTCACAGGGAGCAAGCTTGCAGCAGACAGAGAAATGCACGTGACGCTCCCTGGCCAGCAGGAAATGCACTGGGATGGAGATGCACGGCTTCCAAGTGCCCATCAGAGTGATGGTGGTAAGGCAACACAGTCCAGTGCTGCGTTTGGAACAACAGGCACTACTCACCCCAAACACCGCAGCACTGTAAGAGAAAAGGTTTGTTCTGTTTTTTTTCAATAGTAAGAAACAATGTGCCTGGAGGCCTGACGTGATCCAAGCAAGTGTTTGGTCCAGGTGACCTTAGCTTCATTTTCCATCTGTCGAGCTGACAGCACTGAGCTCCAACAGGACACCAGCCAGCCCAGGGAGAAGAGCATCGGAAAACCAAGCCGCACTTCCAAGTCGTGGGAAGCATCAGAGTAACCCCCAAAATGACCTCTGCTAATGGTGAGGATCAGAGGAGCTGGGGGGCAGGGAAGCAGGAGCTGGTTGAGCATTCAGGGTCTCAGCAGCGTGTGTGGGTGCCCCAGCTACAATGACTTCTCCGGGGTGGAGCACCCCAAAGGCATCAAAATTACTCCAGGTGCTGGCAAAGTTATAAACTCAGCCCCTGGAGTTTAATTTGTCCTCTGGAGTTGCAACAGAAAGTCTTAAAAAAAACAAGATGAGAAAGGGATGGAGGAAAGCAGTTGCACGGGGTGAACACAGATACTTACCATCTCTGCTCGGAAGGATGCAGGGGCGAGAGTCTGATTGGAGAGGTAGAGAGTTTGGGAAACATCTTGGAGAACCTGGATACTGCCAAAATTGATCTTATTCGGATGGGTGTAGACAACTGGTCCTTCTCCAATGCTCACCAAGTGGATTTCCTACTCCAGAAAGGGGGTAGAAAAGATCAAACAGAACAGGAAATGTATAAAAATGTCAGACAGAGTGCTCCTAGACTGAGGCAGCTCTTCGAGGTCTGCAGTGTTGTAAGACTGAAACAGAAGGCCTGGAGCAAGTGTGGGACCTGGAGCAATCCCATCAGAAAGGCACAGGATCCCGTTATCAGCAGATGAAGCAACCCAGTTTCTCACACTTGCTTTTCCACAGCTCCTCCATGTGTTGGCTCTCCTTTCTCTACACTTCGCCTGCTCCCAGTCCTTTTCCTGCTCTCTCTTGCCCCAAATCACCCTCCCTGACTTCTGCTGCTGCACAGCCACACTTGCAGAGGAACTCCTTTAACATCCCCAAAGCCACCCCTGTGGGAAATCGGCACAAGGCAGGAGCAAAGCAGGCTCTTCGGAGCAGAGATCCTGCCAGTCAGTTGCTGCTGAGTGCGCTTACGTGTGCTCCTATATGATAGGAATAACAGACTGATAATTACATCATTCAAGCAGCATTTTTGTTTCTCCATTTGACAGTCTGAGCCCCAAAAGCTTTGTTCTTGCAGAACTGGCACAGCCTATTGGAGGAGGAATGGGGATTCCTTTGCTAAACCACCTTCTCACAACATTAAAAACAATGCGAATTTATCCAGTTTGGATGGATTTCATTGGTTCCAAACACCCCAACTCGATCTGAACAGATAAAACTCCCAAGGCTGACAAGATGCTGTGCAATTCACTGGGGGCACGGAGTATGATTTAACCACAGAAGAAACCAGCCCCCACGATGACAAACCTCCAAGGATGTCTGACACCAGGAAAAGGCCTTGACAGCTGTCACAGTCACCAGGAAACTCAGCCTGGAGCAGTGGCATCCAGAAATGCTCACCTCTTGGGAGGACACTGCGCAGGAACGAGCCAACGTTCAACTACCCAGGCTGGTACCTCAAAAATGAGGAGCTGAAGGCACGCATGATGATGGACATTTTATCCCTCCAGGAGAAGGGAGGCAGAGAGAGCTGCAGTCTGGGTGATGCTGCCCAAAGCTCCCAGGAAGAAGCAGAAGGAAAGACCTGTGCTTTGCCAGCTGGCTTTGCTTCCAGTCAACAGCGGGGCCCAAGTAGCAAAGGCCAGGCAGAGCCTGCTCTCACCCTGTCATTTCTCCAGCTGAAACACTTGCCCATTGGGCCAAAATTTGACGTATTCATGCTCAGAAAAAGGTTAAGGTAAAGCTTGAAACTATAATTTCTTAATCCAAGGGAAGAAGTTTTCCAAGAATACTGTAGTTAAACAAGCAAAGAGTTAAACAACAGGGTTATTCCAGCAGAGAGAAACCCTCTTTTTTCAGGGAAGCCTGCCTTATATTTATGAATAACTGCTCTGTCAAACTTCAGACTCCCCTGCCAGCCCGCCCTGCCTGGCCTTCCTGCTGGCTGGTTCCCATGCACATGCACAAAGGCCTGGGCCGAGGCGTTCAGGGGCATCCAGAGAGCTGAGCAGCATCATTTCCATTTGGCTGAATGAAATTTTAAATCCTTTAGACTACTTTCAGAATGCCAGCCCGGTTTCTGCTGCAGAAAGCTTAAGGTTCCCAGCAATCCTCTGACAGCCTCTCTCACGCCCAAAGAGATCACCACACAGTTTAAAACTGCTGCTTCATAAGTCAGTATCATTTTAAATTGAAGTCCAATTAACTAAATTTGTTCTAGATCTCAGCTAGATGAAGCCAGGACACTGCAGAAAGCATTCTCTTGCCCACATTTTGTTCTTGTCTCTGCTGTTGGGTGTGCTTGAATGCAAACATCTCTCAGGAGGCTTTAGTCCAGGAATGCTTGGCCTCATCCAGTTCCAAGTTTGGCAGAAACGCGCTGTGGAGACTCAGTGTCTTTGGCATAACTTTGGGCAGAGAGATGTGATGGGTATTTCTCAGACAGGATGGGCCTGACAGTCAGCACCGTTTCTTACTCAGCCCTTGCTTCAGCAGGATTCAGGGATGTCCCCGGGTGCTCCTGAACACAAGTCCCACAGAAGCAGCAGTTGCTGCTCATCCAATAAAGCAGCAGAGTGTGAGACCCAGGGGCTGTGCTGCCTTTCAGACTGGCCTTGCTGTCCCGTATCACAAAGCCCTCGTTAGATGCTGTGTCAGACACTCAGATGGTCACTGCAGAGGATGCCTTTCCTCCCTCTTCTCCAGGCACTGCCCGATGCTCAGGCCGTGAATTCCCCCAGTCCTTGTCCACACCAGCCATGCCTCACAAGTCCTTGTTTCCCCAGGAAGAGTCACACAATGTCACCCATCTCCCCGAGCACTCACCAGTGGAGATTCTTCTCTCCCAAACACCACGACGTGAGCAACAGTGTCCTGCTCTCCTACCACCTGGGCTTCCAGCGTAAATGGGACGTCCACGCAGCTGTGGGGCTGGACAATCCCACACTGCACGGGGCTGGAGTACCGTACAACAGCAGCATCCTTGTGTTCCTACAAGGGACAGAACCAAACCCAGCTTCAGAGGAAACTCTATAAACTTCTTGACAACTACCACAGTGGCAATGAAGACATTCGAAAAGCCCTGGCAGAAGGCAGAAAGGCACAAAGCCAGACGCAAGACCAGCATGGCCTTAGCACCTTGAGGGGAGCCAGAAGCTGCTGCACCCACAAACACCCGCTCCTGTGCTGGCAGCCTCCCTGCAGCAGCTGCTCACAGCCCTCTGAGTTCCCCTCCACGGAAACCTCCTAAAGACTGGAACATAAACTGCTTCCTAAAGAGCTGATACTCAGGTAGGAGTATGAACTCAGGAACCCACTTGAATATAATTCACCAAGGTCTGATCCAGAACCCTTCTTATTTTTTCTCTACTAAAACTCTCGATGACATTTGAGGACAGGAGGTGGATGCAATGCCAAACCTGAGGAAGAACCCTGTAGCAGCCTGGAAGATCGCTGTTGTTCTCAAGGGTCAGCATCTGCCGATAGGGGACTTTCAGGAAACATTCTCCAAACATCAGAGTAGGGTTGAGCACTTGCAGCTGAGGAATGACACATCTAGGCAGAGAGATGACCAAAAGGGAATTGGAGATACTGAGAGAAGGTAGAGTTTGTTTGCTCCCAGAACAGTGTGAAATGGAGCATAACACACTTGCCACTGCCAAACAGGCATTTAGTAGCCCTACAGCAATAAACCACCTTCAACTTCTCACTAACAGCCTCCTGTAAAGGAGGAGCAAACCCTGAGACCCAGCACCCCAGAGGCTGCCGGGTGCCTGGGCAGAGCACGGCACCCTGTGCCAGAGCTGTCCGATGGGCACCTTCGCTGCAGGAGGCTTGCAACGACCCTGCCAACAGTCCCAGCAAGGTGTGATCTCTGGGTGAGCCTCCCCGCTGGGCTCCAGTGCTCGCCAAGGCTCAGGGATCACCTTGTGACTGCCATTTCCCCATGTGAGGATTTGGGTTTTTCCCCTCGGGATCACCACTTCTCAGCACTGCTGCCTCCCGAGGTGCGGCGTCGCCTCTCGCTGCCCGAAAATATAACTGCACCGTGAGGAGCAGAGACAGAACTTAATTGGTTTCAAGGGGTTGATTACAGTGCTGCTGTTTGAGACAACGAGCTGCAAGGAAAGAGCTGATACCTGGCTGTGAGGGGCAATGCCAACACCTTCTCGCCAACACCCTGCACATCCACCACCACTTCCAACTCGTATCTCTTCACGGTGTTGGAGCACAGGGTCACCTGGTAGAAGAGCAACAAATACGTCATCATTGCCAAAAGCCGTCAGCCATGCATAGTGCCCCCCACTTCACCTTCCATGGTAAGGAACGGGAGGATTTTGCCCCAATTCTGCTGCTGGTCCATGTGTAGAGCACAGTAATGAAAGTCTTCTGACAATATGTGCTTTGTTAATTACACTGTGCAGTTATCAGAGCACAGACCAGCTAAATCAAAGCAGTTGCACTAATGCTCTACGCATCGCTATATTAGAATTAAGGGACAAATTTTTAGTCTCGTCTACAATAGCATAAATCCAGAGGAAAACTGTTAATGTCAACAGAATGTGCACAACTTTACAATGGGAAACTGAGGGCAAATCCTGGCCCAGCAGATACTGTGCAGTTCACAGGTACCAGAGCCTTTCCAGTCTGGAGATCTCTGCAGTGAATACAGCCCCTTCTGCTCAACAGGAGAGGTGAAGTCAGAATGAGAAGAAAAGCAAACTGCTTTATGCAATGGCATCTCTTTTTAAGAGCCACCTTCTGTCCTCACCTTTCCTCTGCCACTGCAAATCAAAGAAATCACTCTAAGCAGCTCTCAAAACCACAGGAATGGTTTCTGTCCCTGACAATATGGTACAAGACGTTCCGCTTACGATTTTGGAGACAAAACGGTGCTCCTTCAGAAACATCCCAGAGTGACTCAGCCAAGAAAAGCCTAACGCTCGCACATGGATCTTACTTGTGTTATGCAAGCGGCACTAAAACCCTCTCATAACTCAGCAAAGCTTCAGCTCCGCCTGCAGAAGCACCTGTGGCCAGACTGTTCCCCTACCTGGACATCCAGGAATCCCTGGGGGAGGATAGTCCCTTTGCAGGGAGTTATGGTAAATTCCCTCGGTCTGATGTGCCCTTGAGCTCCCCTTCTCCAGAAAGGGTGAGTGTTGTTCGATAGAATAAAAGAACTGGTGACACTGGGCTCTCCCGAGCCGTCCTCAGGAATGCGAAGCCTGAAGGTCATGGGCACCGAGGAGCTGTTGGTGAGGCGACCCGACAAGGTGCGAGGAAAGCCTAGGAAAATGACACAGGTATGAATTTATGCACCAATTATCCCATCCTTCCTGGGGTGAATACTCTCTTATGACAAAACTATGCTTGAAGTTCAGCTCTTCTCAATCTGAACCACAGCTAACTCGAGAAGCTGGGCAAGGAATTAATTATCACTGAAGTTCCCTTTTCTACTGACCACGGAGACTGCTTTCTTGGCAATGCCTGCTCTTAGCAATGCCAAACACAAGAATTTTTTCTCTCTCTAGCTGAAGAGCTCTCTCTTCAGCCTTCCAAAACATCACCAATTAATTTTCACTTATGATTGTGCATCCAGACAGACCACTTACTCTGAACAGTCAATCCATAAAATTCTGTTCACTCCGTGAACAAGTACTGCATTGGCATCGAGGAGAAGATACAGGAAGTATCCTGTAGGGCAGCTACAGGCTCGTGTGTGGCGTAAACTCCCTTCTCCTGCAGCCCCATCCCCTTCTGGCACACAGACTGCCACAGTCATTCTGCTGCCGAGGATCGACTGGGCAGACTATGAGGGACACCAGGACACACTGATTTTATGTTCCTTTGGCCCACTGGATCTCACGATGGCCAAATACCGCCTAAGCAACCACCAGCCCTAGTTAAACCACCCGAAGGCTGCTGCACAGGAGCACAAGTGACGGATGCTCTCCTGCTGCAGCGCTCCAGTTGGCCATGAACAGATATCTCGCCCTGAAGTTCAAGTGCAGGGCACACTCACCAAAGGAGACGTCACCGAAGTGGAGGGAAGGCACACTGAAATGAAAAGTTGGTCCGATGACACAGCCCCTGTGAGGACAAAGACAGGCATTGGCTTGGTTAGAGACACGCAAAGCTTTCAGCTCCCATTACCCCTCAAAACACCTGGTCTCAGAACCACCGTGGGTTTCAAATCAACCCATCACCCTGAACAAATGATGGCTCCGTGCCTCACGTTCCTCATCTGGAATGTGATGGACACAGAGGAGCCCACACAGAAGTGGACCCACTTCAGCCAGCCGTCCTGCCTGCAGGTTCCCTGCTTTGGTGTTTCTTAGCTGGAACTGCTGTTTCCTTGGAGTACATGAACATATTCTCCTCGGATGAATCTCGACCCACACAATCATTACGCACACAGGAGTTTGAGATGTGGATCCAGCAAAGCACTCAGACACCCTTTGACCACAACACGAGCGGCAATATTCGACACAGCGGCCAGGTGAATCGTGGAGGAAAGCACCAGCTGGACACTGAGGCACCAGCTCACCTCCAAAAGCATCTGAAACTGAATGTGGGTGTCCTGAACCCACTACACTTTTCACCCATCCTTAAATCCAGCAACCAGGCTCCAAGCTCCAAAACTCACCCACATCCACTGAAACCAGCACATGGACCTGCACACCATTCATTAATGTATTTCATGGTTGATACCACTCAGTGACAGCTCTGCCTCTCAGAACACAAGGACCACATTGACCAGGGCCTGCTGGTTTTACTGACTGCCACTGGGTCTACTCTCTGCACATGGACAGACCCCAGCACCCTGCAGGAGGGACCTGTGTTCACCTGTGGCTTCCCCTTTCCCATATCCCTTCCTAAACACCAAAGAAACAAACACTCGGGTCCTTGTAAGGTTGGTTTTCCAGTAAAGAATAATCACCTCTGGCTTGGGCATCTTCCGATCGCACAGTCAAAAACCACTCAGAAAAACAGACTCTCAGGAGTTTCAATCCAATGCTAATTCTTGATTCTTGGAGCCGAGTCAGTTCCTGAGGATAAGTCAGGTAGCAAATCCCTACTGAGGATGAAGTTTCCACTCCAAGGACCTCATGGAATCAGACCTGACCTCCCAAGGCCCAACAGCTGACTTTGGATGGAGAAAAGACAGCAGACACACTTTCCATCACAGCCCTTGCCAGGAGACAACAAAAAACTACCTCCAAACCAACCACAACTGGGAATCACATTGGGACACGGCCAGGGATGGGCCTTGCCAGGCAGGGGGGGAAATGGTGAGGGTTATCTTTAGCAATAGCACCAGCCCACGGGGTGACGCCCAAGTCCCTGTGACAGCAGTTGCTGCAGGGCTCCCCGAGTCCCACATCAGCACTTTTTTCCAAGCCACAGAAAGGAGGGACCGGAGCACTCGCTGCACAAGGCCTGGGAAGGAGATCTTGTGCCAATGCCTTAGCACAAGGGAGGATGCTGAGGCGGCTGCTGCCCATTTTGCATGGATTGTTAACAGAGGATTTAAAAACCACTGCCTCTGGCTGCAGAATCGCCCCAGCGTGGCCCAGCCCTCAGCCATCTCCCAGGCCATTTGCTGCTCACGGCTGATACCCTCACACTGCCACGCCCTGTAGGAAGGAGGAGTCACCCCAGCTCCCGGGAGCCCAGGATGGGCAGCAGGCAACTCCACATTTTTCCTCTGCAGCCTCCAGGCAAACTGCTTTCCATCGGGGGCAGGGTCATTTAAAGCCCTGGGGTCCTCAGACAGGGGTAGCAAAGTGTCACAGAAGGAACCAATCTCTGTGCACACAGCATCCTGCAAAGTCACAGAACCACCCAGCTCAACCACGAAGACAAAGCTCCTTCCCACAAGGACCCAAGGATTTCTGAATTCAACTGAGCACTGAGAGCACCAGAGGCAAGGCCACTTCCCCTCGACAGAACCACGCTTCATTTGCTGCTGGAATTGCAGGGTTCAAACTGGACTCAAAGCTAAAAAGCCTTGGCTCTTCATCTTGGCTCTGATCACAGCAACCCGACTCTAAGACCTTAGACAACACTTTTTTTCCCTCTGCTTCACCACAAAATGAGGTTGGTGGGAGATCATCACCCGAGAAGGCTACAGATGTGCTCACAGAGCTCATATATCCCTCCTTACCTGACAGTCAAAGTCACAGGCTCGGGAGATCCTTTCACCCTGAACATGAATTCTTCCTCGAACTTCCCCAGGATGGTGGAACTGAAGGAGATGTTGATGACTTGGAGCCCATCTGGTGAAATGATGCCCTCCGTGGGAAGAAGGGTAAAACAGGAGCCCAGAGCTGTTGTTGGAGGCACCAAGCTGAAAAGAGCAGCAATGACTCCTTTGTTAAACAGGATCGCCTGCAGCAGCAAGAAATGAAACAGAAACACATAAGGAACCTTCCTTTCTACAGCAGGATGATTTGTGTTTAATTAAACACCCACCATCCACAAAAGGCAGAAGATGCTCTGTGCTGCTGCTTGGAGAAGCCAAAGAAAATACAAGGAGGACAAGTTCTGCCTTTGTTTTTTGTCCTGCAAAGCAGTGATAACTCCACCCAAAAAGAGCTGCTCTGGCTTTACCCCTGTGGCACTGAGTAGGCCACCTCGACCTGCAGTGCAGAGGAGCTGCTCAGCATCACCGCGTCGATGCAGCCCTGTCCCTCCGAGCACCTGAGGCAGCTGCAGCCTCGTGTGTGACTGACCCACAGCATCTTCTACTCCAGGGGAGCCTGGGCCTGCCAAGGGCAGAACACCTTCAGCCCCCACTGCAGCCCACAAGCTCACTGCCTGCCACAGGCACCTCAGGGCCACACTGTAACTACCCTCGGGAGCTCCCCAGCTCCTACAGGACATAATACAGGTGCCTGCACGCTACCACCAACAAACCCAACCAGAGCAGAGCTGTGACATTACCCATTGCTGCAGGGGGAGTCCCTGCCATTGCCGTGGGCTGGTCTCTCTGCTTTGGATTTCTGTGCCCTCATTTTTGTCCTTGCAAAACCTCTCAGAAAAACTGAGAGGTATGCAGAGAGACATCCCTGATTTTTTAATCTTGCAGCTGTTGTTGGAAATATTCCCCTACTCCAACTCTGCAACGGTAACACAGAAACTCCTCTCTCTTCTCATCTGTTTCACACCTTAGTTACAAATTGCAGTCGGGGATCCTGCACCGAGCTGAGGTTTACCTTCAGCCTCGCTGCTCAGTACGGCGCTGACAGCACCACCTACTTACTCACATTTTCTCAAGTAATGAAAATAATACATTCATACAGAGAGAATCAATAAAGTATCAGCATTAAAAAAGAAGAGAGCACAATATTTCGGTAAGAAAACAGCTTAAGGAGTCCTTCCCTGCCACAGTCAAGCTTCTGAAAGCATCTGGCATGATGTATCGCTGAATTTTCTACCTCTTTTGGTTGCTCTGTCTTGGTTTTTTTTCAGAAGACTTGACAGCATGGGGGGAGGGCAACAAATACACAAATAGGTAGAAAGTTTCTTTGCTTCTTTCCAGAAATGCTTGGCTCTCTTTAGAGCCAGATGTACCAAGGCTGAAGTGGCTTTTTGACCCAGTGTTGCTTTTGCGTGTCAAGGTTGGGTTTTTTTGCATGAAGCCACCCAGTTGATCTCAAAGGGAGGTTGCCCAAAAGCAGGGTTCAGGGCTTCATGAACACCACACACACCTTTCAAACCCCATCAAAAAGCACCTACATGCTGTGAACCCCCCAGATTGGACAGTTATGTCAATATTCCCTGCACACAACCACCTGAGATGCCAGAAATCCTGCAGGTCCACAAGGCTCACAGCTGCCCTGGGAGCCATCAGGATCCACCCCAGCCCCTGAGAAATCCTACTGCTCACCTCATAGCTGTGAGATGATCCAACAAAAATGTTCCCGATATCCAGTTGCTCAAAGCTGAAGCGGAGCCGGGGTCCCATGCCTTCCCCTTTGATGTGCAGGGGTAGCCTGGCTTCACGGCCTGGGGAGAGATTTCTGTTTCAGTACAGTAATTTCCTCTGTTATCCTGGACTTTCCTTGCTGCTTCCTTGCTAGCCCGACTCCAGGCTGGAAGGGACCAGTTCCAGGAGTAGATATGGGACCCTTCTCTTCCCTCAGGAGCTATGGTCTTGGGCTGGTGCCTATTTTTTAATGAACCCCTGGGGCTGCTTTCTAATTTAGTGATCAGTTTCCACCCTGAAAGAGCAATGCTGAGTTTAAAACATAACCTCGGAATCCCCTTTTTAAAAAGCACTCTGCTGCAGAGTTATTCCAGCACATCCAAGATGAATCCTTATTGCAAAGAGCTGCCCAGGTGTGACACAGCAGCGACTGGATCACAGCCTTGAAAACACCCTCCTGGAACAGTCTTTTCAATGATTGCTGACTTTTTCATCTTGCAGCCATGAGAGGAGGATATTTTATAATGTCCAAAGTCAGAAAGGAAGAATCATTTTGTTGAATTAAACAAATGGACCCAGTCAAAGCCCAGCTGACAGCAGAGTTGAGAGTTATGTTTCACGGCTCAGGTGTTAAATGGAGGGGTGAGTATTTCTGTTTCACAGGTACCGTAAAAGAGGCAGCATTGGCTGCTCACTGTCACAAGATTTCTCCAACTTGCATTGTGTGGCTTGATTGTCATGAACAGCTCTGGTCTAAACCATCAAAGCTCTCAGGAAACAGCAAAGATTTGCATGTGCCCAGCTATTGTCCATCATCCTGCTGAGACGTGTCCCATGGCCACTCTCATCAAAAACTCAGGGGCAGTTCTTCCCCTTCTGTAGTAGGTCCTCAATCTCTGCTCAAGTAGAATCAATTGATTCTCTAGTTTTCTCCTTTAAACTCTTTGCACCCAGGCACCTCGGCCCTGGGACAGTCTCCCCCCTGACAGTCGAGTGGATCCGCTCTATTTTGTATGGGATGGGGCTATGCACATCATTTAAATGACCTTCTAGAGGTCTTCCAAGGTGCCAGTGGAAGAGTTCACCTCTCTCCAGGGCCCATCAGGGTCTCTCAAGAACTCACTCCTCTTGCTAAACACAAATCATTTATCCAGCTCCGTTTCTTGTAAATCCCAGACCAGCACAAGGCTTGCAGACGAGTAGCTTTCCTGTTGCTCTCCCAGCACAGCCCCTGGGGATCTCCGCTGCAAAGAGAGGGACACCCCCCATCGCCAGCGCAAGAGTCTCAGAGCCAGGAGCGCAGCATTGAGCCAGGAATCCCCTGGGAGAAACTTCTTAAGTCAATCCTTTCCTTCCACAGCTCCAACAAGTGCAGCTGGTGGGCAGGAAGTGTTGGTTAACACAAGCCCTGTGTAATTAGTTCTGGGGGGAGCTTGCCCAGTAACCCCTCTGCAATTACTGCATTAATAAAGAGCTGTTCCATCACATTTGTATCCATCAGCTCGGAGCAGTAAGGAATGCACCACAGCAGCTGGGCCAGCAATTTCTCCACCCTCCAGAACGGGAGCCAGGCTGCTGGAGGACCACGGGCCTCACACCTCTTCCTCTTAGATGGAGAAAACCACAGTGTTCCCTGGATGGAAGTCTGACAGTGATCTCCCACTCCAGAAAACCACCTATAGCAGCACCAGACAGAGACACAGAGGAAGGACAATGTAACCCAAACCACGCAGCTTGTTGCAGTCGTTCCCTGCCCCGTGCGAGCACAGCAAAGCCATCACCTCTGTAGGGACAAAGGTGGTGTAAGCTGGGTGGGTCAACGACAACTGCTCCCAGAAGAAGACTCCACAGCATTTCCAGAAGACAGGATGAGCATAAAGCTTGTCTGGCAGACTGCTTGGGCTCTGATTTCCAGGGAGGGTGCTCACCCTGCTGAGCTCAGCCAGCCCTGGACAACACTACCCACGTGCACCATGGACTCGGAGCTACGAGGTAACAATTCCCAGACAGGGAGAGAAGCACTTGCTGGCCAGACGAGGTCCTTTCACAGACACCCTGCACTCAGCAGGGCTCAGCCACCTATGGTCTGGCAGCATCTGGGGAGTGGGAGGTGATCTGGGCTCTGGGAGCACAACGGCAACTCAGCTCCCACCACCTGAGGAGTCTGATGATGCATCCATGAGTCTTTATTACAAAGACTCATCTTGGAGGGGAATGGTCTAGAGAGGCTTAATGATTGTCAATTAAAACTGGTTTGCTCTGTTGTTCTTTGGCCTTCACAGGCACCTCACAGCAGTGCAAATGCTGGAAAACCCATGGCAAACTTGTGCTTTGATTGCTCTGGGATCAGTGATCCAAGCTTGTAGCCAGGAATCCTAAGGGCTGCTCTTGGACAGGAGTTTACCTGGAAATCACAGGGACAGTGAGCACGTGCCAGCACGGCCCTGCTGACCTCTGACCCTTCCTGGCAATTAGACGAGGGCAGAGTGGGCTGGACGACTGGCTCTGCCTCCCTTTCCCTGTGCCTGAGGGCAGACGAAGGAGCTGTACCTGAGATGTCGCAGTAGACTGTTTGTTCATAGACTCTGGCTTCTTGGGGTTTAAAGATCACATTAATTTCAAATGAAGAATTTGGCAAGACATCTCCCTCCTAAAACAGAAGCAGACAGCAAACAATTTATCTTCTAACATTACATTTCTTTTTTCCAGCCCCAGTCCTGGAGCCTTTATTCAGAGCATCAGCGCAGAGCAAGGAGCAACACTTGTCAACCAAATTTATAAGGGAGTTTGGAAGCAGCTGCAAAAAAACCCTTTCTAAGTCCCCTACCTTTACTGGCACCCAGTAGAGGCATTTGGTTAAATTTGGGCTATAGTGAAGGAACCAAACTGAAACCAAACACACCGCATCAAATCAAGCACGAATTCTCTTCAGAGGTACCAGCCAGTCTAAGGGACCTCTCTCCTCCAAACCTTCCCCTGTATCCCTGTGTCGCTATGGCTAAGGGAATGCTTGGACTCAGATAGGAAAAGATTTAGCAAATGGACTTTTCCAATCTCAGTTACAAGATGCTGCCTCTCACACCCTTCCCCTGCACACGCAGGTCAGTGCACAATGCACCCTGGTGAGCCGGGGCTCTCAGCACCCAGCAGAACAAGCCCTCCTGTCGAGGGTCAGTGCAGAACAGGCTCCTCCCCGCCGACGGCTGCTCCTGCCCCGTGCCGTGAGCAGTCAGCCAGCACGCAGGCCCTGCCAGCTGACAGATCACCTGAGACAGGAGCCAACAGTCGGGTGCAGCCTGTTTCTCTCTGCAGGTTGCACACATTCCTGTTTCCCTGAACCCAGGCTCAAACAAGGAGAGATGGGATTTGCTTACAGCACCACACCTCTTTCAAAGGAAGAACTCTTCTCCTGATCACAATGTTGCTCAGGGATTAAGTATGGGCCATGCTACCACTGTAGGGGAAAAAATTCCATTTCACCTATTTTAAATAAAGAAGTTGGGATTACTCTAGGGTCTACTCCAAGATAAAAGGGATTTTGCACTGCGAGGCGGCAGGCATTCTTCATCTCAGACCATGCAAATACTCAGAATTGGGGTTCTGGTTGATTGAAGGACCTGGGAGTTTGGTTGCATAAACAGAACAGCAACTTATCTTCTGTATCTATGTGCAACAGAACTCAAAAAGTCCATTTAAACCCGACAGCCTTGTGCCCAGGCTCACAGGCGACACTGGAAAGGAGATTCAGGCCTGGTACAAGTCCAAGCTGTATGAAGGGATTGATATTTCTGTGATTAAACTTGGCTTGAATTTGGTCTCCTTTGCACAGACCATCTCATTCCCCACGTCAATATGAGCCGACAGTGCTCCAACACCCTCTGCCAGTCCCCACACACTCTGTGTAAGGTGTGCCCTTACGTATAACAATCGATACCTCTGAAGGCTGAAAGGACACCTAAGTGCTCTCAATTTGCAACCCTCACAGCAGAGTTCAGCTTTAGGCAGCTCTCGCCCCCTGTCTGAAGACCCCAGATCAGAAAGGCTGAAAACAAAAACCCAAATCCAAGCTCTCCAAGCTCCACGAGGTAAACCTGGAGTCTTCCTTCTAAGTACATCACAACAGCTGACGCAGGATCTGCCAAGTGACCTCATCAGGGAGGAGACAGAGGAGGAAGGGAGGTTCTCATCTATCGCTTACCACTGGGTCAATGGTGAAAACATCATCAGCAAAAAGCATGGAGTCTCCTTGCACTTCTGCTCTCTTCTTCTGGAAGGAGCTAGAGAGATGAGGAAGGCGCGACTGGAGAGTGGGGACCAACTTGCACATCCTGAGAAAAAATTTCATTCTGTCCTCCTCGTGCTCCTGCAGCTCTTGGCACAGCCTGCAGCCATGGAGAGAGACAAACCATGAGATCACTGAACAAGCAACACCTCTGCAGAGACTCTCGTGTAAGCGCAGGGACAGCAACGCCCTCGAGGAGGAACAGCAGCAGCTCCGCAAGGGGCTGACCCTGAGCCAAAGGGATCCGACTGCCACTTGCTGCCCTCTGGCACGACAGGCAGTTTTACTCCACACTTAAAAGCTAAGAGGTGGTTTTATGAACGCCAGCAGCCCGAGAGAGAGCGACCTGGCTCAAAGCCACTGCTACAACTGATGGAGAATCCTCCAACAACCTCAAGTGGCTTTTTTCTACCATAGAGGTGCCTGGGGGAGGCAGATACAGGCCAAGGAACAGCACTGTTTCACTGGGAAGGGGAGAAGGTGCTGCAGATTACCCGCATCACTCTTTTTATCTTCATTTTGGACCTGCAGCGATAAGCAAACTCTATCTGCCCTCTGCTCCCTCTACTGCCTTCCACCAGAGGGTCCCAGAGCACTTGCAAAGCAAACACACGAATTCAGGCATCGCATCACCTCGATGAAATCAATGGAGTTACACGCAGGAAAAGAAAGGCCCTGAGAAAGGACGGGGCGTCACCCAAGAAAGAAGTCAGGGGCATCACCTCTGAATTCAAACACCTAAGTCTACCCTTGAGCCACCTTTTCTTTTTGCTTTTGGCCTTCTCAGCAGAGTTTGACACAGTCTATCTCTCCCATACCTGGCAGTTTAGCAGAAACCATTCCAGCGTTTGAAGATCACAACCAAGAGAAGAGAAGGGAGCACTGCTGCAGCGCAGCTGCTTCCCAGCTGCCACCCTGCTGTCCTCCTGTCATGCCCCAGTCCCTTGGCCATGAAAAACCAGCAGGGGACAACTCTGGGGGAGGAGCGGAAGGCTCCATGTGCAACAGATGGAGGCACTGCAGTGCAAACAGGACAGCCACCACCACCCAGCTAAACTGAAATGCAGTCAGAAAGGAACCACAGTCACGGGGGCTGCGAGCTGCACAGGGACAGAGCCGTGGACAAATGCTGTCACCAACACCAAAAACCCCTCACCTCGGCCGCTCCTGCAGAGAGCGGCGGGAAATGTTCCCCCATGGCTGACCTACAGTGCTGGGCATGAGGAGGGCTTCCAGCCACTGAGATGAGCAACCCTCAGCTCAACCCATCACCAAACAATAATTCTACCTTTACATCCCAGAAAGTCCTGCAGGAGGGAGAGAGAGCAAATGCCCGGACAGACCTTCTAAGGATCCCACACTGCCTCCTCCCACAAAGAAGTCCTCCCTGCTCCAAGACCACAAAAGTTTCTCTGAGAGCAGGACAGTGGCCCTGGAGCTATGGCCATCCCTAAGACTGCAACGAAGGAAGAACAGAACCTCCTAGTCCGTGTCGAGGACCCAAACCAGCACAAGATCAAATGTAATTGGTAAAAAAAACAGGTCAAAGGCTACTCTGGGGAAAACTGGTTGCTACTGAGGGCAAATAGGATCACTCAGGGTCCAGCCTGAGACGGGCAGGTGGGAAGAGATGGAAAAGGAATGGTCCAGGAAGTACCAAGAGAAGGTCATGAGATTTTAACACACTGAGCTTGCACAGAAGCCATGCGCCACGGAAAACTCATGGCATTTCTGACCTAATTATGTGGAAATTTATTTGCTCAGAAGCCTTTAAAAAGTGCACCAGTTTAGGGCAGGTTTCTGATCAGTGATGGGTTCAGACTCACTCCTCTAGACCTACGTCCCCCCAAGGCTGAAAACTCACACAAGGATTCCTCAACTCACCCAAGCTTTTGTGTGTTATTTCCAATCCACCCACCCAGCCCTAAGTGTTTCTCTGCTGCCCCAAACAGGAACCGCAAAGCTTCACCAACGATGCCCTCGGAAGAACCGGCCCCACCTCTCACCACCACAAGGACAGCTGAGGCCCCGATGCACTTCCCAGGCTGAGCTGTCCCACCTTCCCCACAGAACCCTCCACCTCCAAACTGTCGTCAGACTCTGGGGAAGGGCAGAAACACCTCATTCTCCTGGAAACCAGGACAGTGGAAGGCAAGTCAAGACCTCACAGCAGGATGGCCTCAGCTTTCTGGGCCAAAGCACTCTGCCCTGCTCCCTGCTGGGAAAGCAGTTGCTGCCTCCTCAAAGCTGCAGCGGAAGCGTCTGCCGTGACCATCACAACAGTTCTGTTCCCTGGAGCTGCACTGAAGTCCCAGGGAACGACTGCTGACACTTCCTCAGCCTCATGCACCCTCTGTAGCCCAGAGATCTCTGCACTTCAGTGGCCTCTGCTCCCACAAAACACGGATTTGCAATCAAACTTTCCTTCCCAAAACATCATCCTCAGCTGCAGCAGGGGTGGAACTGGAACTGGAGCTCAGTGACATCCCCTGACACTGCAGATGCTTTACTTGTCCTAAGCCTTGCCAAAGCACCGAGACCCCTGGGAGGCCGTGCACTTCTGGAAACGAGCCTTTCAAACAAACCTCATCTTCAGCTGATCTTCCTCTTCCTGAGTAGCAGAAGTCTTCCACTGGAAGTGGGCCGTGATTCCACTCCGATTGTGGATGACCACAGAGCTGCGGTTTGACATGGTAAGGTAAGTCTTCTCAAGTGCCAAGCAGCTCCTCTCCAGCCCAATGTCGACATCCACAGCTGCTCCATAAAGGCCTGTGTGGGTGTCTTCACCTGGAATAAAGCACAGGAGAGGCTTTGCTCGCCTCGCTTGCTGATATTACAACAGTGCAAATCGCCAGCAGCAGAAGGAAGCGTTACGGCTCTTGGCACTATTAACAGTTCCACAGAGCAGTACATTTAGCACATCATGAAAGCTGTGTGTGGACACACTGCTGGTTCGCTCTTAGTGCTTCTGTTCCATAATAAACACTCTGCTGGGGGCTCTGAAAGAGCAAAACGGCTGCTTTTTGTACATGAGTAACAGGAGTCTGACTGAGTGCGGGACAAAGCAGCCAGGGATTGCCACGCCAGGCTGGGAGACATTGCCTGGTGCCCGGTCCGACGCCTGCAATGAGAAGATGCTTTGAAGACTGATTAAATGTTTCTGCTGCGCTTGAGCAATTCATCTCTACAGCCTTTTACTTATTTGCATGCTTTAAAGCTAGAGAGACAATCCCTCAGTTATTTCCTTCCTCTCCTTCTTAATCCATGGTTTATTTAAAAATAACTGCAGCCTTGCACTGCCAGGCAGGAACAAATCCTGGGTTCACCTCCCAGGCAGCTGCACATGTTCACCCATCTCAGAGCCAGCAGACAGCGTGATTCCTTCAGACGACCTATGCAAATCACTTTGGCAAAGATTAACCATGGAGGAACCAGGGGCTTCAGTCTGGGAAGAACAAAACTCAGGTTTTTAAAGTCAGCTGTGAAGATCCTGGCCCTGATATTTCACTCTGTCTTTTCATTCACAAAGTGTAAACCCCGCAGCTCCAACCTCCAGTGTCACTAATGATTTACCCCAGAGAAATATCGATCCCTCTGCATTTCATTCTATAAGGTCTCTATATCCATTCAAGTGAGGCACTTTCTGTGCTCCTCTATCTGAACTGTCAGTACTTCTTTCAACAAAGTGTTATCCAAACCCACATGGTTGTGAGTGGGCATGAACCATTCTCTGGGAATATGTCATCAAATGACAAATATTAAACAGAGCTATGATAACTCACAAGGCTGTAAAGAGCATTTAGAACACACAGGAGCCATTCTGTAACTTCTACAAACTCAAGACAACCAAAATATTCATCACTGGGCTCAAGCACCGCAGTGTCATCTAGATTAGGACATCATGCTTCCCAGGATCAAAGTCCAGGAGCAGGGACAAACCAAACCTCTCTTTCAGGCAAGAGAAAACGCAAAGCAACTGCACTGGTGCGACAGAGAAAGTGTCTCATTCGGGATCACAAGACACCTCTGCTGAACCAAGGCCACCAGAAGCATTTTAACGCATCACCCACCTTTCTCAAGTTTCCCCCCTTACACTTCAAGTGACTCAGAAAGCTGACAGCATGTCTGTGGCCTCGTCTTGGCTTCTCACACCCTGCTATCAATTTTATACCTGTCTTGGTAGGCAGTGAGTGCTTCCTGCCAAATCCCAAGAGCCCTCAAGCCCTGGCCGCATTCCCGACATCACACTGCAAACATGGCAAGGACATTTCTCACGTGCACACGCACGCTGCAGTGGGGAATCCACACTCCACCTTCTTGCTCTGAGCAACTCCCAGAAAAACAGGATTCCAAAACCTCGTTCCTGTTTGAGGGGATCTGCGTTCACAATCCCCTAAGTACCAGGTCATGAAAGAAACGCTTTAGGAGCAGTTTGCAAAGCAAATTAACATTATTCTGTTTAGAAAGGGCTCTATTTTGAAGGACTCAGAGTGTGCAGCACAGTGCCCAGCACTTACCTGTGTCGTAGTGAACTACCAGGGACCTGCAATAATCTCCGGTTTTCAGCGGGTGAAACTCCACTGTTACTTGTGTGGCTTCACCAGTCTCAAGGTTCCCAATGGAAGGATCGACAGAGAAAGGGCTGTAACACAGAGAGAGAGATCAGGACTATTGTAGGAGACTTGGGGTCTGTATTCCTTTTGCAGCCTAGTTCGCTTCAGCTCACTTGTGCAAGCAAGGAGCAACCAAAACATGGTCAGCAGAAGAAAAACACAACGTCCGGGATCAGCAGCCGAGCTACTGACTCCCTTCTGAAGGGATTCAGCCCTTCAGAAGATCCTATGCTATAAAATGACTTTGTCTCCTCCACACCCTCCATCCAGCGAGTCTCTGCAGTGGGGCTCAAGAGTCTGGCTGCGAGCAATACGATCAGAGAAGGGTTTTTGAAGAGCACAGAGGTGGTGAGAGCTGTTTCCACACACACCTTGACACTGACTTCCTCAGGAATCCGTCTTTTCCTGCCACTTATAAACCTCACCTCAAGAGATGTAAATGTCAAGGCCATATCCGTTCCAATGAGATCACAGTGCTTGGCCCACCAGACAAATCCTGTGCAAAACTCAGAGCTTTAGTGCTTAGGGATAAGGCAGATGAAACACTTCTGTGGAATGGAAGCTGGCTGGCTGGCTCTTGTACAGCCCCACTTAGAAAACAGAAGTTTTTGGGCTCAGTGCTTTGCTTGGTGGTCCATTTGTCACCTTAAAAACCTGTTCTGGAGAGTTTTGCCATGATCAGAGGATGCAACACACAAGCAAAAGTAATGGAAACAACCAGAGCCCTGCGCCAGCTGGACTTTGTTCCTGTCAGCAGTGACAGCTGATGGAACTGCTGGAGTCTCTGCTCCTTCAGAGAGGCCTGGACCTGTTCCCACTGCAGCCAGTGAGAACATCATTGCTGCTGAGTGTGGCAGAAGCACTGGGCCTGCAGTGTTTACGTGAGAGAGCAGAGGCTCTGAGGGAGAGGAGGAAAGGCAAGGCACCACTGCCATTCTCGGAACGGGATTGCTCCATGTGGTCCTGCGTCTGCACTGATGGTTCTGCCAGGACTGCTACCGGTCTCTGCTGTGCTTGGGTGGGATCATTGCCTGCTGTAGGAAACGTACGGGATTCTTTTTCCACGTCCTGCCCATTTACAGCTACAGCAATGCAGCAGCTCAGATGCTCTGGGTCCTTTTTGTTGCTGCTTACCAACTACATCATCACACAACAGCACTCAGCACAGAAGCGATGAGCTCCGTTACCTCTGAGCGTCGATGCGGTAGCAGACCTTCCGGTCACCGACGTTACGAACCAGCAGAGTTTTCTGGGTGCTGTAGTTGACGGGACAGAGGGAGAACTGCAGCTGCCCAGGGAAGTCCAGGATACCTCGAGCACCAATAGTTCGGATTGGCACAATGAACTCCTCCCTTTCTGTAATGCAAGTCAGCTGGTGGAAATAATCCTGCAGGGAAAGAAACAGTCTCAGCACCGGGCATTTAGTACCATCCCGGTGGCAGAAGGAAAACTGCTGTTTCTATGACTTCAACTACAGCATTCAATAACATGATGGTACTTCTTGCCTTAATGACCTTTCATTGCAGCAGCAGGACTTGCACAGGGCTGTTAACTCACAAGGAAGAAACAACCCCATGGATCCACCTGCTCTCATAGCAAGATGGCAGAACAAGACAAAACCACCTGATACTTTGATTCTGAGGCACCAAACCAGAGTAATTTCACATGGATAATTACAGCAGTAATCTCCACTGCAGACTATTAAAGGCACCACTAAGAACCCAGCCGTGCCACAGCAACAGCTCCTATCCCAGCAATGCAGCAACGTCGCTGAGCTTTGCAGGGGATGCTCAGGTTCACGTTCAAAAGGGCTTTGTCACACGCACCATCAACAGTTGGTTCCTGGTGCAATACTGAAAAAGCTGGACACGATAATTTAATAATACCCAGGGGAGTGCTGGGTACACGGTCATTTCCCACCCCTTCCCACAGCATTACAGGGACCAGGCTAGGGAGGCACGCTCTGATAAAGCCCTCTGAACCATTTCCCCAGAACTAGCTCAGTTCTGCCCCCAAACAGTTCTTGAGAGATCTTTGACCAAGTACTCACAAGCACTGACAATGCCCCCCATGCCCTCAGCAGCTACTCCAGCTCTGCCCTAGGCTCGGAGAGCATTCTTGTCGAGTCTCATCTGGATTTGAGTCTCGTCTGGATTCCCCTTTACAGCCCATCCCAGCCTCAGCAGAGGAAGGCAATAGCTTGGCTTTTTCCATACTGCATATCCTCACACGGTTGATGCCTTAATCCTGTCTCTCTTGCAAGGGCTCAAGAACAAGTGACTCAGTGCCTTGTCAGCTTGCCTAGCTTGAAAATGGGAGTCACTGGGACACCCCTATCAGAGCAAACTTAGCTGTGCTTCTCCCAGTCATGGGCTTGTTCAGCAGACAGACAGACACCATCCCCCCCAGCTGTCTGGCATTTAGCGGTACCAAGGCAAATCAAATCACAAAATCCTTCTACTGCAGAGGTGAGCAGATGGCACTCGGGATGTGTGGAGTGGCATTGCTGCACTGGAAGCACCTCCTCACCCTCACTGAAATCAGAGGTAAACTGCTGCAGCAGGGCCAGGAGCCCTCACCTCCCACAGCTCTCCTGGTGACAAGGTGATAACAGCTCTGCCTCTTGTCACTCATTCGCTGTCCTGATCTTTTCCCCTCTGTGCCTTAAACTCATTTGATATTTTCATAAAGGTTGGAGCAGCAAGCAGGCAATTGGATTTGGGAATTGCACAGGACAGAAAGATCCCATAACTAGCGGTGATTCAGATTCCTCTGCACTTGGGATTTCCTGCTCCCACATCCATCCCCTCCAAGCCTGAAGGGAACCAAGGCAGTGAGAGGAGGCACAGACACACAGCTGCTGCCTGAACACCACTGCAAACACCCAGTGCAGCACCTCTGCTCCAGCCCAGGGTGAGGCAGGGAAGTGGCTGCCAGACGGGAAAGAGAAAAGCTCTCTGCATCTAATTTTTTCTCTAGTATTTTCTCTAACAATTAAATCCCTGGCACTGAGCACACAGATGGCGAAACATCTGAACAACACCCTCCTTGCCACCTTCCTCACGAAGGCTGAAGGAAGCGCAGGGAGGGAAAGCACAGCTCGCCAGTCCCCGCTGCAGCGACAGCAGCCCCTGCTCATGCCCAGCTGTGAGGAGCTGCAGCCTGCCCGGCCACAGCCCAGAGCAGAGCTCACAGCAGGGTGTGGAATGTAACAGCGCGCAAAAACAGCGATGGCTTCAGACACCGTGTTCAGCTGTCTCACTGCTGTGTCCAAAGGGATGGATATTAAAGGGACTCCAGCGCTCAAAGGTGGTGACCCTCGCTCTGATCAGGCTCACTTTGGGTCCTCCAAATCACAGGTCACTTTTAAAAAGACGACTGTATTTATAATTAGTGGAGCAAACCCACAATGACACAGCCGTAGGCAGACACTAGAAACCACCCCGAGAGGCGCACACACACACACACCCCCCCCACCTCCCAGGCAGCAGTCTCTCTCATCCCTGAAGTCAGCAGACATTACATTAAACGTCCCAGTGCTGAAGGATAAAAACAACTGGAAACATCTAAGAGCTTCCAGCCTTCCAGAGCATCATCTTCACTGTGGGGAAGGAGCTTCCCCCAGCTCTAGATCCACTCCTACCCCACTGAAACCAGGACAGTTCCTCAAAAGCCACACCAGATGTCCTGTTCCAAATCCAGCCCTGCAGGTTTCACTTCCACTGAAGGCATCAGCTGGGGCCTCCGCTCTCACCTTGTTCTCCTCAGGGGTGAAAAGGATGCGGAAAGTTGTAGTCATGCCAGGTGGTACTTTGCGGTACATGCCACAGGGGCTGACCACCTTGAAATACGGTGAGCTCTCCATGACGACCTTCACCCGCCGAGGAACCTGCAGAAAAGACACAAAACTATAGTTTTGCCTCTTGTGAAAAGACGAGGAGAGACCTGGCCATACCCTGGAAAAATCCCTCCTCGGCCACCCTTCCAGAGCACCTCTCACTCCAGAGGTACCTGTACAGACCACACTAGGGTGGGCTTGGATCCCTTCTGCCTGGGCAAACAGTCCTCGGCCTGAGGCAGCTGGGCAATCCCCGCTGGGAAAGAAGCACCAAGCAGGGAAGACACCAGCAGAATGGAGTTGCAATCACATCATCAGGCAGCCCAAAGAACCTGCTTGCTTCTGCCTGTACACCTCCACACAGTCACGCCTCCAGTGGGGGAACACGCTCTCTGAAGGTCAAATAGTATTTATTATCCTGGGGCAAGGAAGAAATTCCCTTCTAACAGACCAGCTGTGAGTGTTGCCCTCAAGCCGTGGGGCTACAGAGCCACGCAGGCAGAACAGCAAGAGAAAGAGACCACAGACACTGTGGCTGACTGGGAATAAAAACAAGCTGAAGAAGAGAAACAGGAGGAACACAGGAAAACAGAGACACATCCCTGGAGGAGTTTAAAAGATGAGCAGATGTCATACTTGCAGACATGGCCTACTGGTGGACTTACCAAGACTTGGTTGATCGTTGGACTCATTGATCTTAAAAGTCTTTTCCAACTAAAACCATTCGGTGATTCCGTAATATCAAACCCTCACGTCCCAGCACTTACCTTGTCACTGTTCCTTAGAACCAGTGGCACTTCATAGACCTTATAGGGAATGTAGTTCTGAAATACGACCTCCAACGGGAAAGGCTGGAACAAGCTCTGTTGCAGGTCAACTCCTGAGAACTGGAGACACAAAACAGACAGCAGTGAGAGGTTCAGCTGCTGGGAGGAAGACTCATGAATGAGAATCCAAGACTGATCTCCAGTGAGGTAGTGTTCCTCGGTGAGCACATCTGCCCGCTTCGCTCCACAGAAGCAGGAGCTCACCCACCCCTGTTCTGAGCTGATCAACAGTTTCTGGACCACCTTAATCAGGTTCAAGCTAAGAATCTCTGTCACTAGGTGTTTCTCCAAGAGGTTTCCTTCTCAAAAACCCAAGGCAGCGCTTATCTCCAGCTGAGCCCTGTGCTGATGTGGTCATGCAGCTCCAGAGCACTTACTGAAAGAGCCATGAGCACTCAAGCAGCAAGTGAAACCCAGGAACTTACATGAGACTCCATGGAGACAGTTCTGGGATGATCTTTACTCTGAGGCTCAGGCACCAAGCCCCTCATGGCCCCCAGTGGGGGAGCTCATACAGAACCTAGAAACCTGCTCCCCAGGAGGTAATGTGCTCGTTAGAGAAAAGACAAGAGAGGCAAACGCTGGACAGAGATAAGAGTCAGCTCTTCACAGCACTGCCAACTTGACTAAGACTGGGCTTGGCATCTCTTTTTTCCATGAGCTTTAAATGGATGCCTTATTGTACCCTATAATTGCCGTTAATACCACTGCAGAAGCACGTCTAAAAATACGCACCAACAGCAGCTGCTGATAGAGGCATTACTCTCAGAAAATTCCTCCCTGCTTTGTCTCCCCACTTCCAGCTGCGCTGTTCCCACTCTAAAGCCACGGGCAGATCCCCTGCTCCTCCACAGAGATCCTGGTCATGCTGAAGCCAGCAGCTGCAGCACGCTGCCAGTTACTTGTGTGCTCCTCTGAGGCGTTCCCAACCTCCTGTGCCATGCAGGGCAATCCTTAACCCATTTGGTACAGGTCTCTTGACAGCAATTTTCCACTCAACAGCCACCTTGATCACCGACCCTTTCTGAATCGTGGGCTACGCTGAGCAGTCCCGTGAGAAAAGCAGCTTTAAACACACATCTGAGAAACCACTGATTCGGATAAAGCAGATGGACCCCGCTCTGCCCAGGGTGACTCCCCTGTATACCTGGTAGCACCCTGCAGCCCACCAACCTAACACCCTTCTGAGGGCCCCCCGCGTTGTTCCAAGCCAAAACATCACTGCAATTGGTTTTGCTAAATCTTGAGTCATTGCCACAGGGCCCACAATCAAAGGACAATGCAGCCACCGCTGCGGGAGCCATGACTGCAGGCATTTGACAGTGACAACACCAAATGAGGAGGTGGCTGCTGCTGCAGGAGGATGGAAAATGGCAAGGTCGTACCCTTGCGTCCTGCCCCGGCCTTCCCCCAGCACCGTGCTTTAGCCATGGTAGGGAAGAGGGGAGCCAACTCCAGCGAGACCCGCCAGCTTCAGCAGAGGTTGTTTATATCAGCCCAGCACAGACCAGGACTTTAGCGCTTCACCAGGGAAAAATGCCTTCCCTTTCCCCCAGCAGGAGGCAGAATAAATCCACTGCCACCAGCAGTCTGAAAGGACAACAGAGCCCAGTCACCGAGCGGTTTGGATGAGCTGGAGGCCAGCCTGCCACTCGCACGCACCCGCTGCAAATGCCACATCAAACAGCAGGGAGAAGGGCAGGAAAAGGCTACCTTGTGGCAGGAGGCTTCACTCATGTCTCGAAGCCGGGTAATCCGGGGCCGTTTCACCTCCTGAGTGGCAGCCACACTGTGCCCGGTGCTGAGAGACCTCTCCTTCAGGACGGCAGAGGAAGTCAGCTGGAACAAAAAACACCAACAAGAGCTACAGAAAGCGTTTTCTTGTGCAAGTGCCACTGATGGATAATTCGTGATCACAGCCAGAAGGATCGCCCTGGATCCCCTAAGTTCCCTGATGAAGTATTTAACATCAGTAAATTAATGGTACAGAGCAGAATACACACGCTCTGTCCAAGGGGCTCTGTCCCAATAGCTTCTCCTTCATGACCCAAAGTGAAACCTTTGGGGATCCCTTCCTTTTGGGCATTTGTTTCCTCCTCAGTTTTGCTGGACTGAGCCAGTGACCTTTGGAGAGAGTGGGAAGGAGCCATCAGAAATCCCCCAACTCCACCCTTGCACAGCGCTCACATCCAACATGCACATGGAGATGTCACTGCCGGGCGACTCAGAGGAATGCAGGAAAGCAGCTCTGTGCCAGGACAGATGTGGAAAGGAATCCATCCAAGTTTTTGTTCTCTCTTTTTAATTAGCACTTGTTTTCTCTCTGTTCTGGCCTCACAGACCCCTCCGCAGAAAGACAAAGAGATATCTCCTTGACAGAGCCTCAGCACTAGGTCATCTCCAGTCAAGTGAGCTCCACTTAGCAAAGGGGACAACTGGGGATGGGAAGGAGGAATTGCCCTGACTCCATTGCTGTTTGCAGGACTGGATCTGTGCTCCACACAGGAGATGAGGTATAATAACCATTTTGGATTCTGTTCTATCTGGGACCAGCCACGTCTCCAAGTCTTCAGGCAGACCTGGAGCAGCCCCTCACAGCTCCTGGAGGGCCAGAGCAGCACTGGCCAGCGTGCCGGCAGGACAGTAGATATCACTGCCCACACACAGAGGATGGAAAGAAACTCATGCACCAGCCATTCCAGTGCAATGCCCAGGCCATCCCTTTGACTTGGCTCCAGTGGCATTCAGGCAAGACCCTGAACTTGCCCTGAAGCAGCAGATGGCCCAAACCCCAGTGCACCACGAGACCCGCCTCCAACAGCAGCACAGCAGCACAGAGGTGGGAGGGATGCTGTTGCCCAGCTTCCCAGTGCTGATGGGCAGCAGGAGGGGTGGGTTGAAGAGGGGCACTTCCCAGCCTGAACAGGGCTCCTGCCTGGCCACAGCAGGTACTTACAGCCACAGGCTTCTCTTCCGCTCTCACCAGCTTCCGGTTACGACGTGATGCCACTTTGCTCTGGAACACATCAGCCCTCGTGGAGAGACCCACGGGCTGACGGATCTTGCCAGTAGCCATGGCCTTGTCTCAGTTACCTGGAAAGAGCAACCATGAGACTGTGAAAATTCAGAATCTCAATCATGGCAGACCCTAAGGACACCCCTCTGTCTCCAGGCTGTGGCATCCTTCCTAAGTGGGAACAGGAGGCCTCCCCGCCTTGTTTCATCATTGGACCATGTTAAAGCTGCAGACTTAGGATTCTTTAGAAGTAAAACCCCGAGTTATTTCCCCTTCCTCACCCAAGCACCAACACTGGACAACCTGCGACAAGTAGTCTGCGCGCTCCTGAAGCTCTCTAAAGACTGTATGTTCCCACTCCTCAGGGGATGCAGGGACACACTCACACCACGTCCACAGCCAGCGAGCTGGTGAACGCAACTGACCCTGTTCCCGAGGCAACGGGGTCTCCAAGCCTGCTCAATGGCCACACAGCGTGGTGATGTGATAGAGAGGGAGGCGGGGCTTTGCAACAGGATGGGACAGATGGAGGCAGAGGGCCCCCAGGGATGCTCAGCACCTGCCCGGTCCCCGCAGAGGAGCGGTGCAAGCCTGTGGCCCCCTGAAATGACAAAAAAAAAAGGGGCGGGGGGGGGGAAGAGCTGAAGTAATAGCCACAGGGAAAACCAATACAGTTTTAATCAAGAAACCTGATGTCCCAGGAGATATTACTGTTCAAGGAAATTTGGACATTAATACCTATTTGACATCTTTAGGAAAGCCTCTCCAGAAATTCAAGAAATTCGTGTCTAGTAACAAACCCCTAGAGCTTGATACCCCAGCACATCCACCCAGCCTGGAGACCGGCTGTTTAAATCCTAGGTGGAAAAGACCACACCAGATACTTTTAACTACATACACAGACGTGAGGCTGGCTGGAAAAGGACCCTGGATTCATTATTCATGGATGAAGAAGGTTCCTGCTTCATGGATTGCAGAACAATGATCCCCAACTGCTCACCACACAGGAACTGAGCTGGGACCAAAGCCTGAGTGGAAAATCCAAGGAGACCCAGGGAACCCATTAAAGATAAGGATTCGAAGAATTAGATCAGAGTAAATGTTGGGGTTCTCTTTCAGATGAGTATCATTACAATAATAACTGTGGGAAAATGGGTGGATTGGAACAACAGCAGCATATTGGAATTGGTAAGAGGTTTTGGTAAAAGAAAGAGACTCTCCGGCGTGACAGCTTGCACAGCTGTGCCCCCAGGGTCGGCGCCAGGCCTCGCCCCCACCGCCTTCTCCCGCCGCAGAGCCCCACCTGCTCTCCCCGCAGCGGGTTCACTCTGCGCGACTCCAGCAGCTCCTGCCCTGCAGGGAGCGCTGGATGCCGACACCGCCTGTGCCTGGCCTGGAGCAGCTTCTCCCTTGTCCTCCTGCTCCCTGGGCTCCACAGCCCATGGGCTGGGACTGCACCCGGGCAGACAGAAACACAACCCATTGGAGCAGCGCTGATCGCAATCCTAACAACCCGGGATTATCCCCCCTTGCCACATGGACCTCCCTGCAGAAGGAGCACCCCCAGGCACAAAGCTGAGCCCCGCCACAGGAACAAAGCCCGGAGCTTTCCCAGGAGCTCCTCTCTGCCGGCACCCGGGTACCTGCTGGCCGTGTCCCAGCAGTTGGAGTTGCCATTCCTCACCGGCAGCTGCTCCAGGGCTAAGGTAGCCTCTGGCAGCCGCAAGGGATGGCTCCTCCAGTTCCTCCAGGCAGAGGTGTTGGGCACCACTGTACCTGGAGAACACAGGGACCTTCTGGGGCCTTCAGCCCTGCAGGAACTGCCAGATCCTCCCCGTGGCTCGCTCGCAGGATCCCTCATCCGACAATGCCCTGCAGACCATCAGATCACTGAGGACTGGGCCCATCATCAGTAAACGGCACTCGGGAGAGCTTGGGGCACTAACCAAGGTCTCTCAAATCCTGCAGCCTCCCAGCAAAACAGATGCATTGGGAAAGATCTCGAAACACCACTGCACAAAGAGCCAGGGCTGGAGACACGGCGCAGTGAACAACCTCCAGAGAGATGGGTTAGAAGAAAGTAAAAAGGGATCCAACTCAAAGAACTCCCTCTCTCCTTTAGGACAGTATTTGCAAAGGGTCAGTTCCCTGGCCTTCAGAAAAGACGCCAAGAAGGTTGCAATAGCACTTCACACCTGGGAGACAGAGCCTGCTTTCCTTGGAAAACCCAGGGTCAGATAACCTGATAAGAGGAGGCAGGAGGCACACAAGAGACACACAAATTCAGCTTAGATACACACACACACACGCTGCACCTTTATATATAAAATCAGACCACTGAAGGAGGCAGCAGCCAGGCACCTGGCAGATCACTCTGCCTCTCGCAGGGCCTTTGGGCAACTCACTCGGGTGCTCTGAGCTCCTGCTCCCTCACAGTTTGTTCCCTGTAGCACTGACAAAGTGCTGTTGGTATTCTTAACGCGGCCAGGCACCACTCCTCCCCCAAAGAGCCTGCCTAACATCAGCAATTGGACATATTGCGTAACATAGCTAATTGCTATCTTAATAAATGTACTTTAAATGATTATTCTTAGATATAGTCAGCCAGCCACGATCTCTTAGTAACACTCGTACAGAAAAAAGTTACACCAAGTATCATAGCATATTTCTTGCACAGGCACACAGGCACCACCCACAGCCAGGAAATTCAGCTACTGCTGGCAGGCTGAGCCAACAGCAAAACCTGACCTCACTGCTGCGCACAGAGAGGAGGCAGCCGAGACCCCAGTCTGTGATTTGGAATGAAAAGTCTCAGCGGAACTGCCCGAGTCACATCCTCAAGTACTCTGGACCATAACGTGCTTGAGAGCAGCACGGCTCACGTTAGAGCAGGTCCAGAGCTGCAGGAGGATTCCATACCTGTCTCTGAACTGAAACATTTTATTCTATTCAACAATCTTACCCCAACTTGTGCCCTTGACAGGGAACCGCTTTTAGGGGAGCTCTGCAATCCGGTATGGTTTGGAGGGCTGGGAAGTAATGTGGGAGACAGCAGGAACTTTCAGAGTGGGCCCCTACTATCATTCTCTGTCTTTTAAAACTGATTTTTCAGAGACCAAGTATTTGCCACCCAGAAGAAAAGTAGCCTTCTTCCTGTTTGCCCCAAGAAACTCACTGCATCCCACGTAACGCTCCTCTCCGACACCTGATTCCACCGCCTGCCTTTCTGCCTCTATGCATTGCTGCCCACTGCCCTGAGCTTGCACTGATCCATTTGCTACCAGATCCTCGGAGACTTCCAATGGACTTGGACATCGGCCTCCACCAAGCAACCAGTGTCACTGCCTGGAGCAGCCAGAGCAGCAAACACATGTGCTGTCAACCAAATGGGTCAAACAGACCTGGAGCTCTGAGCTCCTTCACCTTCTCTCAGTCCTGCTGACTGCCAGGGACTGGGGGCACAAAACGTCAAGGCAGGGGCTGGGCTGCCACAGGCACAGGGTGGGTAGTAAGGGGCTCTGGTTCCACATCTGCAGGTGCTCACGGACATTCACACCGGTCCTGGAGATGTCTGCTGGGCACCCACTCCGAGACACGGTTACTACGAGGGAAACTTCCAGAAAGCCAAGCTCCCTGTAAGACACTTTGAGATCAGTCCCCTCTCGATATCCGGGTGCCATGCACACAAGAGAGAGCTCTGATCAATAAGGTCAGAAGCATTTTACGTAGAGCATCCTCTACCGATACAACAGAGGCTGGTCCTGACTAGACCGACACTGTCTGGCAGTAGCTATCGATCACCACAGTCCATCTGCCTGATGATCCATATCTGCCTTCGGCAGAAACTGACAGCACTCTGCACGCCCTCCAGGCAAGGGCTGGCTCCCAAGAGCCTGCGACAGCCAAGCCAAGAAAACATGGCAAAAACCCCTTTGTGCCTTCACCCAGCTGCCGAGTGGCGTGGAAGAAGAGGGCTGCTGTCAGCTGGGACTGTTCTATTAAACACTATTGCATGGCTTGTGTATTTTTCAAAGTCACGAGTGAGCCCTGACTTGGGGCCACCACCTGCAACATGATCCCTGTAACTCCCTTTAATGCTCATTGTCAAGATGAAACCAAATTTTTTTTGGTTGTTTTAAGCGTACAAAGAAATCTTTATAAGATACTATTTTCCTTTGGCAGCTCCCATTGCACGTAAAAATGTTCCACTCCTCCCCAAGGACTGGGGTCTCCACAGCCAGCATTACAGATAAATAGTTTATTACAACTCTTTGTCACCTTCCTTCTTCAGGTGACTGAAAGAGAAAGAAAACTCATTTTAACCAAACGAAGGAGGTGTCACCCTACTTCAGAGACAGCTTTGCCTTCCTGCTCACCTCGCCCGGCTGCCCTGAAGGGAACAGAGGCTGCAAGAGGCCTTGTGAGCTTTCTGCACAGAACCGAGAGCCATCGTAACCGCAGTGATCACGCTGCCTGCTGTGGGAGGGAGTGATCACCTTGTGCTACTTGGAGCGCTCCGTACGTGTCAGCAAGGTCACCGGCGCCAGCTCATCGAGCTCCAGCTTCACCTGCAGCTGCAACTGTGGCAGGTGGCTGCAGGCACGAGGCCAGCAGGCGGTTCTGGATCACAGAAGCAAGGACTGAAACACCAGAACAAAGCAGTGCAAGGCAGCAATTTAATGCGCTGCTTCTTATATATCCTTGCTGCCCACAGACATGCAGAAATCCCCCTGCCAGGTGCTGGTGGCTTTTACTTCTTAGCGATCATTGCCAAACCAGAAACAAGGTGCTGTCGCTCAGGCAGGCCAAGAGAACCACTGTACTAACACCACTATAGAGCATTCTGGGGAGAAGGAACTCGCGTGATCCCTGTCGGCATTCTCTGCTGGCAAAGCAGGCTCTCTGTTATTCACACATTTCAACTTCCTATTGCCTTCAGCAATTTCTTAAGATGCATCAAATTCCTCCCCTCTCCTCATTCAGAAAGATTTTTAACCACCTTCCCCCACTGTTCTCGAGGAAGAGAGTGCGGTGTGGAAGCAGCAATCATAGCCAATTATCACACTAAAAACTTCAACCAGAGGTCATTCTGCGATGTGAGGCTCAACGAGTCTACATCTCGTGCCAGTAATTTGGACCTGGCTTCCAATCTGTCCCACCTCCCACACTCAAATCAGGTTTAGTAAAGCTGTAGCACACCCATGTCTCCAAAAGCCTCCAAGTGCCCCTCTCGCCTCTAATAACCTTCCTGACTTGCTGGATGACCACCATGCATCTGAGGATGCCCACACAACCACTGCTGCTCCATCACCAGTCTCTGCAGCTCTGCAGACTGGGCGCACGTGGCCTGCAGCTGGGGGGCTGCTGGCATCGGAGGTGGAATGGCACCAGGCAGATCTCGTGGATAAAGAGTGCCTAAGAGAGAGCTGCCCCTTTTTAGACACTTCTTTGCTATGCAGAGAGTTGTTCCAAGAAGCTTAATTTTTTTATCTAAACAAGCCAACTGACCAAGCTTTGGCTGCCACTTAAGCTACAGCGCAACTCCACCAACTCCCCTCCCAGGAAACGCTAAGAGCCAGAAGGTGACAGTTCAGGCCAAGAGACAACCTTCGCAGAGGATCATAAAAGGCTCTCACCAAATGCTGGATGTCGGAGCATTTCATGCTCTGGAGGTGGCTGCCCCGGCGACGGGTTGGGGATGGTCCAAGTGGGTAGGGAAAACGTGCCAAATGGGGTCCAGCTGCTAAGGGATCCACCAGTGGTTGAACAGGTCCTGCTGAACCTTTAAAAGAAGGAGAGAAAGAAGCCAATCAACTGCTCTGGAAAGCATCACTCACTGTTGGGAGGTCAAAAGCCAGGTTCAACCTGAGCTGGATCAGGTTATGCACATTAGGGCTGCACCCACAGACAAATCGCACTTCAAATACTCAAAGTCAAGGATGTCAGAGTGCCAGGTACGTATGTTATTGTCAATTTAGAGATGACAGTGAATAAGAAATATGAACTGAAATTTCAGATTAATGGAGTTTAGATTTGGTGAAACACAAGCAAAACATTTTAATGCTTTTTACCCATCTATACAGCAATTAAATGCCAGTTATCCTACCTGGGCATCAAAAGTGCGTCCAGAATGACACAGCTGATTGAGATCACAGAGAATAAATCCTGGAAGGATCTCTTCCTCTTCAATTCCCTTCAGTCTGATCTTTAGATTTTCAACTGGGGCAACTGAATCAGCTTCCACATCATCAGAAAGGATTCCAAGAATTTCCACACCGTGCTTAAAGAAAGCAAAAAATACCGTTTGCTATTGTCAGTACTTTAGTGTGCTACAAAATCATTACAATACAACAGGATTTCAATAAATCGTTCCATAACAGTTAGAATTAACTATATTCAGTTCTGCAAGCTTCACAACGTTTAAAACATTTGAACGAGATACTAATATTTAAAATAGCATATTTAATCAAATATATTTTAGTGTAATTCAGTAGCATACATTCAATGGAAAGCAAATTTCAAAAATAGCCACAATTTCTCAAAGTGAAATGAGGTTAAAACTTAGAAAGAGCTGAGAGATAGAACTGATGCATATTATCTAAGAAGAATGCAAAAGCCACACTGTTGTATTCACTCATTACCTTAAAAGTATAACAGCCTGAACATCAACGCCATCCAGAAAATGCTAGAATCCCCAAATTCTCCAAACTATCCTTCAGAAGAAGATAAAAATATCAAAAGCGTATTAATGAATGCTCTCCAAGCATACACCAAGATGTATTTCCTAATTTTCCCATATATCCTGAGCCCTCTCCTGATTTTTCTATCTTTACACAGCACTGGACACCAAAAGAAAAAAAACACTGAAAAGGCAGGGAAATTTGAAAAGGAGTAGTTTCAGTAAGAGGTCTATTTTTCTGAGTTCCTGGAATTTTTGTTCGATCTTCATTAGCTGCCAAAGAAATAAAAGAAAAAACAGTGTGTCATCAGTAGCACTGGCTATTTCCTAAATACAAATTCTGTAGTGGTTTAGTTACAGCCATTTACAATTTATTATTTTATAACAGTTTTATATATAGTTATATAAAAGGTCACTGTCTGTAAAATTACCTTAAAAACTGAAAAGCATAACCTCAAACGGTCTAAGTTCAGTTTGAGCTTTCAGCAGCTCTTGAGGAAGTCAATCTAATTTAACAGGGTTTGCACAGGCAATACCAACCTTCCACAAGCTGCAGATTTGTTGTACATTTCAGTATTGAGGCATTTTCCAGCCAACTGCCTCAGCCTACAGAACTGGAAAAAGTGTGTCAGCTGACGTCCAGGTGACACGGAGAGATCGGAACATTTCCAAACCCCTTCTGTAAGAAACCAGTGGAAACAAACACCACCATCAGTTATTACACTATTCTCATCCACTGCCTCTCCCCAACTATGTTTTCGTAGCCTTCATTTCTACAATTTCAGATTCTTCAGGGCAGCACAACGATTCCAAACAGTGCTCTTACATGATGGAACAGCCACCTACCTGCACAAAAAGCCTGTTCTCCACCATAGCAAACTTTAGGTCTTTCACAGCAAAGCACTGTCTACTGTTTGTCTCTAATCCTTTTTTCCCCTATTGCCCTCTGGAGAAGGGAAAACAAAAAAAAAAAAATGAAGGGAAAAAAGGAGGAATGTTTTGAGTAAGACTAACCCACAGCAGGGAAAAGAAAAAGGGTTTGTGGGTCAACTCTACAAATGCAAAATAAAACACAGTTCAAATAAACTACGATGATTTGTAGTCCAGCAGCCAAGTTTGCTAAGGAAAGACAACCTGAGTTCTGAATGCTAAGGAAGTAACCTATGCACAATCAAGCTCTTTTTTAAGGCAGGCACATTTTTTAATATCTAAGCCATACCACATCTTGTCTGGCATCATCACAAGCTGCTGTCCTTTGCAAACAGAGCCCGACTCCAGCTTCCCAAGGACCACAGTGCCCATACCCTTCACAAAAAAGAAATGAGAAAAATGTTTTCAATTTTTATGTGGAGTTTTCTCTATGTATGGTTTAACTCCAAGTCCGATTTCTTAAGCCTATGAAGTTATTTAGCACTGCTCTACTTAATGTCTCATACAACACAAACCCTCCCCATCTCTACTCTACAGCTGGAAATGTAGACGTATCAAAGAAAAAAAGATACCCTCAACAAATACAGCAAATAATCCACTTACTGCTTTCTGAAAACAGTCCACTTGTACTTTCAATGTTAATATTTTTTATCTCTACCTTATATATCCATCTGCAGTTGGCACCCTGATTGGTCCGTCAACTGCATGGCTGAAGTTTGGCAAATTATCCACGTATGGAATAAATGGCAATCCACTAGACGAGCAGAAGGCGTTTGTTTCAATTTTTGGACTACCCTTCTATTTGAAAATCAGTCCGAATAGATAAATGCAGTTTAATAAAAAGAATGATTGTCATCCTCTCATCACTAAGAACAGTGACCTCTAAGACAGTTAAATTTATCCTAACATCCCACCATCAGCACCCCAGCTAATGAAACATGATCTAACAAGTAGTCCCTTTAGTGAAATTAAATGACTAAAGCCAGTATCTGCAACCCTGGCTCGTTTCACGCTGTACCAAGAGGGATACAGAATATTATAGAAAAAATAGGAAGGTGTTAAACTTTCACACCCAACCGGGTCTCAAACTCCTCAGTCGCAGCACCGACAATAAAACACCATCACAAAGTTACCCAGCACGTCTGATGTTTGGAAGGACCTCAAGGCTGGAGCTGGAAATCAAGAAGGAGCTCTCCTTTCACTCCCCGTACATAAAGTAAATGCAAACCCTGGCTGTGCGCACAAAGATGCTCTCATATTAAAAGCAGGGGAAATCCCAAGTTATTCCCCTGCCTGAGGCCAGCTGCACTGCCCTCCCTTCCCCACGAATCCTTCAGCAGCACTAGACCGCAGAAAGAGAACTCTAAACAGACGTTTCAGACCCCCCGCACCCACCCTGCTCTCCCCACCAACGCCCAATTTAACCCCAAACCCTCCGACAGCTCCTCCAGCGCCGCGGGCAGCAACGCCGCACTGTTCCTCTCGCCGCGGGCGAACCTTCCCCGCTCGGGACCCCCGCGCCGCCCCCCGCCCCGCCCGCTCCCGCTCCCGCTCCCGCTCCCGCTCCCGCCTGGCCCCGGCCCCTCGGGCCCTTCCCACACCGCCCCGTCCCGGCGGGAGGCCGGGATCGGCGCTGCCGTTGAGCCGCCGCCCGGCTCCACGTCCGCCCGAGCCCAGCGGGCGGGAGCCGAATCGCTGCCGCTGCCGCTCCCGTTCGCCTCCATTCTGGGGCCGCCCCGCGAGCCTCTGCGGCCTCCGAGCGTCTCCCGGCGTCCGGGCCGAGGGGAACCCGGAGGCGGCACCGACTCGGCGCTCGCTCCGGCCGCTCCCCGGGCGCTCCCCTGCCCCGACGAGAGCGCCGTGCGGCCGCCCGGACCTCCCTCGCACTCTCCCCGCGGCCTCCCCGCTGACGCCATTTTTGGCAGGTTTTAGCTGCCCGGGGCCTCCTCCCGCAGCACGGCAGGGGTGGGGCGGAGGAACTACGATACCCGAGATGCCTTTTTTGTTTGTTTGTTTTGGGGGCGTTCCTGGCCGCATGGGTGGGAGATTTAAATGACCCCTAAGGAGCACCAGCGACTGGAGTGCTGGGAACAGGAGTGGGGAATCTTCAGTGGGTGGCTCTTCAGGAGGGCGTGTCGAGGCAGTTGGGGAAGGCAGGGTGAAGAGGCGGGGAGCAGGGGGGACACAGTCTCTCTCCAAACTCAGAAGGTGGTGTGTGGGAGCCCGGTCTGGCATCCACCCGGCGAGACGCTGCATCCTCTGCTGCTGCCAGAAGCGATGCGTCAGCCCAGACCGAGCTTGCGGGAGGCGGCCGGCCAGGTCTCTGGCTCAGGGAGGGCCAGCAGCCTGCTCTGGAAACAGAGGGCAGCAGAGGCAACGGCTGTGTCAGGTGTGACCAGGCAGACCATCTCCTGAGGCTGGTGGCAGAGCTGCGAGAAGAAGTAGATGGGCTGAGGAGCATCAGGGAGACTGAGGAGGAAATAGGCTGGTGGAACCGCAGCCTGACCTCTCTGAAACATGAACAGAAACAACCACCTGAAAAAGCTCCTGATCGTAGGGATTTGGTATCCTCTCCCCATCAGGAAGTAGGCAGGGACTTAAAGGAGAGTAGTGCGCGGAAGCCAGTCCACAAACGGGGTGGCAAGCGAACCCCCTCCTCGCACACACCTCCCCAGGGGCCAGTGCCCAATAGATACAAGGCTCTGGCTGTGGGGGACCGATCAGTCAATATGAGTGTTGGACAATGTGAGTATTGGTCCATCGACACCAGAGGAGGGGCCAAAACCAAACCGACACAGTCCCCAGATTACTACAACTGCCTCAAGGAAGAAAAGGCAGGTCGTAGTGGTAGGACACTCCCTGCTGAGGGAAGAGAGGGGCCAATATGTTGAGCAGACCCTACTCATAGGGAAGTCTGCTGCCTCCCAGGAGCTTGGCTTAGGGATGTCACTAAGAAACTCCCCAGTTTGTTAAGTCCCAGTGACTGCTGTTCATTGCTCCTCTTCCACGTGGGAGGAGTTGAAACTGCAGAACACAGCTCAAGGGCAATCAAAAGAGACTTCAGGGCCTTGGCACAGCTAGTAAAGGAATCTGGAGCCCAGGTGATTTTTTTCCTCCCTCCTTCCAGTTGTGGGCAGTGACACTGGGAGAAACAGACGGGCCCAGTCTGTTAACACACGACTCTGTGGCTGGTGTCACCGCAACAGCTTTGGGTTTGTTAATGATGGAATGGCCAACACAGCACCAGGCTGACAGGTATCACATGGGAGCCACCTTTCTCACAGAGGTAGGAGGGTCTTCGCTCAGGAGCTCACAGGGCTCATTGAGAGGGCTTTAAACTAGATGTGAAGGAGGATAATATCAGGCTTGGCTATGAGAAGCTGCACGTTGACACATTATGATTAGAATCATGGCGTGCTGCTATGGGCCCTTCCTCTGGAGTGTTCTGGGGTCGCTGCAGCACAGTTGGAGTCTTGTGATGATGAGTTGAGGACTCCTGAGGTAGCAGGAATCAACAGGGAAACCTCAATGGAACACCTTAAGGGAAACAAGGGGTGTTCCACTAAGAAGGTGGTACCAGCCCAGCCCAGATGCCTCTGCACAAACGCACGCAGCTTGGGCAACAAACAGGAGGAGTTGGAAGCTCCCGTGCTGAAAGAAAGCTCCATCTGGAGTGTGGCTGTTGATGGCCACAGGCTGTTCAGAAGGGGCAGAGGGGGAAGGAGGGCGTGGAGGCCTTGCCCTCTGTATAAGAAAATGGACTGAGTGTGAAGAGCTGTCCCTGAAGAATAAGCCACGAACAAGTTGGAAGCTTATGGGTGAGAATAGAAGACCAAATCAGCAAAAGGAACCTTTTGGTTGGTGTCTACTACAGGCCACCTGGTCAAGGGGACCCGGCTGGTGAAAATTCTTCCTCCAGCTACAGGAAGCTTCACGCTCGCAGCCCTCACACGTCTCTGCTGAAGGAACCCCACCCTTCACATCTCCCCATAGGCCAGCACAGACCCTCTGCCCACCTCGGGCCCCCACCCGGGCCCCAGCCCCCAGCTGGTCCAGCATGAGTTTACTGGTGAAGGCACAGGCACAGTCCACACACACCAGGTCTGGGTGAGGTGCAGACACCCACAGAGTCTCTCACACGCCTCACTCCTGCCGGTGCCCCCAGCAGGTGGCTGTCAGGACACACAGACCCCCACTCACCCCACGAGCTGCACTGGGACCCGCGCCTCTACCTGGCACCCCAAGTCAGGGGCACCCACACACTCTGCTTGACTCCGGCAGCCGGGAGATTGTCCATGTTCCAGCAATGCTTCTCTTCTGGCTGTGGCACCCTCTGAGGTGCCCATCACCTCCAAGGGTTGGTTTGTGGGCTTTGGGTGTGTTCTGTAAACTCTTTGGGAAGGGATGTGCTAATGGAGATGTAGGAAGGTTTATTTCCATAGGCGAGGCCTGGTGCCGGCCCTGGGGGCACAGCTGTGCAAGCTGTCATGCCGGAGAGTCTTTTTCTTTTACCAAAACCTCTTACCAATTCCAATATGCTGCTGTTGTTCCAATCCACCCATTTTCCCACAGTTATTATTGTAATGATACTCATCTGAAAGAGAACCCCAACATTTACTCTGATCTAATTCTTCGAATCCTTATCTTTAGTGGGTTCCCTGGGTCTCCTTGGATTTTCCACTCAGGCTTTGGTCCCAGCTCAGTTCCTGTGTGGTGAGCAGTTGGGGATCATTGTTCTGCAATCCATGAAGCAGGAACCTTCTTCATCCATGAATAATGAATCCAGGGTCCTTTTCCAGCCAGCCTCATGTCTGTGTATGTAGTTAAAAGTATCTGGTGTGGTCTTTTCCACCTAGGATTTAAACAGCCGGTCTCCAGGCTGGATGGATGTGCTGGGGTATCAAGCTCTAGGGGTTTGTTACTAGACACAAATTTCTTGAATTCCTGTAGAGGCTTTCCTAAAGATGTCAAATAGGTATTAATGTCCAAATTCCCTTGAACAGTAATATCTCCTGGGACATCAGGTTTCTTGATTAAAACTGTATTGGTTTTCCCTGTGGCTATTACTTCAGCTCTTTTTCCGCTCCCCGCCCCCCCCCGCTTTTTTTTTGTCATTTCAGGGGGCCACAGGCTGGCACCGCTCCTCTGCGGGGACCGGGCAGGTGCTGAGCATCCCTGGGGGCCCTCTGCCTCCATCTGTCCCATCCTGTTGCAAAGCCCCACCTCCCTCTCTATGACATCACAACGCTGTATGGCCATCGGCAGGCTTGGAGGCCCCTGTGGGAAACTCATTTTGAGAGTCATTTATAAATTAACCAGTGAATGTCTCAGAGTTCCTCAGCTGGAGGCAGCTCAAATATCTCATCCAGGCACAGCAAACGTGGAGGACTGGAGAGTACTTGGTGAGGACAGCCTCCAAACTCCAGGGCCCAGCCTGGATGAGGGCTTTCCCGCATCTTTGGGATGAGGGGCTCTGCAGATGGGCCTGGCTTGCCCTCCTCCAGCCCAGAGCCACAGCCTGGAGCTGCACCCTCCTTCCCTGCCCTCGAGCATAGAGCTTTGGAGGGCTTTTCTCCAGGCCCCAGCCTCCTCCCAGCACTGGGCGCTTTCGGAAGTGCCGGCCCATCCCAGCCCTGGCAGTGCCTGCTGGTGCTGGATGTTGACTGGACACTCCTCTGTTCATAAACCCGTAACTCCACATGGATGCTTCCTGCTCAAATAAACTTAAGGGGTTTTTTAGAATAATTTTTATCTGACAATTGGCAGTTTCCTCACCCCTTTGACTCTGAAGCTGCTGTGAGTGTTTGACAAGGGTCCCTCTCAGAGAGTTTCTGGAGCAATGAGATGATCTCCAGTGAGTGTGGTTATTTCAGTCTCTTCTTATTGCCCTCACAGCACTGTTACCTTGTCCTGGGTTTGGCCTTTGTTGTGAACAACACAAATCACCCCAGACTGAAATCGCCTCTTCCAGTTACACTGGAGGACACAGCACAGACTTTCAGAGCATAGCAGATGTTCCCTGTGGCTGTGTTTGGATTGTAGAGCTTGAATATGTGTTTCCTTTTCTCTGAACAGACCGATGAGTCCTCCGCACTGATTGCGCTGGCCCAGCTTATTAAGGGGGGTGTATATATATATATAAATTCTTGTTAAAGGCTTTAAAGAAAGGGTTTTCTTGTGTTTTTAGATCAGCCTTTGTGATCTGTTGCAGGGGAACTGCTGTAATGTGAACAGAACATAAATTTTTAATAACTTATTTTAAATTTAAAGTGTGTGTCTGTTCTGATCCTGTCCTGCAAAGAGCAGTTCCCAGATTGAGAAGATGAAAGGGGGACACCTGGTCGGCCTCAGGCTCATGTTGCAGAGCTTCTCCTCTCCAAGACACAAAGCAGCAGCAGCACTGCAGGAGCTGTGCATGGGTTTTCACATGTTTTGTTAATTGACCTTGGAGACCAACACAATTTTTCCAGCAGAATTGAACTGGTTGCAGGTGATGGGCACCTCAGGGGGTGCCACAGCCAGAAGAGAAGCATTGCTGGAACGTGGACAATCGCAGGGTTTTTTCTGAATTTCTAGTCGTTACAGCCCCAGAGCCATCCTCAGGATGCACCACAATGTCATGGACTGTAGGACAGGAACTGCGGACACGGCACCTGGTTTGTTTGACCATGGGCTCTGAGAATTGTGTGACTGTCCCTCACTGTTCACAGGAACATCCCACCGTGTGTGTGTGCCACGTGAGCAGCTGTGGTTGCTGAAAGTGCTGTAAAGCCGTGTTTTGCTGTGCAACTGCTTGTGTTTTTTACCCCACAATGTGTGGCTTTGTCTGGGGCAGCACCAGGGATCGACCTTTGTGAGCAGGCACAGTGTGAGCACATGAAATCACAAAGGTGAGAGAAGGCAGGGCCTGGTGCAGCAGGGCCAGGTCTTCCTTCTGAATATAAAGGCTGGAGTTTATCTCTGAGAAAGAGAAATCTCTTCCCAAAGCAAACTTCTTCCCTCTCTCACTGCAACAATTAAATTGAGCACTTTTGGGGGGAATAACGAAAAGGAAGGCAGTGCCCAAAGCCCTTGTTCTCCCCTCGCGTGTCCCCCCCACACGGGTCCTTGGCTCTGTAACCTCATGTGGAGTTTTACTCTCAACTGTGGAAAACTGTCCGAGTGCACATTTAAGCTTCCGAGAAAATGTCAGTATTTTAGAGAACTATTGAAATAGAACACAAAAGCAGCTCAAACCGATGGATCCTCTGCCCTCTGCAGCGTGGGCTGGCTCAGCGCAGAGGCGATGGTTGTGAAAGGTTTCTGGATCATTATTCCTGTCTATTCAATGCCACATCTGAATGTTGGTCTGTTCCGAGGGGTGGTTTGTGGGCTTTGGGTGTGTTCTGTGAACTCTTTTGGGATAACGGGGCTGTAGGAAGGTTTATTTCCACAGGTCTCATCCATGCCCCCTGTTGCCAGCTCTGTTCCACCCTCTCACCTGCACATAATGTGCAGGAAAGCAACTGGTGCACAGGTACATTTAGCAATAAAATTCCTTTCCCTCTCAGCTCCCAAAGGGAAGGGCGTAAAAGATGTATTTAAAAACCAATTTCACTCTGCAGGGCAGCGTAAACTTTCTGAATATATTTCTGTTTCACAAACCCCCAGTTTGAGCTCTTGCTTGCCTGGCCCCTCCCTGCCTCTGGGTGTTTGTAGCTACCCAGTCGTGTGTTGTGGGTTCTCCCCACTCGTGATGACGGTTTTGATGGGTTCCACCAGTGAGGCCTGGGAGACGGGGGGTGGGAAAGGCTGCAAAGCCTGGTGCCTGATGGACGCTCTGGGGATCCGGAGTGGGGGGTGCAGGGTCTTGAGGACCAATCACACGCAGGGCAGTGACCATGGCCTTTGTGATGTCATCCTCTGTGATGCTGACCTGTGTCCTAAGAGACTGCTCTGCCCTGCAGGGTCAAGCACTCTCTGGCCTCACTCTCCAGTGGGATCTGGAGGAAGCAGGTGGTCTCTCTGCTGGGAGCTGCCTGTGCCTTTGCCTGGTGTAGGAAACAAAACAGCTGCCGTTCAGCATTCGCAGCGCCCGGTGCCGGTTCTGCCGGAGAGGTGAGTCAGGTCTGATCCAGGGTAGGTCAGGTCTGTCCGTGTCTGCTTCTGTGCAGTCGTTGCCGGAGTTTAATCTCTGTGTTCTTTAGGGGGGTCTCTCAGCTCCCGTCCTCTGCCTCCTACGAGGCACAGCCTGTGCTCCTGGTTTTCCACATGGGAGATGTTCCAAGCCCAGGTGGTCCCGTTTTGGTTTACCCGAGGCAGCCTTGCCCCGAGCTCCTTCACCCCAACTGTACTTGTTTGCCGAGTGCTGCATCGCTGACTCCATGGTTTGGAGGGAGCCATCCTGGCCTGGCTGCTGAAGTTCCATTCCAGTTTAGCTTCCTTCTCGTTTGCTCTGTGGTCTTTCAGGATGGTTTTTAGTTTCAATGTTGATTTCCACTGCTTTTGGGGTTTGGCAGCATAAGCAATCGATGCGGGAGGCGGACGAGGCAGGGACCGAGCACAGGGTCAGGTCTGTCCCTACAGAGCCTGGGGCCTCAGTCACTTGGGGGTTGACCTGGTCTCTCTTCTGGTGGAGCCCTGAAGCAGCCGGTCCCCAGAAAGGACCTTCCTGGGTGTAGAGAAGCCCAAACATCTGGAGCGAGTGTTTGCCGACCTCTCCTCTTGGCTACTGGGAACAAATTCTCTGGCTGCTCTGGGAACCTCGTGTTGTGAACGTGCCTGACCTTAGAAGGATGTGTCCACTGAGGGTGGTTTGTCCTGGCCAGAGGCACAGGGTGGTTTCAAACTGCTCTAACACCCTGACAGGAACAAGGAGATTAAGCTGACTGTCCTTGGCTGTTTGTTTGTATGATCTGAAGGTAAACGAGTGTGTGCATTCATTCTTGTCCTCATCTCCCCACTCTTTGACAGGAGTCCTCCATAAATCGAGTCAGAATACTGGCTGGGAGAGCTGACCAACCCCTGCTCTCCCCTTGCTGTCTTAATCTCATTCTGACCTGCTGCAGGGATTCTTTAACAAGCTGTTAAAATCTCCTGTCCCAGCTGCCACTCTCCAGCCGTGCCTTGGTCTCCGGTGGGCCTTTAGGCCGGGGTCCAGCCATGCCAGAAGGCAGTGGCAGTGGCTGGTGGTGCCAGGAGAGCACCTTCAGTGTGTGAGCTCTGCCCTGCTCAGCTCTGGGTCTGGTGGGGGCTGCGCGGGGCCCTGGGGCACCCAGCGCTCCACGCTGGCTCTGCCTGGTACAAGCTGAGCATCTCTGGTTTAGGAGTGTTTGGTCTGCAGGGCCTAGGGACAGGGCTGTCCCTCCGTGGGGCATCCTGCTGCATTCTGCCTGCGCCGCAGGGTTGCACGGGGCAACTGTTGGTGCAGTCGGGACAACTGAAGCGGGCAGGGGATAAGAACAGGGCTGTCTGCCTCACCAGAAACTGCTGGCAGTGCAGGGATGGGAGCTGCATTTCTGTGAGTTTGTGGTGTGGCTCTGAGACAGCTCTTGGGGTGGTTCTGCACGGATTGCAGCAACGCGAGCGGGCATTGGGGGGGCACTCACCGCAAGAAGGTGAGGTTGTTTTGAGCATGAAGGGGAGAGTGATGAGTCCCCTGGTGAGCAGTGTCCAGGGATCCCTGGTCTCAGGTGAGGCTCTTGTGGTGTGCTCTGCTGGTGGAGCAGAGATGGCAATTTGCAGAGTGGCTGGAAAACCAGCCTGTTGGTGCTACCAGAAATACCTGAAGGCATTTATGGATCTTTAGCCTTCCTCTTGCCTTCCCTGTGCCAGTCTGACCATGGTTTCTGTTTCTCCTTCTAGGGATCGACTGAGAATGTCTCAAAGCCTTTTCTGCCCTCAAGACGTTGTCCTTTGTGCTGCACCTGCAGCAGTTGGACAACTTCTCCGCTGGCAGATGTGCTCTCTCGGAAAGAATCAAGCAAGCAGTGGTGAAGAAGTGTCAGAGGGGCCAAAAACACCCCAAGAGAGGACGGCAAAGAAGGAGCCGGAAGTATGGGAGGAGGAGCTGGCAGAGAAGGAGGCCCACCTGACCCAGCAAGAGGAGCTGCTCCAAGGAAGCTGGCAGGATCTCAAAAAGCAGCGAGAGGAGCTGCAGCTGAAGGAAGCCTCCTTCCAGCTCAACCTGGAGAGCCTTCATAAGGCCCAGGAGCAGCTGGAAGGGGAGAAGTCACAGTTGCAGCGGGACATGGAGAACTTCCATAGTGCCCAGGAGCAGCTGGAAAGTGAAAAGTTGCTGTTCCAGCAGGACATGGAGAAATTGTGTAATGCCCAGAAGCACCTGAGGAAGGAGAAGGTGCTCTTCCAGCTCAACCTGAAGATCCTTCATAAGACCCAGGAGCAGCTGGAAGGGGAAAAGTCACAGTTGCAGCGGGACATGGAGAACTTCCATAGTGCCCAGGAGCAGCTGGAAAGGGAAAAGTTGCTGTTCCAGCAGGACATGGAGAAATTGTGTAATGCCCAGAAGCACCTGAGGAAGGAGAAGGTGCTCTTCCAGCTCAACCTGAAGATCCTTCATAAGGCCCAGGAGCAGCTGGGAGGGGAAAAGTCACAGTTGCAGCGGGACGTGGAGAACTTCCATAGTGCCCAGGAGCAGCTGGAAAGGGAAAAGGTGCTTTTCCAGCAGGACATGGAGGAATTGTGTAATGCCCAGAAGCACCTGAGGAAGGAGAAGGTGCTGTTCAAGCTCAACTCGAAGATCCTTCATAAGGCCCAGGACCAGGTGGAAAGAAAGCAGGCGCAATTCCAGCACGACATAGAGAATGTTCATACAGCCCAGGAGGAGCTGAAGCGGGAGAAGGCAGAATTCGTGGCAGATATGGAGAACATTCATAATGCCCAGGAACAGCTGCAAAGGGAGAAGGTTCAGTTCCAGCAGGACATGGAGAACATTCGTAATGCCCAGGAACAGCTGGAGAGGCAGAAGGCACAGTTCCAGTTCAACCTGGACACCCTTCATAAGGCCCAGGAGCAGCTGCAAAGAGAGAAGGTGCAATTCCAGCAGGGCATGGGGAACGTTTGTAAGGCCCAGGAGCAGCTGAAGAAGGAGAAGGCGCAGTTCCAGCAGGACTTGGAGAATGTTCGTAATGCCCAGGACCAGCTGGAGAGGGAGAAGGTACAGTTCCAGCTCGACCTGGAGAGCCTTCATAAGGGCCAGGAGCAGCTGGAGAAGGAGAAGGCACAATTCCAGTGGGATGTGGAGCGTTCAGCTGACTCATGCCAGGAGCCTGTCCGTATCCAGGTAAATGCTGCCAAGGGCTGGGCTGCTGGGGAAGCCGTGCCCTCAGGGAACTCCTGGGCACTCCTGGGCCAGCTGCAGGCCAGCAGCGATGGACTGACACCAGCCCGGCCCCAGACAGGCAGGGACTGGTCTTCCTGACTCTTTCCTTGCGTGGAATGTTTGGGGCTGCGTTTCAGTCACGCCCAGAGGTGCCGAGGCATTGCCAGTGCCCAGGGCTGGCAGGAGGGGCTCCCAACCGCCTGAGCTCTGCCCGCTTCTGTGTGCCGTGAGCTGGCAGACAGCAGAGCAGAGGGGGCTGGCTTGATAGAAGATGCCTCGGGCAATGCCAGGAGGTCGATGCTGCCCTTTACCCAGTCGGGTCTAAACTCTGGGGAGTGGTCGGGCAGATGAGATGTCCTCCTCGGAAACAGCCAGAGCCTTGTGGGTTACCAGCACCTCCAGCTGAGACAAAAGCCACTTGCGAGGCTGATGATGGCAGGGCACGGCTGTTTGTACACTGACATCCGTCTCCAAAAGCACTCTCGAGATCTGCCAAAGAGAAGGGTGTTGTCCACAACAAGAAAGAACAGCCCCCACACAGACCCCGCTCGGTGCATTTTTCAGCAAGCAGGGCTTTGTTTTCTCACACCTGTGCGCACTCTGGGTGAGGAGAGGAAGCATCTCTCAGCAAAGCGTGGGCTGAGTGGGATCCTCAAGCCTGTTGTTGATGGTTCGTTTGTTTGTACCTCGCTCATTCCGAATGGAATTGGCTCAGAGCTGCACAAAACCTAGTTCAGAGCTGTTGGACTGTGGCAGGGAAATGCTTTTGGGTGCCTCCCTGGACTCGTTGCAGAGCTCATCAGGGAGCTCTGGGAAGCAAATCCTCAGAGCAGGGCTGGCTCCCTCTCAGCCTGGTTCCGGTCAGGCCAGAAGTATCCCGAGCACGGAGCGAAGCTGCTGCAGCATCCAGCAGACGCAGCCATGCGAGGGGCACGGATGCTGTGGGAGAGGCTGAGTGGGGAAACAACTGCGAGGCCTGGAGATGAGCAGGAGGAGGTCCCGTTTCGAGGCAGGGATCTTCCTGACATTGCAGAGCTGTTAATAGAGGGCTGTGTGAGGCGTTTTTGGGCTGCCGTCCTGATCTTCCCTTTCAATGTTCTGGCTCGGTTACATCCTGAGACAGGCGTAGAAAAAAAATAATATAAAAACCAATGTGTTTGCTTTCACCTTTTGCTCGGGAAGGGATCCTTTTGCACACACCACAGCACTGCTGGGTGCTGGCATTCCCCTGGCAGAGGAGATCGCTTCTCCTGGCCCTTCAGCCACCATCCCTCTGCATGAACTATGCGGGGTGCGCCTTGGCCTTGAGATCTCAGGGAATATTTGCCCTTACCTTGCAGGAGTAGAAACAACTGGAACAGCACAGGACGAGCAGAACGACTTCACACAGGCTGAGGAGCTCCAGGCCCCAGGGTCTGAAGATGAAGAGGGCTCCTAAGATGTGAGCACCGACTACCCAAGGTGTGAGGCACTGCAGGTGCGGCTCATGGAGCTGAAAAATGCAGACACCTGCCTGGCTGAAGGAAACACTGGCCTCCAAGGGCAGATGAGTTTGATAGAAGAGAGGGAAGCTGAAGACGCTCACCTGAGAAGGCAACTTGGGCAGATGGCCAGGCAGAGAGATTCTGCCATCCAAATGAACACCCGTCTTCGAATCCAGCTGGAACAGGAACGGAGCAATGCAGAAGAAATAAGAGAAAAGGTAGAAAGGTTTAAAGGGTTGATGAGCTTTGGAGCTGTGAATTAAGACAGCTCATAGGTTGGAGAGCTGAGCGACGGCACAAGAGGATTCGTCCCCTCCAATCTGCTGGAAGAAGTTTCCATTGATAAATTTTGAGTCCCTGCCCCAGACCATCGACCAGGAGCAGGGCACAGCTTATCCCTGTCCTGTTTCCCTTTATCTTCTTATTAAACCTTTCCTTCATGTTCTCTCTGCGTAACCTCACTCTGTGCTGTGTGAACTGGAAGGACTCTGAGCCAGCTACTGGGGGGCTGGCGTGGGTGGGCTGGGTGCAGCTTCCGGAGTCAAGCAGAGTGTGTGGGTGCCCCTGACTTGGGGTGCCAGGTAGAGGCGCGGGTCCCAGTGCAGCTCGTGGGGTGAGTGGGGGTCTGTGTGTCCTGACAGCCACCTGCTGGGGGCACCGGCAGGAGTGAGGCGTGTGAGAGACTCTGTGGGTGTCTGCACCTCACCCAGACCTGGTGTGTGTGGGCTGTACCTATGCCTTCACCAGTAAACTCATGCTGGACCAGCTGGGGGCTGGGGCCCGGGTGGGGGCCCGAGGTGGGCAGAGGGTCTGTGCTGGCATCACCTGAAAACAGAAGATGTCACTGTGATGCCTGTCTGCCCTCACCATTGCGACATGGCCTGTGTGGCACTCAATGTCCAGGTGTCACTCAGTGTCTGTGGGACACTCAGGTGTCTGTGGGTCCCTCACACACTGTGGGTCACTGCCTGCCTTGGGGTTCACGCACTCTCTGTGCGAGGAGGAGGATGAGGAGGGGGAGGAGGGGGAGGAAAGCTGCAGGCCAGGGTAGTGCCTGGCCATGAGGAGCACCTGGGCTGGGACGGGGGAGCCCCCAGGTGTGTGCGACACAGAGGTTTGAATGTCATCTGGGGGTTCTGAACCTGCCAAACCCCCTCCACAGCCCTGTGACAGCAGGGGGACCGGGAACCCTCCCCGCAGGCAGGAGGGGCTGTCCTGGGGTACAGGCCCATGGCTTTTGGGGTACTGAGCCCGTGCCTCGGCTTCCCCAAAGAGAGATAGCAGTGGGAGGGGTTTGTGGGAGCACGGGATTCGACCCCGGCTTCCAGCCAGCCCACTCTCCTTCCCAGGACAAGCAGACAAAGCTGTTGGGCCAGGATGGCCACACCAGCCGGGTCGATGGGCAGCAGCCTGTGCTGGTGGGCAAGGAAGGTACGGCCAGGGCAGGCTAGCAGGGGGATCCTGTGGGTGGGAAGGGGCCAGCGAGGCAGGAAGGGTTCCCAGGGTGTCTGCTACTGGGAAGGGGCTCCTGCTGCCTGCCCCATCCTGGGCTGGCAGAGTTGTCCTGAGGGCTGCAGGGGGTCACCCGTGCCCCTCGCACCCACCCTCTGCTGCCTCAGCAGCCTCCTCCAAGGGACACCTCTTCCGGCCACTGCGGGTGCCCCAGTCTCTCTGGCCCCTCAGGGCTCTAAGGCCTCTGGAGGATGTACCCAGCACCCCAGCAGCCGGGCAGGATGGGCAGTTAGAGCTCAACTTGAAAATGTGATTTTCTGGTTTTGTTCTGTTTAAATCAATAAATCACTATTTGCCATTGTTCTTCTTGTAATTTTGTTTAAGCAAGATTGTTTGGGAACTGACTCCCAGAAACGTCTCCACCGGGAAGGGCCAGGAGGGAGGGTCACAGGGACAAGGGGGGGGGGCATCATCTTCCTTCCTGCAGGAATGCAGCCACAAGTCCTCGCCTTGGCTCCTCTGCCCACCCATAGCCCACGTCCCCCTGAGCCCCCGGCGCCAGCGCATGGATGAGTCACACCGAGCTGAGTCTCTCCAGGTGCCTCACGCCTCATGCCCTGCCCACCCTGTCAGTGTTCACAGACCCATATTTAGGGACAGAGTCCCCAGTTTTATGCTAGAACCTCCATTTTTGGGACCAGAATCCCCATTTTTTTAAGCCAGAACAACCATTATTGGCCAGAGACCCCATCCTGGCCCCTGGCTCTGAGCCCCCCCTTCCCTCAGGCCCTGCAGATCCCGCCCAGCCCACGCCCTGGGGGTGGTGGTGGAAATGGAGGTGTTGCTCAGCGACAGCACCTGATGGAATTGGGGGGGACGGGGGGGGGAGTGTCAGTAGCTGTACTTTTGAAAGTCAGACAGAACGGCCCTCTGACAGCAGGGGGTTTATAGCGTGGGTTTTTTCTTCAGCATTTTTCCAGACCCTGTTCAGAGAGAAATGATAAAGCCTTGTGTTATGATGAGAGGAAACGGCCTCAAGTTGCTCCAAGGGAGGTTTAGGTTGGATATTAGGAAACATTTCTTTTCCAAAAGGGTTGTCAACCACTGGCAGAGGCTGCCCAGAGAGGGGGTTGAGTCCCCATCCTGGAAGGTTTTTTTGAAGACAGGCAGTTGTGGCACTTGGCAACGTGGTTTAGCGGTGGACTTGGCAGTGTCAGGTTTATGATTGGACTTGATCTTAAAGGTCTTTTCCACCGTAAAGGATTCTGTGGAATGTGCTGAACAGACGTGCTTTGTTCTCCAATCACCTCTGTCTGCAGCCTTTCCCTGTTTAAAGCGCAAAATCAGACTGAGGTGACTCAGAAATGATTCCCTCCTGCATCCAGTGTTGAAATAAAGGGAGCTGCTTTCTCAAACGCCAAAATGAGTCTTAGAGAGTTTATTTGCCGGCATTTTTGGTGTCACTCTGACTGGGCTGGGGGTGCAGGGACACCAGGGAGACTTGGACCCCAAGCACCAGCCTCAGAGCAATCAGGTCCAATGGCCCTGAGTGGCTCCAAACTGTTCCCGTTATCTCAGTGTGGGTTCCTGCAGGGTTCCAGGTTGGTCTCTGCCATATCCACGCTGTGCCGGGGTGCGCAGGGCCGGATAAACCCACCCGGGAGCCGATCTCCAGTGGGATGGCTGAGTGAAACAGCCCCTGTCAAGGCTGTAGAAAAGTGGGGAAGAGGCTGGAGAACAAGTCTTATGAGAGGCGACTGAGGGACCTGGGACAGTTTAGGCTGGAGAGGAGGAAGCTGAGGGGAGACCTCATCTCCGTCTACATTTCCCTGAATTCCATACTACTTACTCAATGCACTCCCTGATCAATTGCCCCTCTCCCCTCCCCCCCCCCCCCGGCTTTCCTGGGGCCCCTCTCAGTACCGGGAGGCTGCTCTAACGTCTCCCAGAAGCTTCTCTTCTCCAGGCTGAACAATCCCAATTCTTCCAGCCTGGCCTCGTACGGGAGGTGCTCCAGCTCTCAGATCATCTCTCTTTCCTCCTCTGGACTCGCTCCAGCAGATCCCTGTCCTTCCTGTGCTCAGGACTCCAGAATTGGACACAGGGCTCCAGCTGGGTTCTCCCCAGAGTGGAGAAGAGCAGCAGAATCCCCTCCCTCGCCCTGCTGGTCCCTCTGCTTTGGATGCAGCCCAGGACACGGTTGGTTTCTGGGCTGCAAGCACACACTGCTGGCTCATGTCCAGCTTCTCATCCACCAGCACTCCCAGGCCCTTCTCCACAGAGCTGCTCTCAATCTCTTCATCCCCAGCCTCTGTCGACATTGGGGGTTGCCACAACCCAGGTGCAGGACCTTGCCCTTGGTCTTGTTGAACCTCATGAAGTTTTCAGTAGCTCACTTGTCCAGCCTGACCAGGTCCCTCTGGTTGGTGTTCTTCTGGCGGGACAACTGCACCACTCAGCTTGGTGTCTCCAGCAAGCTCGGCGATGGCGCACATGGACATTCCCATTGGTCTCCTGTCAAGGTTATGTCAGCCTCTACCACTGACAACTCCTGAGACCCTCCTGTCACTCCAGAAATGCCCTTTATCCGCTCCATTATATCCTCTTGCCTTCAGTTACTTGACTGTGGAGCTGAACTCACCCCATCCAGACCAGCTGGATCCTCAGGGCCCTCATCACCCTGAGGATCAAGCCTTGAGAACTGGTTTCCCACCTTCACCCAGCCCTCACCTGCCTCGTTGTACCTTCTCTATGCTCTACATAGAGCTGTTGACTGCCTTTCTCCATGACATGAAAGAATGAGATAACACAGCTTGCTGTTTAACATTCGGGGTGGGTCCCATAACCACACCAGAAACTAAAGCATCTGCTCATGCATTCCCTTCTGTTAGAAAACCTGGAATAACAGTATGACTTTTAATGTGTGAAATAGAATAAGGGGAGTATCGTTTTTGAATTTCTGTCCACAGTAGTTTTAAACTCCAAACAGTGTCTCATTAGTAACATGACCTAAAACTGCCTTATCTAAATGTTGCACTAAACCAGCTACATAAGCAGAATCTTTAACTACATTAACAGAACATGAGAAATGTTGAAATACCATGGTCATAGCTCTTAATTCAACAATTTGAGGCGAGCCTTCTTGATACGCAATTTTGTTTTGCCATTGCTGTCCACCATACCACACTATGACAGCTTTTCCTGTTTTTCCAACAATTCCACACGAGTTATGGCTTTTATCACAACCTGAGCTAGAAGTTCAAACAGGCCAGGAGCAGTTTTCTTAGGTCTGAATGGAAGGAAAACCCATTCCAGTACATGGAGAGGGTCCTGAGGGTCCTGCCAGTCAGAGTTCCATTGTGCCAAACTGGCAAAAGGTTATCAGATTGTCAACAAAAATAAACACTTGGACTGGTATAGATAAATCAATTCTCCAAACATGTTTCTGTGAAACGGCTTGTTCTACTTCACTGATTAACTGTTTTGCTTCTGGGGTCAGAATTCGTGGAGCTGAAATATCTGAATCCCCTTGTAACAAATCCAATAATGGTTACAGTTTAGAAGATGTCAGGTCTAAATAGGGCCAAACCCAGTTAAGTACTCCAGCTAATTTTTGTACATCATTGAGAGTTTTAACTTGTATTCACAATTGAACTGGCTGTGGCATTACTGTGCAGTTTAACACCTTCGTACCCAAATATAACCAAGGTTGTTGGCGTTGTACCTTTTCTGGAGCAATCACCAGCCCCTGACGCTGTAATGATTTTTGTGCTTCTGTTTCCATTTCTGCTAGCATCGTTTGTGACGGTGCTGCAAGCAGAATGTCATCCATATAATGATAACAGTATCCTGTGGGAAATTGTTCCCTGACCGGGCTAAGAGCTCTTGCTACAAACCATCAAGGTGCCCTCCCTGCTCCCCTCCTTTATTAGATCGCAGTATCGCAGTATCACGTTATCACAAGGTTGAAAAAGATCACTGAGATCATCTAGTCCAACCTATGACCCAACACCAACACCTACTTGTCCTTTAAACCATGGCCACTAGATGCCACTAAGGACACCGAGCAGCTGGGAGAGAGAGGGCAAGGCCTCCTGGCACCTGCACCCTGTGAGGGCAGTGCCTGGGCAGAGCGAGGGTCTGGGGGCACTGGGTGCCGGTGGCTGCCAGGTCCCATCCTGATCGTGCTCTGCTGGAAGAGGAGCCCAGGAACCAACTGAACATAATTGTGTGGCAGAGCCATGTTTGCCATCATCAAACTGAGATCCCTGCCCATCCCTAAAGGGGACACACAGGAGGCCTCGAGGCGTTGCTCCCAGCACCAGTGCCGGACTGGCCCCTCTCTTCCTTTTCAGCTCAGGGCAGACGGTGCTGGTGGGCAGAGAGAAAAGCCTCCTACAAGCCTGCATCACGAGGGTCTGGTGTCTTCCTTCAAGGGAGGATGTGCAGGGCCTGGATGTTCACCTCTACTCCAGGGTAAGTGCTGGGTGAGCTACAAGAGCCCCCAGCCCCCCGGGCTGCTCCCTCACCCCGCAGTGCCGTGATATCACCACGGGTGCAAGGCAGGGCAGGGGCTCGGCTTTGTACGCCCTCCCTCATCCCTTCGCTCCCTACCCGTGGGCCTGGCCTCGTCCAGTGCCACCGGCTGCACTGCACAGAGCAGGCTGTGCCCGAGGGGCTCTGCCAGCACTGTGATCCAGCGTGGGAGTCCTCGGGATGTATCTCCCGGGGGAGAGACGGACAGGAGGAAACTCTCCACAACCCTTCATCTTCCTCACAGACCCTGCAAGACATGGACACCATTAAACCACTAACTACGGACCCAGAACTGGACCCCTAACCCCGGACCCAAACCCGAACTCCTAATGGCACCCTAACCCCTAAACCCTAATGGCACTCTTAACCTGGACCCAGACCCGAACCACTTCACCCAGGACCCGGACCTGTTGAGGAATTTTTACAAGACAAAGGACATCTGTATGAGATTTATGTGAGCAATCCTGCTTTTGAAATGAAGTAAATCAAGGCTACAGATAAAGGGAAGAAGAATATTTTAACAACACCTGAAGGAAGAACAAGAAGACTGTTGTAGACGAAGAAACAAGAAGCATAGTTCAGCAGAAACCGCAAGTCGCTACGTGAACAAGCTTGCTTTCAGCACCAGAATAGAGACACGTGATAAGCAATAATGTATCAATTAAAAGAATTTTACTTGTGCACGAACAGTACAGCTTTAGAATGATTACTAATTCCAATTGACCAATGTAATCATGACATATAGCTATTCGAGTATATAAGATTGTATAGCACTCAATAAACGGCTCACTTAGATCATAATGATCATATTGTGAGACCCATTATTAGGTCCCTTGTGACAAGTATCCAGATTAAAAATAACTGTTAAGAGCTCTGGGTAAGTGACACAGCAACATGAAACAGCATCACACCTGTCTCTGTGTTGCAGCTTCCAAAGTGTAAGCAGGAGGCAAAATTTCCCTCTGCATTAAATAAAGGCACTGATAGATTGCACATCACTTGGCACCTCCAGAGTGATACAGCCAAGACTTGCCATCTGCTACCAACTGCAAAAACACAGCCTGAGAAAAGTGGGACATCAAAGTGCAGCTTCATTTTCTTCAGTCAGTTTTCTGTCTGTCCTGGCCTCAAGTGTGGCTGGTGGAGGCACAGCACAACAGAAAGGGAACAGGACTGTGAGGGCAGTTGTGGGCACAGGGAAATTTCAATTCACCACTCCCAAGACAGATACATTCTAAGTTAATGGAAGATACCACTTTTGAGTGCAGCAGGAATCACAGATGAGCGTTTCCCTGTCCTGGTGGTGCTCTTGCCAATGAATCACACAGACGTGATTCTTTTTGCATTTTCTTCATCTGGTTTCAGGGATTCTACAGTGTTTAGAAGTGCATAGTCTGAGTTGGAGCTCAGCCTGTTCTGAGAACTGGAGTTGTTGCTGGGAGATTGAACCCTGAGACTATGATGTCCATAAATCCCAGATGTCCCACTTGCTGGACAAGCAGGGCACAGAGGGAGCCACAGAAGTAAGCAAGCACCCAACCCTGCCTTTCTGCACATCAGTAGATTCAGACCTGAGTTTCAGGCTGTGAAACAGCCTGAGAAATCAAAGGTAGTTAAAAAAAGAGATGACTTTCCAGCTGTATTTGCTATGGCATTTTGTGAGCATCCTTCTTCAGCATTCTGAGGTCTGTGAGTCTCAGTCAGGTCCCTGGGAGCTTGAGACAGGAATACAGAACATTCCCATCTGCTCACAGACAGTCTCGGTCTTTCAGACACCCAGCAGTCCCGCTGCAGACACTGCTCTGCTCAGGGTGCCAAACAGACAATTGGATAAAATCTGGGGGCAGAAAAAGTGGCTCCATTTAGACTAAACAAGGTCATCCTAGTTCAGCAGCACAATTTCCAACTCACAAGCCAGGGATACAGCAGGTCTGGCAACATCAGCCACCTCCGCACAGCTCCAGGCAGTGCTACTGCCTCCCTCCTGAGGGCACCCATTTTCCTTCACACAGTTGTTCAAATAAAAGACCTCTGGCACAACATTCACACCTCTCCACTTTCACACACACATCTACTTGGAAAAAACACCTCACTGATGTACCAGTGGTTACTTCACAGCTATGTTACACAACAGTCACCTGGACTCTTCGGAAATTAAGGAGAATCCCAGTCCTTTCCATTTCAAAAGCCTGCAAACAAAATAAGCCCCCACAGTTTACAGCATCCCAGTCCTCAAAGTCTGATGCACCACTGATGAGTGCACTGCCTGTAAAACACACCTTGCTATCCAAAGACAGACTCTAAGTATGGTCTTCGCAGAAGAAACCTCTCCATTCTGTCCCCAGCCCAGCCTCCACAGACCTTTTTAACTCTCCCATCAGCACCCGTGGTGCCTCTCCGTGCTCTGATGGGCACAGCATCACACAGAGGTGGACACTTCCTGGAACGCTGCCCATGTCGAGACCTTCTCCTGCTGGTACAGGAGCTGATGTGAAGCCTGCAATCGCCACACCTGGTTTCTGCAGGTCTCAGCTGCGTTTTCTGAATTTTTCCCATGCACAGACACAGAAAAATCACTGTTTTCTCCTCCCTGGTTTTCTCCAGGCCTCAGACAGAGCCTGCTGTAGAGACCACCTGGGTTAAATTGCCCAATTAAACAGCGTTAAGCAGCTGCAGGAAAGGCAATGCTGTTTGCTGCATTGCTGAAGTCTCCGTACGTGGCTGCCAAATGATTGTCCAGGAGCAGGAGGGTGACATCCGTGTGCTGTCACTGTGGGTAAAGCTCTGCTTCCTCATCTAAAACAAACGCCCATTAATGTGATCCCCTTTTCACCATACACATCTTTTAATTAAAGAACAGGCATGCAGGAGAGCTTTTCACCTTGACTCCAGGATGCGGTGTTGATCTCCAGCAGCTGAATCCAGGCAAAGTCTGCTGATGGCTCTGCAAGGATGGTAGGATCAGGGTCATCATGTGGTGGCTAAAGGCTTGCTGGTGCTGGTCACTGCTACCTAATTAGATGAAAAGTAGCTTTTTAGTACTGGCATCCTTTCTCTGTAAATAGAAGCATGTGAGGAGGGTAAGTGCAGGTAACACCAGAGGGAAACTACACAGCAGGGCTGAACTCCTCCCCTATCCTCAGGTCTCAAGGGCACGTGGGCCATGGAAGATGGGAAGCTACTGGATTGGTCCTTTTGGGCCTTCCTCTCTTATCTTTGAGGGTGAATAAATGAATCATGAAACACAGCACTCACACTCAGCAGTAGCCAATATTCCAGGTTTTCAACTCAGGGAGAAGATGGAAGTTCTTAGTAGAGCTTCCCTTCCAGCGTCTGCAAAGTCAGAGGGAGCAGCAGAGTGCAAGAAAACATGTAAGCATCATTACCAGAGAAAAATAAGTGTGCTTTTTCCATTTTACTAACCCAGCATCCATAGGTTTTCCAAGCTATATTTTCAAACTTCCTTGGCTCTGCCCCTCAAATCTATCCTTCGTTACAGTGCATGCAGAAGACCGGATGACGATTTGGTCATCCCTATCATATTGACCCATTTGTCTCATTATCTTCTTCTGTCATTTGTTCTGGTTTTATCTAGTGTTCAGCTCTATCACAGTACCTTAATGTGTATCTGAGGGTTTTGGAAGCTGTACAAGTTATGCTGTTATGAAAGGAGCACAACATGAAAATAAGAATCACCAGATGTGTCATGATGATGAAAGCTGGGTCTGACTCTTTACAGATCTTTTTTCTGCTGTCTTCAGTGGAAGCAAGACTGAAGAACTATTTTCCTCCCTGCTGTAAATTAAGGTAGCACCACTTGCGGCATCTGCTTGTCAAATGCTCCACTCTTGCCAGATCAACGGCAAATTTCCGGGCTCACCTTCTCAAGCCCATTGACATAACCTGGTCAGTGAGAAGAACAAAGATGGTCTCCATGCACACTCAAAATAACTTTGAAAGTATTCTCAGTAGGTGCTTCCACTGCTTGAGGAGACATGGAAACTATTTGCCATTCCTTATACGGCATGTAATTTAAATATTTTAAAACTTGAAATAAATTACTGATAATAAAATTCAACACTATAATACTTCTTTGACTATTGTACATCACTCTCTCCCCTGGCATTGCCCCACGCTACCCGTGAGCATTATCTCCTCGATGCAGGATTTCCACCCACCGTGTTCCTGGCGCAGCCACAATAATCCTAAGCAATCCCGCCTCCTGCCCTTTTGGGGCCAAGCTCTTTGTCCCCTCCAGGCAGCAGCCGTCAGTGACATTTGCCACCTCCTGCAACTGGAATCCAAGGGCTGGGGGCTACGGCCGGAGCCCCACAGCTCTAAACCCAGCGCTCGACACAGCGTTTCCCATCCCGAGCAAGCGCACAGCAGCGCCCTGTCCGCGTTCCGTACAGTGTCCGATCCAGGGAGCAGGGGGGAAACAGAGCCCCAGGCTCCTGGCAGCTCAAGGAGGGACAAGGAGCTCCCTTCCAGGTCTTAGAGGAATTCCGGAGCAGAACTGCTCCCCTTCAGCCTTCTGCTCAGATAAAACATGCCAAGAGCCATCAGAGAGCAGAGCACTAAGCAATAGCTCCCATCTGCACAGCAGTGGGACTGCGGGGCAGAAGAGGAGCTGCTGGGAGCACGCTCCCACCCCCAGCTCAGCCAGGGAGAGAGGCCTGGGACCCTTCCCCAGCACCCAGCTGGGATTTCCTAAGACCAAACTCACCGTCACCTCTTCTTCTCCCCAGTGGCATCTCTGGAGAAACACGGGGCCCACACAGCAGTGGGCTCGGGGCAGCAGGTTTTCCGGTCACCTCCTTCTGCAGCGCAGGGGGAGAACCTTGGAGCTCTTTCTCCTGAAACACAACAGCGTGGGCAATGGAACAATGTTCAATGGGATTGAACAACAAAAATACATTGCAATCCCCATCAAAAATGCAGAACAAAATCCGAAGCCCCATTTTCACACTGAACACCAGCAGCAATGGGCTAAAACGCTGCCCTGCTCCGTTCCCTTCTCCTCGGACCCTGTCAAGGGCACATTCCAGCTCCATTGCCAAAGCACCTCGGCTGGGGTGAGCTGCGCACAGCGATGCCATTTTAAACAACCCTGGCCAAGGGCAGAGCTGTGGGCTCTCAGAAACCCTGGGGCTCAGCTGCTCAGCTGCCTGAGGCGCTCACAGCTCTCCAGGGCCCAGGCAGAACCAGAAACCAGCGCTGGTTTGACAGCAGGACAGACAGAGGGACAAGGGGGCCTTGGTCCCCTCCCACCTGGGAGTTGAACCAAACCAGGCTCCCCACAGCCAAACGCCAGCAGGCATGGCCACACCACCATGGTCAAGGAGCAGCTCACACCCACAGCCAGCAGAGAACCACGGGATCAGGAAGGCTGGAAAAAACCTCTCAGGTCATCCAGTCCAACCGTCAGCTCAGTCCCTCCATGCCCACTAAACCACGTCCCCAGGTGCCAATTCTCTGTGGGTTTTGAACCCCTCCAGGGACGGGAACTCCATCGCTGTCCTAGGCAGCCTCTGCCAGGCTTCTCCACTCTGCCAGGCTTCTCCACTCTGCCAGGGAAAATATCTTTCCCAATATGCAATCTAAACCACCCCGACACAACTTGAGGCCATTTCCTCTCATCCCATTACTCGTTACTTGTGAGAAGAGGCTGGTTGGACTGATGGTTGGACTGGATGAACTGACAGGGCTTTCCCAACTTGAACGATTCCCTGATTCATCCCTGCCTATCTCTGCGCTCCCTGATCAAGAGCCCCTCCCCAGCTTCCCTGCAGTCTTTTCCGTACCGGGAGGCTGCTCTAAGATCACCACTGAGCCTTCTCTTTGAGGTGTTCCAACCCTCAGATCACCTCCATGGTCTCCTCTGAACTCGCTCCAACAGATCCATCTCCTTCCTCTGCTGATGACTCCAGAAATTTATTTAGCTTTTTTATCTTTTAAATATTTTTCTTTTTTTTTCTCATTTTTCTTTAATTTTTCCTTTTTTTAAAATTATTCTTCGTCTTTTTATCTTTTTTTTCCCTATTTTTCATTCTTTTTCCCCATTTTGCCCCACGGCTCCTGGTTCCCCTGGGGAAGAGGGAGCTCAGCTGAGGGTGGTGGTTTTGACACCCCACTTCCAACCTTTATGGCTCGTTCCCTTGCTGACATCGAGGCTTTGTCCTCGCCCTCCGCTCGCACCGCCCATGCGGGGTGAGTCTCCTGCGCTGCAGACCCCGGCAGTGACCCCAGTGCCCACTATGACACCTCGCCCCAGTTCCTTTCCAGCCCCACAGCGTGACGTCCTGCACCGCGACCCCACGGTCGCAGCATCACCCACAGCCTCGACCTCTTTCTGCAGTGCCGACAGCAGCCCCAGGCAGCCCCAAAGTCTGGAGGACTGATCACAATGGGGCACTGGAGGACCACAGAGCTCACTACAGGAGCAGCCACGGCAACATATGGCACCTCTTGCCCCACTCCCATCAGCTCCCACTCTCCCAACACCCCTTTTTATGTAAATTAACCATTTTTCCACATTTTCCAACTTTTTTTTTGATGAAGAGGCACATTCTGATCCCTTGCTCCCTCCTCCTTCCTGCAGTGGTAACTTTGTCCCACCCGTAGCCATTGTGTCCCAACACTTTTATTCCAGCCCATTTTGGCAGCAGAGTTACAAGGAAGGGAGGCGAGATAAGGGGCAGGATGTGGGGATCAGCGGTCATAGGCAACCCTGTGGGGTGCAGTGCCATCGATGAGGCGGCGGATCGGATGGCAGCGGAGAAGCTCAGCAGGCTCTGCCCCACAGCAGAAGGTGCAGAAAGGGGGCTCAGAGCTGCCCCATGGGTCGTCTTCTACTACCGTGAGGGGACTGCGGGGCAGATCTGCACCCCATGGGCATTCTCCTGTCCCACTGAACCCCCCCTGGGGAGAAGCCTCAACAGGATCAATGCAGTTTCCTATGGGGCAGGAGAACACCCTGTGCGGCAAGATTTTCTCTTGCCCCACTGGAACCCCCATGGGGACAGGGGTCAACAGGGCAAACAGCTCTGCCAACAGGCCTTCCTATGGGGCAGGATAACATGCCATAAGGCAGGAGATCATCACGTAAGGCAAGACCTTCTCTGGCTCCACTGAAACCCCAATGAAAACAGGGGTTCGTAGGGCCAACGGGGCTTTCTCTGGGGCAGGACAAGACACTGTGAGGGAGGAAACCCCCTATGACACAAGAGAATACCTTGTGGGGCAAGGCCTTCTCCTGCTCCACTAGAATCCACATGGGAAGAACAGTCAACAGGGCCAACAAGGCTTCCAAGGGGCAAGGGAAGACCCCACGGGCATGAGAAGACCCTATAGGGCAAGACCTTCTCCTGCCCCACCTCATCCCCCTTAGGGAGAGGGGTCAATAGGATCAACGGGGCTTCCAATGGGGCAGGAGAAGGTGCTGCCCTAGTTAGGAGACAGGGGGTCAGTTCGGGGTCAGTTAAAGATCAGGAAGGAAGTCAAGGGGTAAGAGGGCAGTTAGGGGTCATACCTTGGGGGGCTCCCAGTTCTGCCCCAGCTCCAGCGCCGCAAGTGTGAGGTGCCAGCACCCCGAAAAACCACTCGGTCTAAACTGCCGTCCCATCCTCCGCCAGCACCAGCCTCACCTCCCGCTCCAGCCCTGTCTGCCCCACACCTGGGGGGGTAGTCAGGTGGGTGTTTGCCCCTCCCCAGGGGCAGTTCTGGTGATCGCGCTCCTCACCTGTGCCAACAGCTCTTCCAGTGTTGGCTGCCATGAGCCCCCACGGATTGCAGGCTTGGAGCAGCTGGGGTTCCAGAATCTGGCTGGTGTTCCAGACTCAGGGATTCAGGACTCAGAGCAACCAGAGACAGGATCAGAGCAGCAGCTGGGACCGGTCTCAGAGCAGCTGGGGCTCTGGTCTCAGAGTGGCAATTGGAGCCCGGGGGTCGCAACTGTCTGGGGCTCCAGGACTCGGAGCCACGATCACAGACCAGGGCTCCAGGCTCGGAGCTCCAGGCTCACTGGTGATGGAAGGCTGGGACTCTGCGCAGCCGGGGCTACAAGCCATGGCTCCAGGGTCCCGTCCCAGCAGCTGCCAGGGATCCACGGTCAGAGCTTGACGCTCCAGGCTCGGAGCTGCCGTGCTCCCAGGATCAGGGCAGCCATCACCATTGTCAGAGCAGCAGCTGGGGCTCCAGGCCGGGGCTCCAGGCTCAGAGCAGGGGCCACGGATGCTGGGTGGGCACGAGGCCGAAGCGGCGTTTCAGGGCCAGGCGGTGCCGCGAGAACCGGTCGTCGGGCGAGAAGCGGGCGGGATGGGCTGTCCCGCGGGGGTCACCTTCTGGGGAAGAGGAGGAGTGTGAGGGTGGGATGAAACTGCTGAGCCCCACGGCTCTCCCAGTGCTCCTCACTACCCTGTGTCCCCGTTCCCAATCCCAGTGTCTCCATCCCCTCTCCCAGTCTGCTCCCAGTGTCCCCCACCGCCCTCCCAGTCCTTCCTCGTGCTCCAGGTCCCCTCCCAGTCCCTTCCAGCTTCCCCACTGCACCTCTCAGTCCCTCCCAGCTCCCTCACTCCTCTCCCAGTCCCTTCATTCCCTTCCCAGACCCCTCACCCTCCCTCTCAGTCTCCCCCACTTCCTTCCCAGTCCCACCCATTCCCATCCTAGTCGCCTCCCAGTGCCCTCATCTTCCTTTCCAATACCCCCAATCCTTCCCAGTGCTCCTGCTCCCTCCCAATCCACTCTCAGTCTCCCCCACTTCCTTCCCAGTCACATCCAGTTCCCCCAATTCCCCTCCAAGTTCTTCCCGCTGCCCCCAATTTCCCTCCCCCAAATTTCTCCGAGACCCCCACTCCCCTCCCAGTGACCCTATCCCCCCTCCCAGTCTCACCCATTCCCTTCCCAGTGCCCTCCAGTCCTCATCCACTCCCCTCCCAAGCTCTCAGTGTTCCCAGTCCCTGTTCCATCGCTCCCTCCCAGTGCCCCCTCTGCCCCCTCCCTTCCCAGTGCCTCCCAGTGTCACAAGTCCCCCCAGCCCGCTCTCAGTGACTCCTCGTTCCTACCCTAGTCACATCCCAGTGCTCTCATTCCCACTTCCACTCCCCCCCTCACTTCCTTTCCTGCTACCCCCATTCCCTCCCAGAGCTTCCAGTCCTTCCCAGTGCCCTCCCAGCTCCCCCAATACCCCCCTTCCCGCATCCCCCACTTCCATCCTGGTCCCTCTATGCCCTGCACTCCCCCTCCCAGTCCTTCCCAGTGATCCCATTCCCCCTCCCAGCGACTCCCAGTAATCCTCAACTCCCCTCCCAGTAACCCGCCAGCACCCCCCACTCTCCTCCCACTGTCCCCAGTCCCCTCTTACTCCCTCCCAGTGTCCCCCAGTGCCCATTCCTTCTTCCAGTGCCTCCATTCCCCATCCCAGTGCCCTCACTCCCCTCCTGCTCACTACCCAGTGCCTCCAGTCTCTGTCTCCTCTGTTCCCCTCCCCATGCCTCCACTCCTACCTCAGTCCTTTCCCATGCTCCCATTCCCCTTCCCAGTCCCTATCAGTATCCTCCATTCCCCTCCCCATGCCCAAATCTCCCTCCCAGTGCCCCCATTCCCTTCTACTCCCTCCCAGTGTCCCCTAGTGCCCTCTCAGTACGCCCTTTCCTTCTTTCCGTGCCTCCAACCCCTTCCCACTCCCTTCCCAGTGAAGTCGTCTCCTTCCAGTACCCCCACTCCCCTTCCAGTCCCTCTTCAGACTCCCCCGCTCCCTTCTCAATCCCTCCAAGTGACCCCCCACTCCCCTCCAAGTCTCCCCCACTCCCCTGCCAGTGCTCCCCATTCCTATCCCAGCCATCTCCCAGTGCCCTCATGCCCCCTCTCAGTCCCTCCCAACCCCTCCCAGTGCTCCCCACTCCCTCCCAATCTACTCTCAGTCCAGTTCCCCCAATTCCTCCCCACACTCCCCTCCCGGCGCCCGCAATTTCCGGCGCCCGCAATTCCCCACGCTCACACCCCCACCCCCCGACTCCTCTCCCTGTCGCTTTCCCCAGCGCTCCCGTTCCGATACCCTCAGGGTGTAAACGCGCTCAGCACTAAAGGAACATGGCGCTTCCTCCCGCCACTGGCGCGGCCGGAAAGGGGCGGATTAGAGAGCGGGGCCGCGCTGACGGCGGCCGCTGAGTGGCTGGATGGGTCGGAGCCGAAGCCGGGCCGCTACCGGGAGGCGCTGACTGGACGGAGGGGACGTTGATTGACAAGAGGAGTCGGGATTTCTCTGGCGGGAGGCGCTGATTGGCTGGAGGCTACCTGAGGGCGTTGATTGACAAGAGAGGGAACTAGTTGGAGAGACGCGGCGTTGATTGACCGAAACAGGTGTGGAGGCGCTGAAGGAGGTGTTGATTGACAGGAATGGAGAGCCTTGGCTGGCGGGAGGCGCTGGTTGGTTGAAGGGGGCGTTGATTGACAGGCGGTGCAGGTGATTGACAAGAGAGGCGGGACGTCGCTTGCGCGGTGCAGGTGATTGACAAGAGAGGCGGTGCAGGTGATTGACACCTGCGCGGTGCAGGTGATTGACAAGAGAGGCGGGACGTCGCTTGCGCGAGGCGGTGATTGGTTGGAGCAGGTGTGGAGGGGTGATTGACAGGCAGAGCGGGGTGGTGTTGGCTGGCAGGTGGTGGTGGCTGATTGGCCGGAGGGAACCTGAGGGCGTTAATTGACAGGAGGGGGAGGTGATTGGCGAGAGGGGGCGTTGATCGACATTCGATGCTGAGGTAGGCACTGATTGACAGGAGGGGGCAGCGCGGCGCGGCAGCGCCTCAGTCCCGCCCGCCCCAGCCGTGACCACGTCCTCGCCAGGCCACGCCCCTGCACCGCCCGTACGGCTCCGCCGTACGGGGGCACTGGCTGCCCGTGCCCTCCCCGCAGGTAACGATCACCCCACCCCTCCCTTTTTCCCCTCTTCCTGGCACTTTTTACCCAAAAACAGTGTGAGTGGGAGAGGGGTTGTTGGTGCTGCTGAGAAGGGGCGGGTGCGAAAAAGGCGGAGTTTGGACCCAAGCCGGGGATGGTTTGAGAGAGGGGAGGTGCTGGGGGGTGGAGAGGGCTGAAATCGTGGGGTTTGACCTCAAAACGGCGGGGGTTCCTCGGGGTAGGGGGGATGGGGAGAGGCCCCTCGCCCAGAACAACTGGATTTCATCCTAAACCAGCTGGTTTTGACCCCGAAATGGCTCAGATTGTCTGGGTTGCTCAAATCGTCTGAGTTTCCCCTCAAAGTGGCTGATTTTACCACAATGTGACCTTTTTTCCCTTCAATGTGTCAGTTTTCCTCACCAAAAGGGCCCTTTTCCCCAAAAATTGCCCCTTTCTGCCCCCCAAATGGTCATTTTTCTCTTCGGAGTGGCTGGTATTGCCACAAAGGGTCATTTTTTTCCCTCAGTTTTCCCAAAAATGGTCCTTTCCATCCAAAAAAGTGTCATTTTCCCCCTCAAAGTGTCCTTTTTTTTTCCCTTAAATCATCAGATTTTCTTTTCAAAGTGTCAATTTCCCCCAAGCATCATTTTTTTCCCCCAAGTGGATGTTTTCCCCTTTAAAGTAGATGATTTTGCCACTGGGGGGAGTGGAGGGGAGTTGGGGGGGGGGGGGGGGGCTTGGGCATGAGGAATTGGAACCAAAGACACCAACACAGTCCTGCCAGGGATGTCAAATGGCCCTTACAGCGGCCCAATTGGGACAACCAGGACCCAGCACATAGAAATAATATGGTTGATCTCCGAGACATAATAATTCAAGGAATAAGGGATTCTGTGCCTAAGGGACAAAATATTAATAAGGCCTTTAGCGAACAGCAGAAAAGAGATGAGACTCCTACCGAGTGGTTGGAAAGGTTAAGAAAAAGTCTATAGTTGTATTCTGGATTAGATCCCAATAGTCAAGTGGGTCAAGCTTTGTTGAAAACCCAGTTCGTGGCCAGATCTTGGACAGATACACGGAAGATGTTAGAAAAGATAGAGGAGTGGCAGGAAAGGGGTTTAGATGAGCTATTACGAGAAGCTCAGAAAGTGTATGTAAGAAGGGAAGAAGAAAGCTAGAAGAGACAAGGTAGGATTCTGATGGCAGCTGTAAGGGAAGGACAGAATCAGGGCAGGCAATTTAATCAGGATCGGAGACCTATGGAAGACGAGAGACCTTATCAGGACAGGAGGAGGGACAATCCTCGAAGGGCTCTGGTAGACCCGAGGAAGAGGTTTGACTTGCAAGAGGTTGAGTGTTTTTTATTGTCGTGAGAAGGGACATTTGCAGAGAAACTGTCGAAAAAGAATGCAGGATGAGGAGATTTTTAAAGAAGATTAGAGAAGTCAGGGGCTGTATTTGCTGGGGACCCCTAAGGTTACTGAACTCTTGATAAAATTGAAACTGGGTCCTTAGCATGAAGTGTTCGAGTTCCTTGTGGACTCGGGCGCCAAAAGATCTACTGTCCAAAAATTACCATCTGGATGTGTTGAATCAAAGGATAGGCTCCAAGTAATAGGGGCAAAGGGAGAACCCTGTAAAGTACCTTTGATCAGGAATGTAACTGTAGAAACTCCAGATAAATATGGAGTGGGAACATTTTTGTTGGTCCCAGAAGCGGAATATAATTTTTTGAGTTGAGATCTAATGGTAGAGTTAGGAATCAATTTAGAAGTAGATAAAAAAAATTGAAAGTCAAAATACGCGTATTAACTGCGGAAGATGAAGCTAAGATTAACCCAGACACTTGGTACAGTCCAGGGTCAGTGGGAAGATTAAATATCAAACCGATCACATTCTCCATAAAAGATCCAGATCACCCAATTAGGATAAAACAGTATCCTATCCCCAGGGAGGGGAGAGAAGGGTTGCACCCGGTTATTGAGAGACTTTTAGCCCAAGGGCTATTGGAACCCTGCGTGTCTCCCCACAATACACCTATATTACCTGTAAAGAAGTCAGATGGAACATATCGATTAGTACAAGATTTGAGAGCTGTAAATGAACGAACCATCACTCAATTCCCTGTGGTAGCCAACCCTCACACCATAGTTAATCAATTAAGTCCAGATTATGAACGGTATAGTGTTATAGACTTGAAGGACGCCTTTTGGGCTTGCCCCTTAGAATAAAAGTGTAGGGACTATTTTGCCTTTGAGTGGGAGGACCCCAAGACACATAGGAAACAACAACTACAGTGGACTGTTTTGCCCCAAGGATTCACAGAATCCCCAAATCTGTTCGGACAGGCTGTAGAGCAACTATTAGAGTCCTATGAATTAGGTCAAGGACTGATTTTAATACAGTATGTGGATCATCTATTGGTGGCTGGAAAGACCCAGGAGGAAGTTAGAAACGAAAGTATCAAATTATTGAACTTTTTAGGATTAAGGGGACTGAAAGTCTCCAAGTCCAAATTGCAATTTACCGAGGAGGAGGTGAAGTATGTGGGGCATTGGCTCACAAGGGACATAAGAGATTGGATCCTGAAAGGGTGAGAGGGATTTTGTCTTTAACTGTGCCCAGTAACAAAAGGCAGATAAGACAATTGTTAGGATTATTAGGGTATTGTCGACAGTGGATAGAAAACTATAGCAGCAAGGTAAAGTTTCTGTATGAAAAATTAACTAAAAATGGGTTAGTGAAATGGACCTCCAAAGATGAGGATCATTGGGAAATGGTAAAAAGTAACCTAGTAGAGGCACCCGTCCTTAGCTTACCCGATATCCGTAAACCTTTCCAACTCTTTATCAACGTAGACAATGGGACTGCTTATGGAGTGTTGACCCAGGGGTGGGTAGGCCAGAGAAAGCCCGTGGGATATTATTCAAAAGTATTGGATCCTGTAAGCTGCGGGTGGCCTACTTGCCTACAAGTGATCGTGGCTACTGCATTATTGGTAGAAGTAGTCAGAAAAGTCACCCTAGGGGGTGAATTAAAAGTATATACCCCCCGTAACATTCAGGGAATATTACAACAACAAGCTGATAAGTGGCTTACAGATAGCCAATTGTTAAAATATGAGGGAATTTTAATAAACTCCCCCAAGTTAGAAATGGAAACCACTTCTATTCAGAATCCTGCTCAATTTTTGTATGAGAGGATCTGACACATGATTGTCTTCGGTTAATAAATTTACAAACTAAAATAAGAGAAGATCTAGAGGAAGATGAATTAGGTGAGGGTGAAAAATTATTTATAGATGGGTCCTCATGAGTAGTCGAGGGACAACAGAGATACGGATATGCTATTGTGAATGGGCATACGTTACAGATAAGAGAATCAGGACCATTAAGTAAAACTTGGTCCGCACAACCATGTGAGTTGTATGTTATGTTAAGAGCATTAAAACTCTTAGAAAATAAAATTGGAACCATATATACAGATTCAAAATATGCCTTTGGAGTAGTGCATACTTTGGAAAGATTTGGGAGGAGAGGGGCTTAATTAACACCCAGGGGAAGGGTTTAGTCCATGAGACGCTCATCCTGGAGGTTTTAAAAGCATTAAGGGGTCCGTTAAAAATAGCAGTCGTTCATGTAAGAGGACATCAAAAAGGATTAACTTATACGGTAAGAGGGAACAATTTAGCCAACGCGGAGGCAAAACGAGCTGCGTTATTAATGGTTCAGACCTTAAAAGAAGAGCCTGTGAAGTTAAAGTTAAACAAAACTTTTACTTCTCAAGAATTGGACAAATTGAGACAAATTGGGGCAAAAAGAGATGGGGACAAATGGCTTCTCCCTGATGGTCGAGAAATCCTTCCGAAGGGGTTAGCTCGGGGTATACTGAACAAACTACACCACAAAACTCATTGGGGAATTCAGGCGTAAGTGGATCAGTTTGAAATAAATTATACCTGTGTGGGATTATATGGTTTAGCTAAAAAGGTCTTAGAAGACTGTCTAACCTGTCATAGGGTTAATAAATGACAGCTTAGGGAAAAGGTTCAAGGGGGACATGAATTGGCGAAGAGATCCTTTGAGAAAATACAGGTGGATTTCACCGAGTTGCTGAGGGTTGGGAGGTACCAGTATCTATTAGTCTTGGTGGATCACCTTACATATTTTGTAGAAGCCTTTCCAGTAGTAAGGGCAACTGCAAGGACAGTCATAAAAATTCTCCTTGAAGAAATTATTCCGAGATATGGGACCATTACCGTGATCGACTGAGATCAAGGTCTGCATTTTACTTCAAAAATAATTAAAGAAACAACTGAGTTGTTTGGCACAAAATGGGAGTATCATACCCCCTGGCACCCTCAAGGCTCGGGTAAGTAGAAAGAATGAATGGAGAAATAAAGAAACATTTGACCAAACTTATGGTAGAAACAAAAATTAATTGGGTGAAATGTTTACTGTTAGCCTTGCTCCATATTAGGACACAACCAAGGACAGATACTGGTATCCCCCTTTGAAATGTTGTATGGAATGCCCTATGACTTCGGGATATTAGTTGAAACACCCGAAAGTGGAAGATAAAGTTCTAACTGAATATATTTTAGAACTCACAAGAAGGAGGCAAGAATTGAGAAAAAAGGGTCTGGTAGTGCAGAGGCCTCCTTTAGACATTTTGATACACTAAATTCAGCCTGGAGATCAAGTGTTAATCAAAACTTGGAAGGAAACCTCTCTAACACCTTGTTGGGATGGACCCTTTGTCGTTTTGCTTACCACAGATACAGCAGTACAAACAGTGGAAAAAGGATGGACATGTGCCAGCAGAGTTAAAGGACCTCTCCTCCCAGAGAAGTGGACTGTGACATCCGAACCAGGAGATCTCCGATTAAAGATAAGGAGAGACAAACCCAGTGAATGAATTACCCCAGGAAAGAAGTAAGAGATAGTTTGTATCCGTGGTTCCAGATACCACCTGGGAAAAATTTTACGAAAAACACTTTTTGCACCTTGAAGAGAGGAAAGGATACCTGATCAAACGGGCGAGACTGGACTGTATAAGATACCGGGAACTCCCCGGGTCTTCCCCTTTTGCTGTGAAATAGAAACAGAGATACCTGAAACACCTAGGATAGAAGAACTTTTTAGAATATCTTGCCTGAAACATCCCTTTTCTGGACATTTATGTTGGATTATTTGTCAATGTTTAACTTGGAAAAAGAAATGGTCTTGTATTTCTTTTAAGAGACAATCTTATTGTATGAAATGCTGCAATATCTCAGCGCATACCGAAGGGAGGAGGCAGGCAGAGGTTTGTAAGCTATTTTGTGGGTGGGAACTGCGGATACCTGAGCTTTGGGAGATATATGAAGCAGACTGGCATAAAGCCTTAAAAAGTGTGGCAAGATTTGCCTGGAAAGGAACCAGGTCATAGAACTCCTAAGCGGGAGTGCTTAGGGAGAGCCAGGAGAATTCCCCTGAAGACTGCCTAGGGCTGCCGAGAAGGTATTAATATTTTGTTGCTCTCTGCAAAAGAGTAGACGAGGAAGGCAGAGAGGTACCGAACAGTGGGGAAAATGAAAACTGGCACCCTATTAATGACCTGGATATTGGTGAAGGTGGGCTTAGTGCGGAACAACTATCCATATCAGCCTTTCAACTGGACCCTAGGGCGGTGGGAGGGTCCAATCGAGCTACAGTATAATGTTACGGCGGGTGCTCCGAGTTTTTTAGTACGTCTCTGTGATTTAGTCGTGATACAGCCGTGTCTTGATCAAAAAGGCCATTATTTGTGTCCAAGCTCTAATCCAGGGAAAACATATTGTAACTTTCCAAATCATTATTATTGTGCATATTGGGGTTGTGAAACGATTGCCTCTTCATGGACTCCCTCATCTCCAGACAAATTTTTAAAATCTCGATGGGGCCCTGACGGGTGCGGAAACCCGCCGCGGCATGATAGCACAGGAGGAACGGTAGGTAGTAGTAGTTGCAATAAAATATATTTAACAGTCCTTCAACCGGAAGATCCTGGATGGTTAGTAGGGCGAACCTGGGGAATGAGATACTGGGAACCAGGACCTGATAGAGGGGGAATGATATTTATTCAGAAACGTGAAGTCAAAAGACCGCAGGCAGTGGGACCAAATCCAGTCATTAAAAGACAAAAGGGTAAAGGAAAACGGCAAAAGGTAAAGAACTCAACATCTTCAGTCACCACAGGGACATCTCCTGTCCCTACGATTAAGATAGAAGAAACATTCAAAGATGAGGAACCCCTTTAGGCTGTAATGCAAGCAGCTTATCAGGCTTTAAATGCAACCAACCCAAATTTCACCAGTTCTTGTTGGCTGAGTTATGACGTTAAGCCTTCTTTTTTACAAGAGGATAGCTGTGACCTCTCCTTTTAATACCTCTACTGAAAATAATCCCTCCAGATGTAATTGGACAGAACGGAAAGTAGGGGTAACTCTCCAACAGGTTAGAGGGAGTGGTTGGTGTGTAGGGAAGGTACCGGATTGGAAAAAGTCTCTGTGTACTAACCATACTCAAAACTTTACATCATATATTAAATGGGTATTACCTAATGTTGGGGCCTGGTGGGTCTGTTCCCTAACTGGATTAACACTGTGCTTATTTACCGCTATCCTTAAAAAGAATGCCTCAGAATTTTGTGTTCAAGTTACAGTAGTGCCCAGAATTCTCCTACATGGAGAAGAAGCCATGTATTTGCATTGGAGCAGTTTAGGACATAAAATCAACATAAGGAAGCCAATAACAGCAATCACCATAGCTACCCTGCTTGGTCTAGGAGTCGCTGGGACCGCCACTGGTGTGGCCTCCTTAGTCCAGCAACAGCAAGGCTTAACCTCTTTAAGAGTGGCAGTGGACGAAGATCTAGGCAGAATAGAAAAATCTATCTCTTATCTGGAGAAATCACTGACCTCATTATCAGAGATAGTTCTGCAAAACCAGAGAGGGTTGGTTCTTGCAACAAGGAGGGTTATGTACTGCTCTAGGCGAAGAATGTTGTTTCTATGCTGACCACACCGGAGTTGTCAGGGACTCTCTGGCGAAACTAAGAGAGGAACTAGAAAAAAAGAAACGAGAACGAGAGGCTCAGGCCTCTTGGTATGAATCTTGTTTTAATCAATCTCCCTGGCTAACCACTTTGATTTCTACTTTAGCAGAACCTGTCATAATGGCCTTATTGGCCTTAACCTTTGGACCTTGTATCATTAACAAATTTGTAACCTTTGTCAAAAGCAGGTTGGAGAAGGTACAACTGATGGTGTTAAAGCAATCCAGAACTAGAAATGAGAATTTTGCCAAATGAGAATCCTGAATTAGAAGCGACACATGATATATTGAACAGGTTTAATCAGCAAATTACTAATAAATAACAGAAGGGGGGAATTTGTAATAGGTAACAGAGAATAATTTGCTGATCAAACGAGTTGAGCAAGAATAAATGGTCTCACTGTTCCAGATCTGAGAACATCTTGCTTGACAAGAAGAATGAGGCCTGGCATTTACCCAAGATAGCGTTGTGAGTTTTTTGTTCCCCTGACAATGTCTGCTTTGTATATAGATGTTATCAGCTAATTGTGTAACCAAACTTTTTGAAACTGTCTGAAGCAAGTGAGCTGGAAAAAGCCACATATACAGGAAGAGGCCAAGAGGCGTCTTTGAGAAGTTGCGACAGACCTCCGAAGGAAAATAAAAGGGACTGTTTGACGTGCGTGAATTTGCGAGCTTTGGTGGAGCTCCTCGGCCGCCCAGCGCTGCTTTTGCTTTCCTACCTTAATAAATACTTAGTGAATCTCATGGGACTCTATTTGTCTTAATTCAACTATAACAGGGGGGGAATTGTGGGTGCCGGGAGGGGAGTAGGAGGGGGAATTGGGGGAACTGGACTGAGAGTGGATTGGGAGGGAGTGGGGAGCACTGGGAGGGGTTGGGAGGGACTGAGAGGGGGCATGAGGGCACTGGGAGATGGCTGGGATAGGAATGGGGAGCACTGGCAGGGGAGTGGGGGAGACTTGGAGGGGAGTGGGGGTCACTTGGAGGGATTGAGAAGGAAGCAGTGGAGTCTGAGAGGGAAGGGGAGTAGGGATAATGGAAGGGGACTTGACCCCACTGGGAAGGGAGTGGGAAGGGGCTGGAGGCGCTGGAAGAAGGAAAGGGCGCACTGAGAGGGCACTAGGGAACACTGGGAGGGAGTGGGAGGGGGCTAGGGGACACTGGGAGGAGAGTGGGGGGCGCTGGGTGTTTTTGGGAGGGGAGCTGAGGTTGCTGGGGGGGGACCAGGAGTCGCTGGGAGGGGGAATGGTATCACTGGGGAGGACTGGGATGGGAGTGTGGGACACTGGGAGGGACCAGGAGGGGACTGGGAGCACTGGGAAGGGGGGAGGGGCACAGGCAAGGGAATGAGGGAGGAGTGGGAGGAACTGGGCGAGGGAATGAGGGCACTGGAACGCGACTAGGGTAGGAATAGGGGTCACTGAGAGGGGGCTGGAGGTGACTGGTGACACCGGGAGGTATTGGGAAGGGAGTGAGGGGGCACTGGGAGGGGACAGATGGAGGCACTGGAAGAGGGCCTGAGGACGCTGAGAGGGATTGGGAGGGGAGTGGGTGGGGACTGGGGGCACTGTGAAGGGAGTGTAGGGCACTTGGGGGGGAATGGGGGACACTGAGAGACTGGGAGGGGCCTGGGAACTCTGGGTAGGGCTGGGAGGGGAGTGGGTGACACTGGGAGTGGGAATAGGGTCACTGGGAGGGAGGGGAGTGGGGGCTCAGGGAGGAATTAGGGGGAGGGAAATTGGGGGCACCGGGAGGGGCTTGGAGGGGAATGGGGGGAAGTGTGCGTGACTAGGAAGGGGAGCCTGAGAGTGGATTGGAGGGGAGTGGGGAGTAGAGAGCATTGAGGAGACTGGAAGGGGAGTGGGAGGAGACTAGGGGACATTGAGAAGGCTGGAAAGGAAGTGGGGGAGACTGAGAGGGACTGGTAGGGAAGTGTGGTTACTGTGAGGGGACTGAGGGGTACTTGGCTACATTGGGAGGCATTGGGAAGGGAGTGGGGGGGATGGGCACACTTGAGGAAGGAATGGGGACACTGAGAGGACACTGGGAGGGACTGGGGTATACTGGGAATAGAGTGAGAGGTGCGGGGGAGGACTGGGAAAGGAGCGGCGGAGGGTTATGGAGGACACTGGGAGGGGAGTGGGAGGGACTGGGAGGGAGTGGGAGGAAATGGGGGCACTGGGAGGGAGAGTTGGTCATGGGGAAGGGAATGGAGGATACTGATAGGGACTGGGAAGGGGAATGGGAGCACAGGGAAGGACTGAGGTAGGAGTGGAGGCACTGGGAGGGGAACAGAGGAGACAGAGACTGGAGGCACTGGGTAGTGTTATAAATTGAGACCACAACGGATCAAAATCCAATTAAAATTTATTAATTATAGCAAGTAGAATATGAGCAAAAGCAGCGCTGGACGGCAGGGGAGTCTGCGCTCTGCCAACTGCCGCAAATAGGCACTTCACACAGTTCCTTTTATACGTTTTTTTTCCTTCGCAATCGTGGTATAGTGGAAGCACTCTGCGCATGCTTCGGTTGTTATCAAGGGGTCTTTTTCTGCCTCCTGATAGTCGTCGGGGCTGAAGTAAGACGTTTTCCTCCCTTGCCCCATGGTTGACCCCTCATTCTTATGTCCTTATCTGGGGTTGTTTGTCATGTTTCTGTCGGTTCCTGAGACATCTGGTGGTTATCTTATCTTGCACAAGCGGTATCTGGTGGTCGTTTTTGTTTGCGTAAGCGATTTCATATCTTTTGCAGTTTGACATTTACATTGGGCTTAACATAAATCTTAATAAACAATACAATAGTCCATAGTTTCTCACAATCCCCCCTTTTTCTTTTTATCCTATTATTGTTTATTAAACGCTGCTTTTATTCTCGGCGCTGCAAGCAAACCTTTTTCCACAATCCCGACATTTATCATAACTTTCGCAATGTAATACCTCACAACTACAAGAGTTTTCACGTCGCATATCGCATTCACAATAATCTTCATCCTCATTAGCAGGTACATTTTTATATCCTGTTCTAGATTCTGTAGTTAAAATAAGCAATTTAGTAATGTCAAACCGTTCCCTAATAAAACGTAAAATATATCGTACTATACAAGGCCCAAATATAAGTCCTAAAATCAATATAATAAGCGGTCCTGCTAAAGCAGACAACAAAGTGGTCAACCAAGGTGAAACATTAAACCAATTTTCATACCATGACCTGCCCATCTCACGATCCTTCTTACGTTGATCCAACCTTTTCCAGAGTTCGGACATGGTGTCCTGGACTACTCCCGTATGATCAGCAAAAAACAACATTCCTCTTTTAGAGCTACACATAATCCTCCTTCCTTTAAAAACAGTAGATCCAATCCCCTTCTATTTTGCAGCACTACTTCTGATAAGGACTTTACTGAAGTGGCTAAATTTTCGATAAATTGTTCTATTTTTGCTAAATCCTCATCTACAGCCATCTGCAAATTTCGTAATTCCTGACCTTTTACTAGGGAGGCTATGCCTGTACCTGCTCCAACTCCGCCCGCTACCAATAGCATAGCTAAGGTTATCACTGTAATTGGTTCTCGTTTTTGTCTGTTCAGGTCTCCTTCGAAGTGGAGTAATATCTCCTCAGAGGTGTGATAGATTAGACGAGGAACAATAACTACTTGTACACAAAACTGAGATTGATCAAACACATTTAGAGATAGGCAAGGAGTTATTCCAATATCTGAGCAAACCCATTTAGCCCCCGATGTGGGAATAGCCCATTTGTTATTTCTATTCTTATGTTTTTCTATTCTGGTGTTAGGAATTGTTTCGTTACACAAGAATTTATATCTTTTAGGCACCGTACCAATGCATCTTCTAAAGGCGTATGTTGGCTTTTTACATCCTTGAGGTCCCCATTTAACACTAAGGTACCTATCGTGGTTAACTTGCCATTCAAGAGCTATGGTTTCACATCCCCAATTCGCGCAATGAAAGTGAGCGGGATAGTTGCAATATCCCTTTCCTGGGTTTGAAGCTGGACAGAAGTAAGTCGAGCTTTTATTTCCCTGCCATCCCTGTTTTTCACGTACAGGTGTGTACTGACCAATTAGTTGACATGGGGTAGCACTCAAAACTGGGGTACCAGGTCCTTTATATGTACTAATAACACAACCTGTGTCAAGTTGTTGCAATGTCCACTGCATTGGTTCATGGGGATTTTCTGCTATTGCGGGCAAAACCCATATGCAGAAAGTGTGCAGGAAAAAGAGTATGCTCAAAGAGTTCTGGTTCTGTCTCTGTTTGAATTTTAGATTGTTACTAGTCCAGAGGAAGTTCGGCCAAGGCTGCTTGCACGTCCCAAGTTGCAGGCTCTTTCCTTTGGTGGGTTTTCCTCCTCTGCCTCGCCCGTCGACTGGGTTGCAGCCAGACACGGGGGTTACCATCTTCTTGGCAGCAAGAGTCCCTGTCAGGAATATGCCTCTTACACTTGGTTAGACGGTGAACGTAAGCGGGCCAAGCTTTGGCCTTAACCATGCACCCGTTTTTACAGCCTTGATTTCCAGTCTACACTGGACTGCGACAATATCAATTATCAATGGTATCCGTTCCTGAGGGTGGTAACAATAGTACTCAGGATTAATACCATAGGCGTAATAATACCTATGTTTAGCGGTCCAATTTGGAAACTTGGCTCCTAATCGTTTCAATGCCCAATTAGTAAATTCTCGTTCTTTCGTGTAGCAACTGCTACACACCCCTCGAGGAGGATATCCTTTTTTACAGTGTTGCCACCACTTTTCTTGACACCTTTTGCACTTAAAACATACAAATGGGTAACAATTACAACCTGGTTTTTCACACAAAACTATTACGTCAGAGGTATAGAGAGTGTTGACAGGGTCGATGGTCGATGTTTCCCTTAAATAACAAAACCTTCATGGCCAGTCCCAAGAAGTTTCACACATTGAAACTGACATTGATTCAACATAGCCCTTTTTCACACTTAACAATTTTCCACAAATAATACACGATCAACGATACAATAAATGCAAATATTAGTCCTATAACACACTGTACCCCAAAAGGTAATACTAGAAAATACTGAAATACAGTTTGTATCATCACTTATCACTTTAGTACAAGCTTAGTGTCTCCAGGTGAGCTGACGACTTTCCACTGTGGTGGGTTTACGGGTCCCTTTACACGGCTAGCATGCGTCCATCCACGTTCGGCAGTTCGGATGGCTGTTTCTGTGGTGAGCAAAACAAGGTAAGGTCCCTCCCAATTGGGTTTCAGGGTTTCCTCTTTCCACACTTTGACTAATATCCAATCTCCAGGTTTAATATTGTGAATCTTTAAATCCAACGGGGGCCATTGTACAATCAGTCCACATTCCCAAAGCTTGTTGCGATGTTCTGCTAATTGCGAAATGTATTCATTAATCACACGGTCACGAATTAAAACATTTGTTTGTGGACTTTCAATTCTATAGGGCATTCCATATACCATTTCAAATGCTCGAGGTCTGGTCCTTAGAACCAACAGCGCCATGGGTAGGCACTTAATCCATGATAATTTGGTTTCTATCATTAATTTAGTTAAAATAGTTTTGATTTCTCCGTTCATTTTTTCAACTTTACCTGAGCTTTGTGGATGCCATGGTGTATGGTATTCCCATTTTACACCCAAGCTTTCTGTTAAATCTTTAATTATTTTTGACACAAAATGTGTTCCTCTATCTGAGTCTATTACTTCAGTTACTCCGTATCGAGGTATAATATGTTCGAGTAACACTTTGGTAACTTGATTAGCAGTTGCTCTAGAGGTAGGAAAAGCCTCTACATAATGGGTTAAATGATCCAACATTACCAACAAATATTTGTAACGCCCCACTCTGGGTAGTTCAGTAAAATCCACTTGTATGTGTGAAAAGGGCCTGTATGCTGGGGAATGTCCTCCAAAAGGCTTTTGCCTCATATTGCTCCGATTTACCTTTTGACAATTCTCGCAAGCTGCTGTAACTGCTTTCGCTACGTTATATACACCCACACAGGCAAACAGTTGATTAAAGTGATCACCTAATGCCTGGGTTCCCCACTGTGTTTTACTATGTATTTTAGAAAATATTTCAAATGCCATACTTTTAGGTAAAACTTCTCTCCCATCTGGTAATAGGTACTTACTATTCTGCTCTTTAGCTCCCATTTGTCTCAATTTCTCTTTCTCTACAGGTTCAAAACTAAAAGATTTGCCAATCTGTGTCTGTTGTATAGCCAAGATTGTACTGTAGTTGCCCGCCACTCACTTGGCTTCTGTATCAGCTGCATTATTTCCCCTTACTTGATAACTCGTACCTCGCTGATGTCCTTTGATATGTACAACTGCTATTTTATTTGGAGTTTTTAATGCCTCCAGGACTCGTCGGATTAATTCCGGGTGGATCAGTTCTTTGCCCTGGGAATTTACAAATCCTCTTTCTTCCCATATTTTCCCAAAGGTGTACCACCCCAAATGCATATCGTGAGTCTGTATATATAGTCCCATCTTTTCCCTCTAATAGCACTAATGCTTTCCATAATGCATACAGCTCACAGGCTTGAGCTGACCAACTGGCACTCAGAGGGCCTGACTCTATTATCTTAAATTCTCCTTTTTCCAATTTTACGATGGCACGATGGCATATCTGGACAATCGTTTTCCTTCTACTATTCGTGATGACCCGTCTATAAACAAAACCTCTCCACATTGTAACTCTTTTTCCTCTAGATCTGGCCTAATGCGTGTCTGTTGTTCAATTGTTTGAAAACAATCATGCAATAAATCAGCACTTTCTCCTGGGTACAAAAATTCAGCAGGGTTAACCGCCCTAATAGTCTTTAGGGATAACTTTGGAGATTCTATAAGCATTCCCTCATACTCCAATAGTCGCCTATCTGTAAGCCACTTTTCTGCCTTCTGTTGTAACACTCCCCTTATGTTATGAGGCGCGTATAAGACAACCTCCCCATTAAAGGTAATACGATTTGTTTCTTGTCTTCTATAGTCAATGGATAAGCTAGCACTGTTAACTCCTGTTTTTTTACCTTGATTTCCAATTGTAATTCAACAATTAAATCTCGTCCTAGCAGATTAAATTCTGCTTCAGGGACGAACAAGAGTTCACCTACCCCGAATTTATTTTTGGTCTCAAATATCACATCTTTAATTTTACTTACTTTAAAAGGTTCTCCTTTAGCCCTGATTACTTGCACCTTCTCAGAGGACACTGTACATCCTTCTGGTATCTGTCTAATGGTTGATTTCTCAGCTCCAGTATCTACTAAAAAGGTGAACTCTTGTTTATGGGGACCTAGTTTTAGTTTTATCAAGGGCTCACAATGACTCCAATCCCCTAAGATATAGAGCCCCTGAGTCTCCTATTCTGCTTTCAATACCTCCTTATCTCTAATCCTTTCTCTGCAATTCTTTTTTATATGTCCTTTCTTTCCACAATAAAAACAACATCCTTGTTCCTTCTTCACTGCTCCACTCCCTTGTCTTACTCCAGCAGGTCTGTGTTCATTAGACCTCCCTCTGCGATCCTCTCTAACTGCTGCCACCATCATTTTTACTTGCTGTTTACTGCTTTCTTCTTCTCGTCTCACATACACTTTTTGTGCTTCCCTCAACAATTCATCCAAACCTCTATCATGCCAATCTTCTAATTTTTCAATCTTCTTCCTAACGTCTTCCCATGCCTTTGCCACAAACTGAGTTTTGAGGAGTGCCTGTCCCAAAGGATCATCAGGATTTACTCCTGAATATTGCTGGAGTGCTTTCCTTAATCGTTCCAGCCACTCAGTAGGGCTTTCATCCTTCTTTTGCATTTCATTAAATGCTTTATTAATATTCTGGCCACGGGATAATGCTTCTCTAATTCCCTGGATTACGATGCTTCTCAGGTCCTGCATATGAGTTCTATGCAGCAGGTCCTGATTGTCCCAGTTAGGTCTTTGGAGTGGCCATTTAATATCTGCTTGGGGTCCCTGGGCATGTTGGGCATCCCATTGTCTCATTCCAGCCCGCCTAATCATTTCTCTCTCTTCGGTAGTAAATAACTGCCCAAGAATGGATTGCATCTCATCCCAGGTATAGAGATTTGGTCCCAAAAATTGGTCTAGCCTCTCTGCTACCCCGAGTGGATCTTCAATTAAACTACCCATCTCGGTTCTTTTGAAATCTCGTAAATCGGCCATAAACCGGCCAGAAAACTTTCTTTGAAAGTTTCTTCCCTCCCCATATCTTAGTACAATATTCTATCATTTTTGGCTTACTTTTCCCTGCAGTCCCAGGAAAATGTTTCTAATTATCTAAGTTATATGCCAGAGGGGTATTCTTAGGTATAGAGGGTACCCTTCCCATGGGAGTCGAAGGCTTGCTGCCCTTCGCCCCCATCTTCTGGAATATCCACAAACACACACTCACTCGCTCCCCTTGTTTCTGGCCCAGTCCCTCGCGGGATATGGGAAACGCAGTACTTAAGGGTCCACACTCGCTTGGTTCAGTATGTCAAACCTCTCGTTCGTTATATTCCAGGAAACCCAATCCCGCCCGAACAGCAAACCCGCGAACAATTTCGCAATATACTTACGCGTCCTGCGTCTTCGTCCGGACTCCCGTGCACAGAATGTTTATGGGATGTTTACCAGTTCCTCCTTTGCTCAATATTCTAGGATTTTGGGTTCGTCGGTAAGGTTGAGGTAAGCTGCCGGTTGCGGGGCCGTGGATGGAATCGGGGCGCCTCCCCGGAGGACCGAAGCCCATATTTCCTTATCCGAGTCACGGCACCAAAATTGTTATAAATTGAGACCACAACGGATCAAAATCCAATTAAAATTTATTAATTATAGCAAGTAGAATATGAACAAAAGCAGCGCTGGACGGCAGGGGAGTCTGCGCTCCGCCAACTGCCGCAAATAGGCACTTCATACAGTTCCTTTTATACGTTTTTTTTTCCTTCGCAATCGTGGTATAGTGGAAGCACTCTGCGCATGCTTCGGTTGTTATCTAGGGGTCTTTTTCTGCCTCCTGATAGTCGTCGGGGCTGAAGTAAGACGTCTTCCTCCCTTGCCCCATGGTTGACCCCTCATTCTTATGTCCTTATCTGGGGTTGTTTTTCATGTTTCTGTCGGTTCCTGAGACATCTGGCGGTTATCTTATCTTGCACAAGCGGTAACTGGTGGTCGTTTTTGTTTGCGTAAGCGATTTCATATCTTTTGCGGTTTGACATTTACATTGGGATTAACATAAATCTTAATAAACAATACAATAGTCCATAGTTTCTCACAGTAGTGAGCAGGAGTGGAGTGAGGGCACTGGGATGGGGAATGGAGGCACTGGTAGAATGAATGGGGGCACTGAGAGGGCAGTGGGAGACACTGGAAAAAGTTGGGTGTGGAGACTGGAGACACCCGAAAGGGCTTGGAGGGGAATTGTGAGAACTGGACGTGACTGAGAAGGAAGTGTGGGAGACTGAGAGGGACTGGAAGGGGAATGGGAGTATTGGAAGGGGATTTGGTTGTACAGGGAAGGGAGTGGGAGGGGGATGGAGGCACTGGAAGAAGGAAAGGGCACACTGAGAGGGCACTACGGGACACTGGGAGGGAGTAGGAGGGGACTAAGGGACAGTGGGAGGAGAGTGGGGGGTGCTGGGGGGTTACTGGGAGGGGAGTTGAGGATTATTGGGAGGGACTGGGAGTCGCTGGGAGGGGGAATGGGATCACTGGGAAGGACTGGGAGGGGGAGTGCAGGACATAGAGGGACCAGGAGGGGAGTGGGGGATGCGGGGAGGGGGTGAGAGGTGGTATTGGGGGAGCTGGGAGGGCACTGGGGGCACTGGGAAGGACTAGAAGCTCTGGGAGGGAATGGGGGTAGCAGGAAAGGAAGTGAGGGGGGGAGTGGGAGGGACTGGGAGAGGGAATGAGAGCACTGGGATGTGACTAGAGTAGGAATGGGGGTCACTGACAGCGGGCTAGGGGGACTGGTGACACTGGGAGGCACTGGGAAGGGAGTGAGGGGGCAGAGGAGGCACTGGGAGGGAGCGATGGAGGCACTGGAAAAGGGACTGGGAACACTGTGAGAGCTTGGGAGTGGAGTGGATGGGGACTGGAGGGCACTGGAAAGGGAATGAGGGACACAGAGACTGGGAGGAGAATGGGTGAGACTGGGAGGGGGGATAGGGTCACTGGGAGGGGAGTGGGGGTCTCTGGGAGAAATTTGGGGGAGGGAAATTGGGGGCAACGGGAAGAGCTTGGAGGGGAATTGGGGGAACTGGATGTGACTGGGAAGGAAGTGGGGGAGACTGAGAGTGGATTGGGAGGGACCAGGAGCACTGGGAAGGATTAGGGGGTATTGGAAAGGAAGATGAGGGCACTGGGAGGTGACTAGGATGGGAATGGGTGGGACTGGGAAGGGACTGGGAAGGAAGTTGGGGAGACAGAGGGAGTGTGAGGGGTCTGGGAAGGGAATGAAGGGACTGGGAGGGGAGTGAGGGAGCTGGGAGGGACTGAGAGGTGCAGTGGGGAAGCTAGAAGGGACTGGGAGGGGACCTGGAGCACGGGGAAGGACTGAGAGGGCAGTGGGGGACACTGGGAGCAGACTGGGAGAGGGGATGGAGACACTGGGATTGGGAACGGGGACACAGGGTAGTGAGGAGCACTGGGAGAGCCGTGGGGCTCAGCAGTTTCATCCCACCCTCACACTCCTCCTCTTCCCCAGAAGGTGACCCCCGCGGGACAGCCCATCCCGCCCGCTTCTCGCCCGACGACCGGTTCTCGCGGCACCGCCTGGCCCTGAAACGCCGCTTCGGCCTCGTGCCCACCCAGCATCCGTGGCCCCTGCTCTGAGCCTGGAGCCCCGGCCTGGAGCCCCAGCTGCTGCTCTGACAATGGTGATGGCTGCCCTGATCCTGGGAGCACGGCAGCTCCGAGCCTGGAGCGTCAAGCTCTGACCGTGGATCCCTGGCAGCTGCTGGGACGGGACCCTGGAGCCATGGCTTGTAGCCCCGGCTGCGCAGAGTCCCAGCCTTCCATCACCAGTGAGCCTGGAGCTCCGAGCCTGGAGCCCTGGTCTGTGATCGTGGCTCCGAGTCCTGGAGCCCCAGACAGTTGCGACCCCCGGGCTCCAATTGCCACTCTGAGACCAGAGCCCCAGCTGCTCTGAGACCGGTCCCAGCTGCTGCTCTGATCCTGTCTCTGGTTGCTCTGAGTCCTGAATCCCTGAGTCTGGAACACCAGCCAGATTCTGGAACCCCAGCTGCTCCAAGCCTGCAATCCGTGGGGGCTCATGGCAGCCAACACTGGAAGAGCTGTTGGCACAGGTGAGGAGCGCGATCACCAGAACTGCCCCTGGGGAGGGGCAAACACCCACCTGACTACCCCCCCAGGTGTGGGGCAGACAGGGCTGGAGCGGGAGGTGAGGCTGGTGCTGGCGGAGGATGGGACGGCAGTTTAGACCGAGTGGTTTTTCGGGGTGCTGGCACCTCACACTTGCGGCGCTGGAGCTGGGGCAGAACTGGGAGCCCCCCAAGGTATGTCCCCTAACTGCCCTCTTACCCCTTGACTTCCTTCCTGATCTTTAACTGACCCCGAACTGACCCCCTGTCTCCTAACTAGGGCAGCACCTTCTCCTGCCCCATTGGAAGCCCCGTTGATCCTATTGACCCCTCTCCCTAAGGGGGATGAGGTGGGGCAGGAGAAGGTCTTGCCCTATAGGGTCTTCTCATGCCCGTGGGGTCTTCCCTTGCCCCTTGGAAGCCTTGTTGGCCCTGTTGACTGTTCTTCCCATGTGGATTCTAGTGGAGCAGGAGAAGGCCTTGCCCCACAAGGTATTCTCTTGTGTCATAGGGGGTTTCCTCCCTCACAGTGTCTTGTCCTGCCCCAGAGAAAGCCCCGTTGGCCCTACGAACCCCTGTTTTCATTGGGGTTTCAGTGGAGCCAGAGAAGGTCTTGCCTTACGTGATGATCTCCTGCCTTATGGCATGTTATCCTGCCCCATAGGAAGGCCTGTTGGCAGAGCTGTTTGCCCTGTTGACCCCTGTCCCCATGGGGGTTCCAGTGGGGCAAGAGAAAATCTTGCCGCACAGGGTGTTCTCCTGCCCCATAGGAAACTGCATTGATCCTGTTGAGGCTTCTCCCCAGGGGGGGTTCAGTGGGACAGGAGAATGCCCATGGGGTGCAGATCTGCCCCGCAGTCCCCTCACGGTAGTAGAAGATGACCCATGGGGCAGCTCTGAGCCCCCTTTCTGCACCTTCTGCTGTGGGGCAGAGCCTGCTGAGCTTCTCCGCTGCCATCCGATCCGCCGCCTCATCGATGGCACTGCACCCCACAGGGTTGCCTATGACCGCTGATCCCCACATCCTGCCCCTTATCTCGCCTCCCTTCCTTGTAACTCTGCTGCCAAAATGGGCTGGAATAAAAGTGTTGGGACACAATGGCTACGGGTGGGACAAAGTTACCACTGCAGGAAGGAGGAGGGAGCAAGGGATCAGAATGTGCCTCTTCATCAAAAAAAAAGTTGGAAAATGTGGAAAAATGGTTAATTTACATAAAAAGGGGTGTTGGGAGAGTGGGAGCTGATGGGAGTGGGGCAAGAGGTGCCATATGTTGCCGTGGCTGCTCCTGTAGTGAGCTCTGTGGTCCTCCAGTGCCCCATTGTGATCAGTCCTCCAGACTTTGGGGCTGCCTGGGGCTGCTGTCGGCACTGCAGAAAGAGGTCGAGGCTGTGGGTGATGCTGCGACCGTGGGGTCGCGGTGCAGGACGTCACGCTGTGGGGCTGGAAAGGAACTGGGGCGAGGTGTCATAGTGGGCACTGGGGTCACTGCCGGGGTCTGCAGCGCAGGAGACTCACCCCGCATGGGTGGTGCGAGCGGAGGGCGAGGACAAAGCCTCGATGTCAGCAAGGGAACGAGCCATAAAGGTTGGAAGTGGGGTGTCAAAACCACCACCCTCAGCTGAGCTCCCTCTTCCCCAGGGGAACCAGGAGCCGTGGGGCAAAATGGGGAAAAAGAATGAAAAATAGGAAAAAAAAAGATAAAAAGACGAAGAATAATTTTAAAAAAAGGAAAAATTAAAGAAAAATGAGAAAAAAAAAGAAAAATATTTAAAAGATAAAAAAGCTAAATAAATTTCTGGAGTCATCAGCAGAGGAAGGAGATGGATCTGTTGGAGCGAGTTCAGAGGAGACCATGGAGGTGATCTGAGTGTTGGAACACCTCAAAGAGAAGGCTCAGTGGTGATCTTAGAGCAGCCTCCCGGTACGGAAAAGACTGCAGGGAAGCTGGGGAGGGGCTCTTGATCAGGGAGCGCAGAGATAGGCAGGGATGAATCAGGGAATCGTTCAAGTTGGGAAAGCCCTGTCAGTTCATCCAGTCCAACCATCAGTCCAACCAGCCTCTTCTCACAAATAACGAGTAATGGGATGAGAGGAAATGGCCTCAAGTTGTGTCGGGGTGGTTTAGATTGCATATTGGGAAAGATATTTTCCCTGGCAGAGTGGAGAAGCCTGGCAGAGGCTGCCTAGGACAGCGATGGAGTTCCCGTCCCTGGAGGGGTTCAAAACCCACAGAGAAGTGGCACCTGGGGACGTGGTTTAGTGGGCATGGAGGGACTGGGCTGACGGTTGGACTGGATGACCTGAGAGGTTTTTTCCAGCCTTCCTGATCCCGTGGTTCTCTGCTGGCTGTGGGTGTGAGCTGCTCCTTGACCATGGTGGTGTGGCCATGCCTGCTGGCGTTTGGCTGTGGGGAGCCTGGTTTGGTTCAACTCCCAGGTGGGAGGGGACCAAGGCCCCCTTGTCCCTCTGTCTGTCCTGCTGTCAAACCAGCGCTGGTTTCTGGTTCTGCCTGGGCCCTGGAGAGCTGTGAGCGCCTCAGGCAGCTGAGCAGCTGAGCCCCAGGGTTTCTGAGAGCCCACAGCTCTGCCCTTGGCCAGGGTTGTTTAAAATGGCATCGCTGTGCGCAGCTCACCCCAGCCGAGGTGCTTTGGCAATGGAGCTGGAATGTGCCCTTGACAGGGTCCGAGGAGAAGGGAACGGGGCAGGGCAGCGTTTTAGCCCATTGCTGCTGGTGTTCAGTGTGAAAATGGGGCTTCGGATTTTGTTCTGCATTTTTGATGGGGATTGCAATGTATTTTTGTTGTTCAATCCCATTGAACATTGTTCCATTGCCCACGCTGTTGTGTTTCAGGAGAAAGAGCTCCAAGGTTCTCCCCCTGCGCTGCAGAAGGAGGTGACCGGAAAACCTGCTGCCCCGAGCCCACTGCTGTGTGGGCCCCGTGTTTCTCCAGAGATGCCACTGGGGAGAAGAAGAGGTGACGGTGAGTTTGGTCTTAGGAAATCCCAGCTGGGTGCTGGGGAAGGGTCCCAGGCCTCTCTCCCTGGCTGAGCTGGGGGTGGGAGCGTGCTCCCAGCAGCTCCTCTTCTGCCCCGCAGTCCCACTGCTGTGCAGATGGGAGCTATTGCTTAGTGCTCTGCTCTCTGATGGCTCTTGGCATGTTTTATCTGAGCAGAAGGCTGAAGGGGAGCAGTTCTGCTCCGGAATTCCTCTAAGACCTGGAAGGGAGCTCCTTGTCCCTCCTTGAGCTGCCAGGAGCCTGGGGCTCTGTTTCCCCCCTGCTCCCTGGATCGGACACTGTACGGAACGCGGACAGGGCGCTGCTGTGCGCTTGCTCGGGATGGGAAACGCTGTGTCGAGCGCTGGGTTTAGAGCTGTGGGGCTCCGGCCGTAGCCCCCAGCCCTTGGATTCCAGTTGCAGGAGGTGGCAAATGTCACTGACGGCTGCTGCCTGGAGGGGACAAAGAGCTTGGCCCCAAAAGGGCAGGAGGCGGGATTGCTTAGGATTATTGTGGCTGCGCCAGGAACACGGTGGGTGGAAATCCTGCATCGAGGAGATAATGCTCACGGGTAGCGTGGGGCAATGCCAGGGGAGAGAGTGATGTACAATAGTCAAAGAAGTATTATAGTGTTGAATTTTATTATCAGTAATTTATTTCAAGTTTTAAAATATTTAAATTACATGCCGTATAAGGAATGGCAAATAGTTTCCATGTCTCCTCAAGCAGTGGAAGCACCTACTGAGAATACTTTCAAAGTTATTTTGAGTGTGCATGGAGACCATCTTTGTTCTTCTCACTGACCAGGTTATGTCAATGGGCTTGAGAAGGTGAGCCCGGAAATTTGCCGTTGATCTGGCAAGAGTGGAGCATTTGACAAGCAGATGCCGCAAGTGGTGCTACCTTAATTTACAGCAGGGAGGAAAATAGTTCTTCAGTCTTGCTTCCACTGAAGACAGCAGAAAAAAGATCTGTAAAGAGTCAGACCCAGCTTTCATCATCATGACACATCTGGTGATTCTTATTTTCATGTTGTGCTCCTTTCATAACAGCATAACTTGTACAGCTTCCAAAACCCTCAGATACACATTAAGGTACTGTGATAGAGCTGAACACTAGATAAAACCAGAACAAATGACAGAAGAAGATAATGAGACAAATGGGTCAATATGATAGGGATGACCAAATCGTCATCCGGTCTTCTGCATGCACTGTAACGAAGGATAGATTTGAGGGGCAGAGCCAAGGAAGTTTGAAAATATAGCTTGGAAAACCTATGGATGCTGGGTTAGTAAAATGGAAAAAGCACACTTATTTTTCTCTGGTAATGATGCTTACATGTTTTCTTGCACTCTGCTGCTCCCTCTGACTTTGCAGACGCTGGAAGGGAAGCTCTACTAAGAACTTCCATCTTCTCCCTGAGTTGAAAACCTGGAATATTGGCTACTGCTGAGTGTGAGTGCTGTGTTTCATGATTCATTTATTCACCCTCAAAGATAAGAGAGGAAGGCCCAAAAGGACCAATCCAGTAGCTTCCCATCTTCCATGGCCCACGTGCCCTTGAGACCTGAGGATAGGGGAGGAGTTCAGCCCTGCCGTGTAGTTTCCCTCTGGTGTTACCTGCACTTACCCTCCTCACATGCTTCTATTTACAGAGAAAGGATGCCAGTACTAAAAAGCTACTTTTCATCTAATTAGGTAGCAGTGACCAGCACCAGCAAGCCTTTAGCCACCACATGATGACCCTGATCCTACCATCCTTGCAGAGCCATCAGCAGACTTTGCCTGGATTCAGCTGCTGGAGATCAACACCGCATCCTGGAGTCAAGGTGAAAAGCTCTCCTGCATGCCTGTTCTTTAATTAAAAGATGTGTATGGTGAAAAGGGGATCACATTAATGGGCGTTTGTTTTAGATGAGGAAGCAGAGCTTTACCCACAGTGACAGCACACGGATGTCACCCTCCTGCTCCTGGACAATCATTTGGCAGCCACGTACGGAGACTTCAGCAATGCAGCAAACAGCATTGCCTTTCCTGCAGCTGCTTAACGCTGTTTAATTGGGCAATTTAACCCAGGTGGTCTCTACAGCAGGCTCTGTCTGAGGCCTGGAGAAAACCAGGGAGGAGAAAACAGTGATTTTTCTGTGTCTGTGCATGGGAAAAATTCAGAAAACGCAGCTGAGACCTGCAGAAACCAGGTGTGGCGATTGCAGGCTTCACATCAGCTCCTGTACCAGCAGGAGAAGGTCTCGACATGGGCAGCGTTCCAGGAAGTGTCCACCTCTGTGTGATGCTGTGCCCATCAGAGCACGGAGAGGCACCACGGGTGCTGATGGGAGAGTTAAAAAGGTCTGTGGAGGCTGGGCTGGGGACAGAATGGAGAGGTTTCTTCTGCGAAGACCATACTTAGAGTCTGTCTTTGGATAGCAAGGTGTGTTTTACAGGCAGTGCACTCATCAGTGGTGCATCAGACTTTGAGGACTGGGATGCTGTAAACTGTGGGGGCTTATTTTGTTTGCAGGCTTTTGAAATGGAAAGGACTGGGATTCTCCTTAATTTCCGAAGAGTCCAGGTGACTGTTGTGTAACATAGCTGTGAAGTAACCACTGGTACATCAGTGAGGTGTTTTTTCCAAGTAGATGTGTGTGTGAAAGTGGAGAGGTGTGAATGTTGTGCCAGAGGTCTTTTATTTGAACAACTGTGTGAAGGAAAATGGGTGCCCTCAGGAGGGAGGCAGTAGCACTGCCTGGAGCTGTGCGGAGGTGGCTGATGTTGCCAGACCTGCTGTATCCCTGGCTTGTGAGTTGGAAATTGTGCTGCTGAACTAGGATGACCTTGTTTAGTCTAAATGGAGCCACTTTTTCTGCCCCCAGATTTTATCCAATTGTCTGTTTGGCACCCTGAGCAGAGCAGTGTCTGCAGCGGGACTGCTGGGTGTCTGAAAGACCGAGACTGTCTGTGAGCAGATGGGAATGTTCTGTATTCCTGTCTCAAGCTCCCAGGGACCTGACTGAGACTCACAGACCTCAGAATGCTGAAGAAGGATGCTCACAAAATGCCATAGCAAATACAGCTGGAAAGTCATCTCTTTTTTTAACTACCTTTGATTTCTCAGGCTGTTTCACAGCCTGAAACTCAGGTCTGAATCTACTGATGTGCAGAAAGGCAGGGTTGGGTGCTTGCTTACTTCTGTGGCTCCCTCTGTGCCCTGCTTGTCCAGCAAGTGGGACATCTGGGATTTATGGACATCATAGTCTCAGGGTTCAATCTCCCAGCAACAACTCCAGTTCTCAGAACAGGCTGAGCTCCAACTCAGACTATGCACTTCTAAACACTGTAGAATCCCTGAAACCAGATGAAGAAAATGCAAAAAGAATCACGTCTGTGTGATTCATTGGCAAGAGCACCACCAGGACAGGGAAACGCTCATCTGTGATTCCTGCTGCACTCAAAAGTGGTATCTTCCATTAACTTAGAATGTATCTGTCTTGGGAGTGGTGAATTGAAATTTCTCTGTGCCCACAACTGCCCTCACAGTCCTGTTCCCTTTCTGTTGTGCTGTGCCTCCACCAGCCACACTTGAGGCCAGGACAGACAGAAAACTGACTGAAGAAAATGAAGCTGCACTTTGATGTCCCACTTTTCTCAGGCTGTGTTTTTGCAGTTGGTAGCAGATGGCAAGTCTTGGCTGTATCACTCTGGAGGTGCCAAGTGATGTGCAATCTATCAGTGCCTTTATTTAATGCAGAGGGAAATTTTGCCTCCTGCTTACACTTTGGAAGCTGCAACACAGAGACAGGTGTGATGCTGTTTCATGTTGCTGTGTCACTTACCCAGAGCTCTTAACAGTTATTTTTAATCTGGATACTTGTCACAAGGGACCTAATAATGGGTCTCACAATATGATCATTATGATCTAAGTGAGCCGTTTATTGAGTGCTATACAATCTTATATACTCGAATAGCTATATGTCATGATTACATTGGTCAATTGGAATTAGTAATCATTCTAAAGCTGTACTGTTCATGCACAAGTAAAATTCTTTTAATTGATACATTATTGCTTATCACGTGTCTCTATTCTGGTGCTGAAAGCAAGCTTGTTCACGTAGCGACTTGCGGTTTCTGCTGAACTATGCTTCTTGTTTCTTCGTCTACAACAGTCTTCTTGTTCTTCCTTCAGGTGTTGTTAAAATATTCTTCTTCCCTTTATCTGTAGCCTTGATTTACTTCATTTCAAAAGCAGGATTGCTCACATACATCTCATACAGATGTCCTTTGTCTTGTAAAAATTCCTCAACAGGTCCGGGTCCTGGGTGAAGTGGTTCGGGTCTGGGTCCAGGTTAAGAGTGCCATTAGGGTTTAGGGGTTAGGGTGCCATTAGGAGTTCGGGTTTGGGTCCGGGGTTAGGGGTCCGGTTCTGGGTCCGTAGTTAGTGGTTTAATGGTGTCCATGTCTTGCAGGGTCTGTGAGGAAGATGAAGGGTTGTGGAGAGTTTCCTCCTGTCCGTCTCTCCCCCGGGAGATACATCCCGAGGACTCCCACGCTGGATCACAGTGCTGGCAGAGCCCCTCGGGCACAGCCTGCTCTGTGCAGTGCAGCCGGTGGCACTGGACGAGGCCAGGCCCACGGGTAGGGAGCGAAGGGATGAGGGAGGGCGTACAAAGCCGAGCCCCTGCCCTGCCTTGCACCCGTGGTGATATCACGGCACTGCGGGGTGAGGGAGCAGCCCGGGGGGCTGGGGGCTCTTGTAGCTCACCCAGCACTTACCCTGGAGTAGAGGTGAACATCCAGGCCCTGCACATCCTCCCTTGAAGGAAGACACCAGACCCTCGTGATGCAGGCTTGTAGGAGGCTTTTCTCTCTGCCCACCAGCACCGTCTGCCCTGAGCTGAAAAGGAAGAGAGGGGCCAGTCCGGCACTGGTGCTGGGAGCAACGCCTCGAGGCCTCCTGTGTGTCCCCTTTAGGGATGGGCAGGGATCTCAGTTTGATGATGGCAAACATGGCTCTGCCACACAATTATGTTCAGTTGGTTCCTGGGCTCCTCTTCCAGCAGAGCACGATCAGGATGGGACCTGGCAGCCACCGGCACCCAGTGCCCCCAGACCCTCGCTCTGCCCAGGCACTGCCCTCACAGGGTGCAGGTGCCAGGAGGCCTTGCCCTCTCTCTCCCAGCTGCTCGGTGTCCTTAGTGGCATCTAGTGGCCATGGTTTAAAGGACAAGTAGGTGTTGGTGTTGGGTCATAGGTTGGACTAGATGATCTCAGTGGTCTTTTTCAACCTTGTGATAACGTGATACTGCGATACTGCGATCTAATAAAGGAGGGGAGCAGGGAGGGCACCTTGATGGTTTGTAGCAAGAGCTCTTAGCCCGGTCAGGGAACAATTTCCCACAGGATACTGTTATCATTATATGGATGACATTCTGCTTGCAGCACCGTCACAAACGATGCTAGCAGAAATGGAAACAGAAGCACAAAAATCATTACAGCGTCAGGGGCTGGTGATTGCTCCAGAAAAGGTACAACGCCAACAACCTTGGTTATATTTGGGTACGAAGGTGTTAAACTGCACAGTAATGCCACAGCCAGTTCAATTGTGAATACAAGTTAAAACTCTCAATGATGTACAAAAATTAGCTGGAGTACTTAACTGGGTTTGGCCCTATTTAGACCTGACATCTTCTAAACTGTAACCATTATTGGATTTGTTACAAGGGGATTCAGATATTTCAGCTCCACGAATTCTGACCCCAGAAGCAAAACAGTTAATCAGTGAAGTAGAACAAGCCGTTTCACAGAAACATGTTTGGAGAATTGATTTATCTATACCAGTCCAAGTGTTTATTTTTGTTGACAATCTGATAACCTTTTGCCAGTTTGGCACAATGGAACTCTGACTGGCAGGACCCTCAGGACCCTCTCCATGTACTGGAATGGGTTTTCCTTCCATTCAGACCTAAGAAAACTGCTCCTGGCCTGTTTGAACTTCTAGCTCAGGTTGTGATAAAAGCCATAACTCGTGTGGAATTGTTGGAAAAACAGGAAAAGCTGTCATAGTGTGGTATGGTGGACAGCAATGGCAAAACAAAATTGCGTATCAAGAAGGCTCGCCTCAAATTGTTGAATTAAGAGCTATGACCATGGTATTTCAACATTTCTCATGTTCTGTTAATGTAGTTAAAGATTCTGCTTATGTAGCTGGTTTAGTGCAACATTTAGATAAGGCAGTTTTAGGTCATGTTACTAATGAGACACTGTTTGGAGTTTAAAACTACTGTGGACAGAAATTCAAAAACGATACTCCCCTTATTCTATTTCACACATTAAAAGTCATACTGTTATTCCAGGTTTTCTAACAGAAGGGAATGCATGAGCAGATGCTTTAGTTTCTGGTGTGGTTATGGGACCCACCCCGAATGTTAAACAGCAAGCTGTGTTATCTCATTCTTTCATGTCATGGAGAAAGGCAGTCAACAGCTCTATGTAGAGCATAGAGAAGGTACAACGAGGCAGGTGAGGGCTGGGTGAAGGTGGGAAACCAGTTCTCAAGGCTTGATCCTCAGGGTGATGAGGGCCCTGAGGATCCAGCTGGTCTGGATGGGGTGAGTTCAGCTCCACAGTCAAGTAACTGAAGGCAAGAGGATATAATGGAGCGGATAAAGGGCATTTCTGGAGTGACAGGAGGGTCTCAGGAGTTGTCAGTGGTAGAGGCTGACATAACCTTGACAGGAGACCAATGGGAATGTCCATGTGCGCCATCGCCGAGCTTGCTGGAGACACCAAGCTGAGTGGTGCAGTTGTCCCGCCAGAAGAACACCAACCAGAGGGACCTGGTCAGGCTGGACAAGTGAGCTACTGAAAACTTCATGAGGTTCAACAAGACCAAGGGCAAGGTCCTGCACCTGGGTTGTGGCAACCCCCAATGTCGACAGAGGCTGGGGATGAAGAGATTGAGAGCAGCTCTGTGGAGAAGGGCCTGGGAGTGCTGGTGGATGAGAAGCTGGACATGAGCCAGCAGTGTGTGCTTGCAGCCCAGAAACCAACCGTGTCCTGGGCTGCATCCAAAGCAGAGGGACCAGCAGGGCGAGGGAGGGGATTCTGCTGCTCTTCTCCACTCTGGGGAGAACCCAGCTGGAGCCCTGTGTCCAATTCTGGAGTCCTGAGCACAGGAAGGACAGGGATCTGCTGGAGCGAGTCCAGAGGAGGAAAGAGAGATGATCTGAGAGCTGGAGCACCTCCCGTACGAGGCCAGGCTGGAAGAATTGGGATTGTTCAGCCTGGAGAAGAGAAGCTTCTGGGAGACGTTAGAGCAGCCTCCCGGTACTGAGAGGGGCCCCAGGAAAGCCGGGGGGGGGGGGGGGGGGGAGGGGAGAGGGGCAATTGATCAGGGAGTGCATTGAGTAAGTAGTATGGAATTCAGGGAAATGTAGACGGAGATGAGGTCTCCCCTCAGCTTCCTCCTCTCCAGCCTAAACTGTCCCAGGTCCCTCAGTCGCCTCTCATAAGACTTGTTCTCCAGCCTCTTCCCCACTTTTCTACAGCCTTGACAGGGGCTGTTTCACTCAGCCATCCCACTGGAGATCGGCTCCCGGGTGGGTTTATCCGGCCCTGCGCACCCCGGCACAGCGTGGATATGGCAGAGACCAACCTGGAACCCTGCAGGAACCCACACTGAGATAACGGGAACAGTTTGGAGCCACTCAGGGCCATTGGACCTGATTGCTCTGAGGCTGGTGCTTGGGGTCCAAGTCTCCCTGGTGTCCCTGCACCCCCAGCCCAGTCAGAGTGACACCAAAAATGCCGGCAAATAAACTCTCTAAGACTCATTTTGGCGTTTGAGAAAGCAGCTCCCTTTATTTCAACACTGGATGCAGGAGGGAATCATTTCTGAGTCACCTCAGTCTGATTTTGCGCTTTAAACAGGGAAAGGCTGCAGACAGAGGTGATTGGAGAACAAAGCACGTCTGTTCAGCACATTCCACAGAATCCTTTACGGTGGAAAAGACCTTTAAGATCAAGTCCAATCATAAACCTGACACTGCCAAGTCCACCGCTAAACCATGTTGCCAAGTGCCACAACTGCCTGTCTTCAAAAAAACCTTCCAGGATGGGGACTCAACCCCCTCTCTGGGCAGCCTCTGCCAGTGGTTGACAACCCTTTTGGAAAAGAAATGTTTCCTAATATCCAACCTAAACCTCCCTTGGAGCAACTTGAGGCCGTTTCCTCTCATCATAACACAAGGCTTTATCATTTCTCTCTGAACAGGGTCTGGAAAAATGCTGAAGAAAAAACCCACGCTATAAACCCCCTGCTGTCAGAGGGCCGTTCTGTCTGACTTTCAAAAGTACAGCTACTGACACTCCCCCCCCCCGTCCCCCCCAATTCCATCAGGTGCTGTCGCTGAGCAACACCTCCATTTCCACCACCACCCCCAGGGCGTGGGCTGGGCGGGATCTGCAGGGCCTGAGGGAAGGGGGGGCTCAGAGCCAGGGGCCAGGATGGGGTCTCTGGCCAATAATGGTTGTTCTGGCTTAAAAAAATGGGGATTCTGGTCCCAAAAATGGAGGTTCTAGCATAAAACTGGGGACTCTGTCCCTAAATATGGGTCTGTGAACACTGACAGGGTGGGCAGGGCATGAGGCGTGAGGCACCTGGAGAGACTCAGCTCGGTGTGACTCATCCATGCGCTGGCGCCGGGGGCTCAGGGGGACGTGGGCTATGGGTGGGCAGAGGAGCCAAGGCGAGGACTTGTGGCTGCATTCCTGCAGGAAGGAAGATGATGCCCCCCCCCCCTTGTCCCTGTGACCCTCCCTCCTGGCCCTTCCCGGTGGAGACGTTTCTGGGAGTCAGTTCCCAAACAATCTTGCTTAAACAAAATTACAAGAAGAACAATGGCAAATAGTGATTTATTGATTTAAACAGAACAAAACCAGAAAATCACATTTTCAAGTTGAGCTCTAACTGCCCATCCTGCCCGGCTGCTGGGGTGCTGGGTACATCCTCCAGAGGCCTTAGAGCCCTGAGGGGCCAGAGAGACTGGGGCACCCGCAGTGGCCGGAAGAGGTGTCCCTTGGAGGAGGCTGCTGAGGCAGCAGAGGGTGGGTGCGAGGGGCACGGGTGACCCCCTGCAGCCCTCAGGACAACTCTGCCAGCCCAGGATGGGGCAGGCAGCAGGAGCCCCTTCCCAGTAGCAGACACCCTGGGAACCCTTCCTGCCTCGCTGGCCCCTTCCCACCCACAGGATCCCCCTGCTAGCCTGCCCTGGCCGTACCTTCCTTGCCCACCAGCACAGGCTGCTGCCCATCGACCCGGCTGGTGTGGCCATCCTGGCCCAACAGCTTTGTCTGCTTGTCCTGGGAAGGAGAGTGGGCTGGCTGGAAGCCGGGGTCGAATCCCGTGCTCCCACAAACCCCTCCCACTGCTATCTCTCTTTGGGGAAGCCGAGGCACGGGCTCAGTACCCCAAAAGCCATGGGCCTGTACCCCAGGACAGCCCCTCCTGCCTGCGGGGAGGGTTCCCGGTCCCCCTGCTGTCAGACAGGGCTGTGGAGGGGGTTTGGCAGGTTCAGAACCCCCAGATGACATTCAAACCTCTGTGTCGCACACACCTGGGGGCTCCCCCGTCCCAGCCCAGGTGCTCCTCATGGCCAGGCACTACCCTGGCCTGCAGCTTTCCTCCCCCTCCTCCCCCTCCTCATCCTCCTCCTCGCACAGAGAGTGCGTGAACCCCAAGGCAGGCAGTGACCCACAGTGTGTGAGGGACCCACAGACACCTGAGTGTCCCACAGACACTGAGTGACACCTGGACATTGAGTGCCACACAGGCCATGTCGCAATGGTGAGGGCAGACAGGCATCACAGTGACATCTTCTGTTTTCAGGTGATGCCAGCACAGACCCTCTGCCCACCTCGGGCCCCCACCCGGGCCCCAGCCCCCAGCTGGTCCAGCATGAGTTTACTGGTGAAGGCATAGGCACAGCCCACACACACCAGGTCTGGGTGAGGTGCAGACACCCACAGAGTCTCTCACACGCCTCACTCCTGCCGGTGCCCCCAGCAGGTGGCTGTCAGGACACACAGACCCCCACTCACCCCACGAGCTGCACTGGGACCCGCGCCTCTACCTGGCACCCCAAGTCAGGGGCACCCACACACTCTGCTTGACTCCGGAAGCTGCACCCAGCCCACCCACGCCAGCCCCCCAGTAGCTGGCTCAGAGTCCTTCCAGTTCACACAGCACAGAGTGAGGTTACGCAGAGAGAACATGAAGGAAAGGTTTAATAAGAAGATAAAGGGAAACAGGACAGGGATAAGCTGTGCCCTGCTCCCGGTCGATGGTCTGGGGCAGGGACTCAAAATTTATCAATGGAAACTTCTTCCAGCAGATTGGAGGGGACGAATCCTCTTGTGCCGTCGCTCAGCTCTCCAACCTATGAGCTGTCTTAATTCACAGCTCCAAAGCTCATCAACCCTTTAAACCTTTCTACCTTTTCTCTTATTTCTTCTGCATTGCTCCGTTCCTGTTCCAGCTGGATTCGAAGACGGGTGTTCATTTGGATGGCAGAATCTCTCTGCCTGGCCATCTGCCCAAGTTGCCTTCTCAGGTGAGCGTCTTCAGCTTCCCTCTCTTCTATCAAACTCATCTGCCCTTGGAGGCCAGTGTTTCCTTCAGCCAGGCAGGTGTCTGCATTTTTCAGCTCCATGAGCCGCACCTGCAGTGCCTCACACCTTGGGTAGTCGGTGCTCACATCTTAGGAGCCCTCTTCATCTTCAGACCCTGGGGCCTGGAGCTCCTCAGCCTGTGTGAAGTCGTTCTGCTCGTCCTGTGCTGTTCCAGTTGTTTCTACTCCTGCAAGGTAAGGGCAAATATTCCCTGAGATCTCAAGGCCAAGGCGCACCCCGCATAGTTCATGCAGAGGGATGGTGGCTGAAGGGCCAGGAGAAGCGATCTCCTCTGCCAGGGGAATGCCAGCACCCAGCAGTGCTGTGGTGTGTGCAAAAGGATCCCTTCCCGAGCAAAAGGTGAAAGCAAACACATTGGTTTTTATATTATTTTTTTTCTACGCCTGTCTCAGGATGTAACCGAGCCAGAACATTGAAAGGGAAGATCAGGACGGCAGCCCAAAAACGCCTCACACAGCCCTCTATTAACAGCTCTGCAATGTCAGGAAGATCCCTGCCTCGAAACGGGACCTCCTCCTGCTCATCTCCAGGCCTCGCAGTTGTTTCCCCACTCAGCCTCTCCCACAGCATCCGTGCCCCTCGCATGGCTGCGTCTGCTGGATGCTGCAGCAGCTTCGCTCCGTGCTCGGGATACTTCTGGCCTGACCGGAACCAGGCTGAGAGGGAGCCAGCCCTGCTCTGAGGATTTGCTTCCCAGAGCTCCCTGATGAGCTCTGCAACGAGTCCAGGGAGGCACCCAAAAGCATTTCCCTGCCACAGTCCAACAGCTCTGAACTAGGTTTTGTGCAGCTCTGAGCCAATTCCATTCGGAATGAGCGAGGTACAAACAAACGAACCATCAACAACAGGCTTGAGGATCCCACTCAGCCCACGCTTTGCTGAGAGATGCTTCCTCTCCTCACCCAGAGTGCGCACAGGTGTGAGAAAACAAAGCCCTGCTTGCTGAAAAATGCACCGAGCGGGGTCTGTGTGGGGGCTGTTCTTTCTTGTTGTGGACAACACCCTTCTCTTTGGCAGATCTCGAGAGTGCTTTTGGAGACGGATGTCAGTGTACAAACAGCCGTGCCCTGCCATCATCAGCCTCGCAAGTGGCTTTTGTCTCAGCTGGAGGTGCCGGTAACCCACAAGGCTCTGGCTGTTTCCGAGGAGGACATCTCATCTGCCCGACCACTCCCCAGAGTTTAGACCCGACTGGGTAAAGGGCAGCATCGACCTCCTGGCATTGCCCGAGGCATCTTCTATCAAGCCAGCCCCCTCTGCTCTGCTGTCTGCCAGCTCACGGCACACAGAAGCGGGCAGAGCTCAGGCGGTTGGGAGCCCCTCCTGCCAGCCCTGGGCACTGGCAATGCCTCGGCACCTCTGGGCGTGACTGAAACACAGCCCCAAACATTCCACGCAAGGAAAGAGTCAGGAAGACCAGTCCCTGCCTGTCTGGGGCCGGGCTGGTGTCAGTCCATCGCTGCTGGCCTGCAGCTGGCCCAGGAGTGCCCAGGAGTTCCCTGAGGGCACGGCTTCCCCAGCAGCCCAGCCCTTGGCAGCATTTACCTGGATACGGACAGGCTCCTGGCGTGAGTCAGCTGAACGCTCCACATCCCACTGGAATTGTGCCTTCTCCTTCTCCAGCTGCTCCTGGCCCTTATGAAGGCTCTCCAGGTCGAGCTGGAACTGTACCTTCTCCCTCTCCAGCTGGTCCTGGGCATTACGAACATTCTCCAAGTCCTGCTGGAACTGCGCCTTCTCCTTCTTCAGCTGCTCCTGGGCCTTACAAACGTTCCCCATGCCCTGCTGGAATTGCACCTTCTCTCTTTGCAGCTGCTCCTGGGCCTTATGAAGGGTGTCCAGGTTGAACTGGAACTGTGCCTTCTGCCTCTCCAGCTGTTCCTGGGCATTACGAATGTTCTCCATGTCCTGCTGGAACTGAACCTTCTCCCTTTCCAGCTGTTCCTGGGCATTATGAATGTTCTCCATATCTGCCACGAATTCTGCCTTCTCCCGCTTCAGCTCCTCCTGGGCTGTATGAACATTCTCTATGTCGTGCTGGAATTGCGCCTGCTTTCTTTCCACCTGGTCCTGGGCCTTATGAAGGATCTTCGAGTTGAGCTTGAACAGCACCTTCTCCTTCCTCAGGTGCTTCTGGGCATTACACAATTCCTCCATGTCCTGCTGGAAAAGCACCTTTTCCCTTTCCAGCTGCTCCTGGGCACTATGGAAGTTCTCCACGTCCCGCTGCAACTGTGACTTTTCCCCTCCCAGCTGCTCCTGGGCCTTATGAAGGATCTTCAGGTTGAGCTGGAAGAGCACCTTCTCCTTCCTCAGGTGCTTCTGGGCATTACACAATTTCTCCATGTCCTGCTGGAACAGCAACTTTTCCCTTTCCAGCTGCTCCTGGGCACTATGGAAGTTCTCCATGTCCCGCTGCAACTGTGACTTCTCCCCTTCCAGCTGCTCCTGGGCCTTATGAAGGCTCTCCAGGTTGAGCTGGAAGGAGGCTTCCTTCAGCTGCAGCTCCTCTCGCTGCTTTTTGAGATCCTGCCAGCTTCCTTGGAGCAGCTCCTCTTGCTGGGTCAGGTGGGCCTCCTTCTCTGCCAGCTCCTCCTCCCATACTTCCGGCTCCTTCTTTGCCGTCCTCTCTTGGGGTGTTTTTGGCCCCTCTGACACTTCTTCACCTCTGCTTGCTTGATTCTTTCCGAGAGAGCACATCTGCCAGCGGAGAAGTTGTCCAACTGCTGCAGGTGCAGCACAAAGGACAACGTCTTGAGGGCAGAAAAGGCTTTGAGACATTCTCAGTCGATCCCTAGAAGGAGAAACAGAAACCATGGTCAGACTGGCACAGGGAAGGCAAGAGGAAGGCTAAAGATCCATAAATGCCTTCAGGTATTTCTGGTAGCACCAACAGGCTGGTTTTCCAGCCACTCTGCAAATTGCCATCTCTGCTCCACCAGCAGAGCACACCACAAGAGCCTCACCTGAGACCAGGGATCCCTGGACACTGCTCACCAGGGGACTCATCACTCTCCCCTTCATGCTCAAAACAACCTCACCTTCTTGCGGTGAGTGCCCCCCCAATGCCCGCTCGCGTTGCTGCAATCCGTGCAGAACCACCCCAAGAGCTGTCTCAGAGCCACACCACAAACTCACAGAAATGCAGCTCCCATCCCTGCACTGCCAGCAGTTTCTGGTGAGGCAGACAGCCCTGTTCTTATCCCCTGCCCGCTTCAGTTGTCCCGACTGCACCAACAGTTGCCCCGTGCAACCCTGCGGCGCAGGCAGAATGCAGCAGGATGCCCCACGGAGGGACAGCCCTGTCCCTAGGCCCTGCAGACCAAACACTCCTAAACCAGAGATGCTCAGCTTGTACCAGGCAGAGCCAGCGTGGAGCGCTGGGTGCCCCAGGGCCCCGCGCAGCCCCCACCAGACCCAGAGCTGAGCAGGGCAGAGCTCACACACTGAAGGTGCTCTCCTGGCACCACCAGCCACTGCCACTGCCTTCTGGCATGGCTGGACCCCGGTCTAAAGGCCCACCGGAGACCAAGGCACGGCTGGAGAGTGGCAGCTGGGACAGGAGATTTTAACAGCTTGTTAAAGAATCCCTGCAGCAGGTCAGAATGAGATTAAGACAGCAAGGGGAGAGCAGGGGTTGGTCAGCTCTCCCAGCCAGTATTCTGACTCGATTTATGGAGGACTCCTGTCAAAGAGTGGGGAGATGAGGACAAGAATGAATGCACACACTCGTTTACCTTCAGATCATACAAACAAACAGCCAAGGACAGTCAGCTTAATCTCCTTGTTCCTGTCAGGGTGTTAGAGCAGTTTGAAACCACCCTGTGCCTCTGGCCAGGACAAACCACCCTCAGTGGACACATCCTTCTAAGGTCAGGCACGTTCACAACACGAGGTTCCCAGAGCAGCCAGAGAATTTGTTCCCAGTAGCCAAGAGGAGAGGTCGGCAAACACTCGCTCCAGATGTTTGGGCTTCTCTACACCCAGGAAGGTCCTTTCTGGGGACCGGCTGCTTCAGGGCTCCACCAGAAGAGAGACCAGGTCAACCCCCAAGTGACTGAGGCCCCAGGCTCTGTAGGGACAGACCTGACCCTGTGCTCGGTCCCTGCCTCGTCCGCCTCCCGCATCGATTGCTTATGCTGCCAAACCCCAAAAGCAGTGGAAATCAACATTGAAACTAAAAACCATCCTGAAAGACCACAGAGCAAACGAGAAGGAAGCTAAACTGGAATGGAACTTCAGCAGCCAGGCCAGGATGGCTCCCTCCAAACCATGGAGTCAGTGATGCAGCACTCGGCAAACAAGTACAGTTGGGGTGAAGGAGCTCGGGGCAAGGCTGCCTCGGGTAAACCAAAACGGGACCACCTGGGCTTGGAACATCTCCCATGTGGAAAACCAGGAGCACAGGCTGTGCCTCGTAGGAGGCAGAGGACGGGAGCTGAGAGACCCCCCTAAAGAACACAGAGATTAAACTCCGGCAACGACTGCACAGAAGCAGACACGGACAGACCTGACCTACCCTGGATCAGACCTGACTCACCTCTCCGGCAGAACCGGCACCGGGCGCTGCGAATGCTGAACGGCAGCTGTTTTGTTTCCTACACCAGGCAAAGGCACAGGCAGCTCCCAGCAGAGAGACCACCTGCTTCCTCCAGATCCCACTGGAGAGTGAGGCCAGAGAGTGCTTGACCCTGCAGGGCAGAGCAGTCTCTTAGGACACAGGTCAGCATCACAGAGGATGACATCACAAAGGCCATGGTCACTGCCCTGCGTGTGATTGGTCCTCAAGACCCTGCACCCCCCACTCCGGATCCCCAGAGCGTCCATCAGGCACCAGGCTTTGCAGCCTTTCCCACCCCCCGTCTCCCAGGCCTCACTGGTGGAACCCATCAAAACCGTCATCACGAGTGGGGAGAACCCACAACACACGACTGGGTAGCTACAAACACCCAGAGGCAGGGAGGGGCCAGGCAAGCAAGAGCTCAAACTGGGGGTTTGTGAAACAGAAATATATTCAGAAAGTTTACGCTGCCCTGCAGAGTGAAATTGGTTTTTAAATACATCTTTTACGCCCTTCCCTTTGGGAGCTGAGAGGGAAAGGAATTTTATTGCTAAATGTACCTGTGCACCAGTTGCTTTCCTGCACATTATGTGCAGGTGAGAGGGTGGAACAGAGCTGGCAACAGGGGGCATGGATGAGACCTGTGGAAATAAACCTTCCTACAGCCCCGTTATCCCAAAAGAGTTCACAGAACACACCCAAAGCCCACAAACCACCCCTCGGAACAGACCAACATTCAGATGTGGCATTGAATAGACAGGAATAATGATCCAGAAACCTTTCACAACCATCGCCTCTGCGCTGAGCCAGCCCACGCTGCAGAGGGCAGAGGATCCATCGGTTTGAGCTGCTTTTGTGTTCTGTTTCAATAGTTCTCTAAAATACTGACATTTTCTCGGAAGCTTAAATGTGCACTCGGACAGTTTTCCACAGTTGAGAGTAAAACTCCACATGAGGTTACAGAGCCAAGGACCCGTGTGGGGGGGACACGCGAGGGGAGAACAAGGGCTTTGGGCACTGCCTTCCTTTTCGTTATTCCCCCCAAAAGTGCTCAATTTAATTGTTGCAGTGAGAGAGGGAAGAAGTTTGCTTTGGGAAGAGATTTCTCTTTCTCAGAGATAAACTCCAGCCTTTATATTCAGAAGGAAGACCTGGCCCTACTGCACCAGGCCCTGCCTTCTCTCACCTTTGTGATTTCATGTGCTCACACTGTGCCTGCTCACAAAGGTCGATCCCTGGTGCTGCCCCAGACAAAGCCACACATTGTGGGGTAAAAAACACAAGCAGTTGCACAGCAAAACACGGCTTTACAGCACTTTCAGCAACCACAGCTGCTCACGTGGCACACACACACGGTGGGATGTTCCTGTGAACAGTGAGGGACAGTCACACAATTCTCAGAGCCCATGGTCAAACAAACCAGGTGCCGTGTCCGCAGTTCCTGTCCTACAGTCCATGACATTGTGGTGCATCCTGAGGATGGCTCTGGGGCTGTAACGACTAGAAATTCAGAAAAAACCCTGCGATTGTCCACGTTCCAGCAATGCTTCTCTTCTGGCTGTGGCACCCCCTGAGGTGCCCATCACCTGCAACCAGTTCAATTCTGCTGGAAAAATTGTGTTGGTCTCCAAGGTCAATTAACAAAACATGTGAAAACCCATGCACAGCTCCTGCAGTGCTGCTGCTGCTTTGTGTCTTGGAGAGGAGAAGCTCTGCAACATGAGCCTGAGGCCGACCAGGTGTCCCCCTTTCATCTTCTCAATCTGGGAACTGCTCTTTGCAGGACAGGATCAGAACAGACACACACTTTAAATTTAAAATAAGTTATTAAAAATTTATGTTCTGTTCACATTACAGCAGTTCCCCTGCAACAGATCACAAAGGCTGATCTAAAAACACAAGAAAACCCTTTCTTTAAAGCCTTTAACAAGAATTTATATATATATATACACCCCCCTTAATAAGCTGGGCCAGCGCAATCAGTGCGGAGGACTCATCGGTCTGTTCAGAGAAAAGGAAACACATATTCAAGCTCTACAATCCAAACACAGCCACAGGGAACATCTGCTATGCTCTGAAAGTCTGTGCTGTGTCCTCCAGTGTAACTGGAAGAGGCGATTTCAGTCTGGGGTGATTTGTGTTGTTCACAACAAAGGCCAAACCCAGGACAAGGTAACAGTGCTGTGAGGGCAATAAGAAGAGACTGAAATAACCACACTCACTGGAGATCATCTCATTGCTCCAGAAACTCTCTGAGAGGGACCCTTGTCAAACACTCACAGCAGCTTCAGAGTCAAAGGGGTGAGGAAACTGCCAATTGTCAGATAAAAATTATTCTAAAAAACCCCTTAAGTTTATTTGAGCAGGAAGCATCCATGTGGAGTTACGGGTTTATGAACAGAGGAGTGTCCAGTCAACATCCAGCACCAGCAGGCACTGCCAGGGCTGGGATGGGCCGGCACTTCCGAAAGCGCCCAGTGCTGGGAGGAGGCTGGGGCCTGGAGAAAAGCCCTCCAAAGCTCTGTGCTCGAGGGCAGGGAAGGAGGGTGCAGCTCCAGGCTGTGGCTCTGGGCTGGAGGAGGGCAAGCCAGGCCCATCTGCAGAGCCCCTCATCCCAAAGATGCGGGGAAGCCCTCATCCAGGCTGGGCCCTGGAGTTTGGAGGCTGTCCTCACCAAGTACTCTCCAGTCCTCCACGTTTGCTGTGCCTGGATGAGATATTTGAGCTGCCTCCAGCTGAGGAACTCTGAGACATTCACTGGTTAATTTATAAATGACTCTCAAAATGAGTTTCCCACAGGGGCCTCCAAGCCTGCTCAATGGCCATACAGCGTTGTGATGTCATAGAGAGGGAGGTGGGGCTTTGCAACAGGATGGGACAGATGGAGGCAGAGGGCCCCCAGGGATGCTCAGCACCTGCCCGGTCCCCGCAGAGGAGTGGTGCCAGCCTGTGGCCCCCTGAAATGACAAAAAAAAAGCGGGGGGGGGGGCGGGGAGCGGAAAAAGAGCTGAAGTAATAGCCACAGGGAAAACCAATACAGTTTTAATCAAGAAACCTGATGTCCCAGGAGATATTACTGTTCAAGGGAATTTGGACATTAATACCTATTTGACATCTTTAGGAAAGCCTCTCCAGGAATTCAGGAAATTCGTGTCTAGTAACAAACCCCTAGAGCTTGATACCCCAGCACATCCATCCAGCCTGGAGACCGGCTGTTTAAATCCTAGGTGGAAAAGACCACACCAGATACTTTTAACTACATACACTGCCATGAGGCTGGCTGGAAAAGGACCCTGGATTCATTATTCATGGATGAAGAAGGTTCCTGCTTCATGGATTGCAGAACAATGATCCCCAACTGCTCACCACACAGGAACTGAGCTGGGACCAAAGCCTGAGTGGAAAATCCAAGGAGACCCAGGGAACCCACTAAAGATAAGGATTTGAAGAATTAGATCAGAGTAAATGTTGGGGTTCTCTTTCAGATGAGTATCATTACAATAATAACTGTGGGAAAATGGGTGGATTGGAACAACAGCAGCATATTGGAATTGGTAAGAGGTTTTGGTAAAAGAAAAAGACTCTCCGGCATGACAGCTTGCACAGCTGTGCCCCCAGGGCCGGCACCAGGCCTCGCCTATGGAAATAAACCTTCCTACATCTCCATTAGCACATCCCTTCCCAAAGAGTTTACAGAACACACCCAAAGCCCACAAACCAACCCTTGGAGGTGATGGGCACCTCAGGGGTTGCCACAGCCAGAAGAGAAGCATTGCTGGAACATGGACAATCTCCCGGCTGCCGGAGTCAAGCAGAGTGTGTGGGTGCCCTTGACTTGGGGTGCCAGGTAGAGGCGCGGGTCCCAGTGCAGCTCATGGGGTGAGTGGGGGTCTGTGTGTCCTGACAGCCACCTGCTGAGGGCACCGGCAGGAGTGAGGCGTGTGAGAGACTCTGTGGGTGTCTGCACCTCACCCAGACCTGGTGTGTGTGGGCTGTGCCTGTGCCTTCACCAGTAAACTCATGCTGGACCAGCTGGGGGCTGGGGCCCGGGTGGGGGCCCGAGGTGGGCAGAGGGTCTGTGCGGGCCTATGGGGAGATGTGAAGGGTGGGGTTCCTTCAGCAGAGACGTGTGAGGGCTGCGAGCGTGAAGCCTCCTGTAGCTGGAGGAAGAATTTTCACCAGCCGGGTCCCCTTGACCAGGTGGCCTGTAGTAGACACCAACCAAAAGGTTCCTTTTGCTGATTTGGTCTTCTATTCTCACCCATAAGCTTCCAACTTGTTCGTGGCTTATTCTTCAGGGACAGCTCTTCACACTCAGTCCATTTTCTTATACAGAGGGCAAGGCCTCCACGCCCTCCTTCCCCCTCTGCCCCTTCTGAACAGCCTGTGGCCATCAACAGCCACACTCCAGATGGAGCTTTCTTTCAGCACGGGAGCTTCCAACTCCTCCTGTTTGTTGCCCAAGCTGCGTGCGTTTGTGCAGAGGCATCTGGGCTGGGCTGGTACCACCTTCTTAGTGGAACACCCCTTGTTTCCCTTAAGGTGTTCCATTGAGGTTTCCCTGTTGATTCCTGCTACCTCAGGAGTCCTCAACTCATCATCACAAGACTCCAACTGTGCTGCAGCGACCCCAGAACACTCCAGAGGAAGGGCCCATAGCAGCACGCCATGATTCTAATCATAATGTGTCAACGTGCAGCTTCTCATAGCCAAGCCTGATATTATCCTCCTTCACATCTAGTTTAAAGCCCTCTCAATGAGCCCTGTGAGCTCCTGAGCGAAGACCCTCCTACCTCTGTGAGAAAGGTGGCTCCCATGTGATACCTGTCAGCCTGGTGCTGTGTTGGCCATTCCATCATTAACAAACCCAAAGCTGTTGCGGTGACACCAGCCACAGAGTCGTGTGTTAACAGACTGGGCCCATCTGTTTCTCCCAGTGTCACTGCCCACAACTGGAAGGAGGGAGGAAAAAAATCACCTGGGCTCCAGATTCCTTTACTAGCTGTGCCAAGGCCCTGAAGTCTCTTTTGATTGCCCTTGAGCTGTGTTCTGCAGTTTCAACTCCTCCCACGTGGAAGAGGAGCAATGAACAGCAGTCACTGGGACTTAACAAACTGGGGAGTTTCTTAGTGACATCCCTAAGCCAAGCTCCTGGGAGGCAGCAGACTTCCCTATGAGTAGGGTCTGCTCAACATATTGGCCCCTCTCTTCCCTCAGCAGGGAGTGTCCTACCACTACGACCTGCCTTTTCTTCCTTGTGGCAGTTGTAGTAATCTGGGGACTGTGTCGGTTTGGTTTTGGCCCCTCCTCTGGTGTCGATGGACCAATACTCACATTGTCCAACACTCATATTGACTGATCGGTCCCCCACAGCCAGAGCCTTGTATCTATTGGGCACTGGCCCCTGGGGAGGTGTGTGCGAGGAGGGGGTTCGCTTGCCACCCCGTTTGTGGACTGGCTTCCGCGCACTACTCTCCTTTAAGTCCCTGCCTACTTCCTGATGGGGAGAGGATACCAAATCCCTACGATCAGGAGCTTTTTCAGGTGGTTGTTTCTGTTCATGTTTCAGAGAGGTCAGGCTGCGGTTCCACCAGTCTATTTCCTCCTCAGTCTCCCTGATGCTCCTCAGCCCATCTACTTCTTCTCGCAGCTCTGCCACCAGCCTCAGGAGATGGTCTGCCTGGTCACACCTGACACAGCCGTTGCCTCTGCTGCCCTCTGTTTCCAGAGCAGGCTGCTGGCCCTCCCTGAGCCAGAGACCTGGCCGGCCGCCTCCCGCAAGCTCGGTCTGGGCTGACGCATCGCTTCTGGCAGCAGCAGAGGATGCAGCGTCTCGCCGGGTGGATGCCAGACCAGGCTCCCACACACCACCTTCTGAGTTTGGAGAGAGACTGTGTCCCCCCTGCTCCCCGCCTCTTCACCCTGCCTTCCCCAACTGCCTCGACACGCCCTCCTGAAGAGCCACCCACTGAAGATTCCCCACTCCTGTTCCCAGCACTCCAGTCGCTGGTGCTCCTTAGGGGTCATTTAAATCTCCCACCCATGCGGCCAGGAACCCCCCCAAAACAAACAAACAAAAAAGGCATCTCGGGTATCGTAGTTCCTCCGCCCCACCCCTGCCGTGCTGCGGGAGGAGGCCCCGGGCAGCTAAAACCTGCCAAAAATGGCGTCAGCGGGGAGGCCGCGGGGAGAGTGCGAGGGAGGTCCGGGCGGCCGCACGGCGCTCTCGTCGGGGCAGGGGAGCGCCCGGGGAGCGGCCGGAGCGAGCGCCGAGTCGGTGCCGCCTCCGGGTTCCCCTCGGCCCGGACGCCGGGAGACGCTCGGAGGCCGCAGAGGCTCGCGGGGCGGCCCCAGAATGGAGGCGAACGGGAGCGGCAGCGGCAGCGATTCGGCTCCCGCCCGCTGGGCTCGGGCGGACGTGGAGCCGGGCGGCGGCTCAACGGCAGCGCCGATCCCGGCCTCCCGCCGGGACGGGGCGGTGTGGGAAGGGCCCGAGGGGCCGGGGCCAGGCGGGAGCGGGAGCGGGAGCGGGAGCGGGAGCGGGCGGGGCGGGGGGCGGCGCGGGGGTCCCGAGCGGGGAAGGTTCGCCCGCGGCGAGAGGAACAGTGCGGCGTTGCTGCCCGCGGCGCTGGAGGAGCTGTCGGAGGGTTTGGGGTTAAATTGGGCGTTGGTGGTGTGGGAGACTGAACTATGGTATTGTTTATTAAGATTTATGTTAAATGTAAATGTCAAACTGTAAAGGATATGAAATCGCTTACAAAAACGACTACCAGATACCGCTTGTGCAAGATAAGATAACCGCCAGATGTCCCAGGAACTGACAGAAACATGACAAACAACTGCAAGATAAGATAACCGCCAGATGCCCCAAGAACCGACAGAAACATGCCAAACAACCCCAGATAAGGACATAAGAATGAGAGGTCAACCATGGGGCAAGGAGAGAAGACGTCTTATTTCAGCAGAAAGGGACATCTTGACAACAACCGAAGCATGCGCAGAGTGCTTCCACTATACCACGATTGCGGGAGAAAAAGCGTATAAAAGGAACTGTGTGAAGTGCCTATTCACGGCAGTTGGCGGAGCGCAGACTCCCCTGCCGTCCAGCGCTGCTTTTGCTCATATTCTACTTGCTATAATTAATAAATTTTAATTGGATTTTGATCCCTTGTGGTCTCAATTTATCACAGTGGGGAGAGCAGGGTGGGTGCGGGGGGTCTGAAACGTCTGTTTAGAGTTCTCTTTCTGCGGTCTAGTGCTGCTGAAGGATTCGTGGGGAAGGGAGGGCAGTGCAGCTGGCCTCAGGCAGGGGAATAACTTGGGATTTCCCCTGCTTTTAATATGAGAGCATCTTTGTGCGCACAGCCAGGGTTTGCATTTACTTTATGTACGGGGAGTGAAAGGAGAGCTCCTTCTTGATTTCCAGCTCCAGCCTTGAGGTCCTTCCAAACATCAGACGTGCTGGGTAACTTTGTGATGGTGTTTTATTGTCGGTGCTGCGACTGAGGAGTTTGAGACCCGGTTGGGTGTGAAAGTTTAACACCTTCCTATTTTTTCTATAATATTCTGTATCCCTCTTGGTACAGCGTGAAACGAGCCAGGGTTGCAGATACTGGCTTTAGTCATTTAATTTCACTAAAGGGACTACTTGTTAGATCATGTTTCATTAGCTGGGGTGCTGATGGTGGGATGTTAGGATAAATTTAACTGTCTTAGAGGTCACTGTTCTTAGTGATGAGAGGATGACAATCATTCTTTTTATTAAACTGCATTTATCTATTCGGACTGATTTTCAAATAGAAGGGTAGTCCAAAAATTGAAACAAACGCCTTCTGCTCGTCTAGTGGATTGCCATTTATTCCATACGTGGATAATTTGCCAAACTTCAGCCATGCAGTTGACGGACCAATCAGGGTGCCAACTGCAGATGGATATATAAGGTAGAGATAAAAAATATTAACATTGAAAGTACAAGTGGACTGTTTTCAGAAAGCAGTAAGTGGATTATTTGCTGTATTTGTTGAGGGTATCTTTTTTTCTTTGATACGTCTACATTTCCAGCTGTAGAGTAGAGATGGGGAGGGTTTGTGTTGTATGAGACATTAAGTAGAGCAGTGCTAAATAACTTCATAGGCTTAAGAAATCGGACTTGGAGTTAAACCATACATAGAGAAAACTCCACATAAAAATTGAAAACATTTTTCTCATTTCTTTTTTGTGAAGGGTATGGGCACTGTGGTCCTTGGGAAGCTGGAGTCGGGCTCTGTTTGCAAAGGACAGCAGCTTGTGATGATGCCAGACAAGGTGTGGTAAGGCTTAGATATTAAAAAATGTGCCTGCCTTAAAAAAGAGCTTGATTGTGCATAGGTTACTTCCTTAGCATTCAGAACTCAGGTTGTCTTTCCTTAGCAAACTTGGCTGCTGGACTACAAATCATCGTAGTTTATTTGAACTGTGTTTTATTTTGCATTTGTAGAGTTGACCCACAAACCCTTTTTCTTTTCCCTGCTGTGGGTTAGTCTTACTCAAAACATTCCTCCTTTTTTCCCTTCATTTTTTTTTTTTGTTTTCCCTTCTCCAGAGGGCAATAGGGGAAAAAAGGATTAGAGACAAACAGTAGACAGTGCTTTGCTGTGAAAGACCTAAAGTTTGCTATGGTGGAGAACAGGCTTTTTGTGCAGGTAGGTGGCTGTTCCATCATGTAAGAGCACTGTTTGGAATCGTTGTGCTGCCCTGAAGAATCTGAAATTGTAGAAATGAAGGCTACGAAAACATAGTTGGGGAGAGGCAGTGGATGAGAATAGTGTAATAACTGATGGTGGTGTTTGTTTCCACTGGTTTCTTACAGAAGGGGTTTGGAAATGTTCCGATCTCTCCGTGTCACCTGGACGTCAGCTGACACACTTTTTCCAGTTCTGTAGGCTGAGGCAGTTGGCTGGAAAATGCCTCAATACTGAAATGTACAACAAATCTGCAGCTTGTGGAAGGTTGGTATTGCCTGTGCAAACCCTGTTAAATTAGATTGACTTCCTCAAGAGCTGCTGAAAGCTCAAACTGAACTTAGACCGTTTGAGGTTATGCTTTTCAGTTTTTAAGGTAATTTTACAGACAGTGACCTTTTATATAACTATATATAAAACTGTTATAAAATAATAAATTGTAAATGGCTTTAACTAAACCACTACAGAATTTGTATTTAGGAAATAGCCAGTGCTACTGATGACACACTGTTTTTTCTTTTATTTCTTTGGCAGCTAATGAAGATCGAACAAAAATTCCAGGAACTCAGAAAAATAGACCTCTTACTGAAACTACTCCTTTCCAAATTTCCCTGCCTTTTCAGTGTTTTTTTTCTTTTGGTGTCCAGTGCTGTGTAAAGGTAGAAAAATCAGGAGAGGGCTCAGGATATATGGGAAAATTAGGAAATACATCTTGGTGTATGCTTGGAGAGCATTCATTAATACGCTTTTGATATTTTTATCTTCTTCTGAAGGATAATTTGGAGAATTTGGGGATTCTAGCATTTTCTGGATGGCGTTGATGTTCAGGCTGTTATACTTTTAAGGTAATGAGTGAATACAACAGTGTGGCTTTTGCATTCTTCTTAGATAATATGCATCAGTTCTATCTCTCAGCTCTTTCTAAGTTTTAACCTCATTTCACTTTGAGAAATTGTGGCTATTTTTGAAATTTGCTTTCCATTGAATGTATGCTACTGAATTACACTAAAATATATTTGATTAAATATGCTATTTTAAATATTAGTATCTCGTTCAAATGTTTTAAACGTTGTGAAGCTTGCAGAACTGAATATAGTTAATTCTAACTGTTATGGAACGATTTATTGAAATCCTGTTGTATTGTAATGATTTTGTAGCACACTAAAGTACTGACAATAGCAAAGGGTATTTTTTGCTTTCTTTAAGCACGGTGTGGAAATTCTTGGAATCCTTTCTGATGATGTGGAAGCTGATTCAGTTGCCCCAGTTGAAAATCTAAAGATCAGACTGAAGGGAATTGAAGAGGAAGAGATCCTTCCAGGATTTATTCTCTCTGATCTCAATCAGCTGTGTCATTCTGGACGCACGTTTGATGCCCAGGTAGGATAACTGGCATTTAATTGCTGTATAGATGGGTAAAAAGCATTAAAATGTTTTGCTTGTGTTTCACCAAATCTAAACTCCATTAATCTGAAATTTCAGTTCATATTTCTTATTCACTGTCATCTCTAAATTGACAATAACATACGTACCTGGCACTCTGACATCCTTGACTTTGAGTATTTGAAGTGCGATTTGTCTGTGGGTGCAGCCCTAATGTGCATAACCTGATCCAGCTCAGGTTGAACCTGGCTTTTGACCTCCCAACAGTGAGTGATGCTTTCCAGAGCAGTTGATTGGCTTCTTTCTCTCCTTCTTTTAAAGGTTCAGCAGGACCTGTTCAACCACTGGTGGATCCCTTAGCAGCTGGACCCCATTTGGCACGTTTTCCCTACCCACTTGGACCATCCCCAACCCGTCGCCGGGGCAGCCACCTCCAGAGCATGAAATGCTCCGACATCCAGCATTTGGTGAGAGCCTTTTATGATCCTCTGCGAAGGTTGTCTCTTGGCCTGAACTGTCACCTTCTGGCTCTTAGCGTTTCCTGGGAGGGGAGTTGGTGGAGTTGCGCTGTAGCTTAAGTGGCAGCCAAAGCTTGGTCAGTTGGCTTGTTTAGATAAAAAAATTAAGCTTCTTGGAACAACTCTCTGCATAGCAAAGAAGTGTCTAAAAAGGGGCAGCTCTCTCTTAGGCACTCTTTATCCACGAGATCTGCCTGGTGCCATTCCACCTCCGATGCCAGCAGCCCCCCAGCTGCAGGCCACGTGCGCCCAGTCTGCAGAGCTGCAGAGACTGGTGATGGAGCAGCAGTGGTTGTGTGGGCATCCTCAGATGCATGGTGGTCATCCAGCAAGTCAGGAAGGTTATTAGAGGCGAGAGGGGCACTTGGAGGCTTTTGGAGACATGGGTGTGCTACAGCTTTACTAAACCTGATTTGAGTGTGGGAGGTGGGACAGATTGGAAGCCAGGTCCAAATTACTGGCACGAGATGTAGACTCGTTGAGCCTCACATCGCAGAATGACCTCTGGTTGAAGTTTTTAGTGTGATAATTGGCTATGATTGCTGCTTCCACACCGCACTCTCTTCCTCGAGAACAGTGGGGGAAGGTGGTTAAAAATCTTTCTGAATGAGGAGAGGGGAGGAATTTGATGCATCTTAAGAAATTGCTGAAGGCAATAGGAAGTTGAAATGTGTGAATAACAGAGAGCCTGCTTTGCCAGCAGAGAATGCCGACAGGGATCACGCGAGTTCCTTCTCCCCAGAATGCTCTATAGTGGTGTTAGTACAGTGGTTCTCTTGGCCTGCCTGAGCGACAGCACCTTGTTTCTGGTTTGGCAATGATCGCTAAGAAGTAAAAGCCACCAGCACCTGGCAGGGGGATTTCTGCATGTCTGTGGGCAGCAAGGATATATAAGAAGCAGCGCATTAAATTGCTGCCTTGCACTGCTTTGTTCTGGTGTTTCAGTCCTTGCTTCTGTGATCCAGAACCGCCTGCTGGCCTCGTGCCTGCAGCCACCTGCCACAGTTGCAGCTGCAGGTGAAGCTGGAGCTCGATGAGCTGGCGCCGGTGACCTTGCTGACACGTACGGAGCGCTCCAAGTAGCACAAGGTGATCACTCCCTCCCACAGCAGGCAGCGTGATCACTGCGGTTACGATGGCTCTCGGTTCTGTGCAGAAAGCTCACAAGGCCTCTTGCAGCCTCTGTTCCCTTCAGGGCAGCCGGGCGAGGTGAGCAGGAAGGCAAAGCTGTCTCTGAAGTAGGGTGACACCTCCTTCGTTTGGTTAAAATGAGTTTTCTTTCTCTTTCAGTCACCTGAAGAAGGAAGGTGACAAAGAGTTGTAATAAACTATTTATCTGTAATGCTGGCTGTGGAGACCCCAGTCCTTGGGGAGGAGTGGAACATTTTTACGTGCAATGGGAGCTGCCAAAGGAAAATAGTATCTTATAAAGATTTCCTTGTACGCTTAAAACAACCAAAAAAAATTTGGTTTCATCTTGACAATGAGCATTAAAGGGAGTTACAGGGATCATGTTGCAGGTGGTGGCCCCAAGTCAGGGCTCACTCGTGACTTTGAAAAATACACAAGCCATGCAATAGTGTTTAATAGAACAGTCCCAGCTGACAGCAGCCCTCTTCTTCCACGCCACTCGGCAGCTGGGTGAAGGCACAAAGGGGTTTTTGCCATGTTTTCTTGGCTTGGCTGTCGCAGGCTCTTGGGAGCCAGCCCTTGCCTGGAGGGCGTGCAGAGTGCTGTCAGTTTCTGCCGAAGGCAGATATGGATCATCAGGCAGATGGACTGTGGTGATCGATAGCTACTGCCAGACAGTGTCGGTCTAGTCAGGACCAGCCTCTGTTGTATCGGTAGAGGATGCTCTACGTAAAATGCTTCTGACCTTATTGATCAGAGCTCTCTCTTGTGTGCATGGCACCCGGGTATCGAGAGGGGACTGATCTCAAAGTGTCTTACAGGGAGCTTGGCTTTCTGGAAGTTTCCCTCGTAGTAACCGTGTCTCGGAGTGGGTGCCCAGCAGACATCTCCAGGACCGGTGTGAATGTCCGTGAGCACCTGCAGATGTGGAACCAGAGCCCCTTACTACCCACCCTGTGCCTGTGGCAGCCCAGCCCCTGCCTTGACGTTTTGTGCCCCCAGTCCCTGGCAGTCAGCAGGACTGAGAGAAGGTGAAGGAGCTCAGAGCTCCAGGTCTGTTTGACCCATTTGGTTGACAGCACATGTGTTTGCTGCTCTGGCTGCTCCAGGCAGTGACACTGGTTGCTTGGTGGAGGCCGATGTCCAAGTCCATTGGAAGTCTCCGAGGATCTGGTAGCAAATGGATCAGTGCAAGCTCAGGGCAGTGGGCAGCAATGCATAGAGGCAGAAAGGCAGGCGGTGGAATCAGGTGTCGGAGAGGAGCGTTACGTGGGATGCAGTGAGTTTCTTGGGGCAAACAGGAAGAAGGCTACTTTTCTTCTGGGTGGCAAATACTTGGTCTCTGAAAAATCAGTTTTAAAAGACAGAGAATGATAGTAGGGGCCCACTCTGAAAGTTCCTGCTGTCTCCCACATTACTTCCCAGCCCTCCAAACCATACCGGATTGCAGAGCTCCCCTAAAAGCGGTTCCCTGTCAAGGGCACAAGTTGGGGTAAGATTGTTGAATAGAATAAAATGTTTCAGTTCAGAGACAGGTATGGAATCCTCCTGCAGCTCTGGACCTGCTCTAACGTGAGCCGTGCTGCTCTCAAGCACGTTATGGTCCAGAGTACTTGAGGATGTGACTCGGGCAGTTCCGCTGAGACTTTTCATTCCAAATCACAGACTGGGGTCTCGGCTGCCTCCTCTCTGTGCGCAGCAGTGAGGTCAGGTTTTGCTGTTGGCTCAGCCTGCCAGCAGTAGCTGAATTTCCTGGCTGTGGGTGGTGCCTGTGTGCCTGTGCAAGAAATATGCTATGATACTTGGTGTAACTTTTTTCTGTACGAGTGTTACTAAGAGATCGTGGCTGGCTGACTATATCTAAGAATAATCATTTAAAGTACATTTATTAAGATAGCAATTAGCTATGTTACGCAATATGTCCAATTGCTGATGTTAGGCAGGCTCTTTGGGGGAGGAGTGGTGCCTGACCGCGTTAAGAATACCAACAGCACTTTGTCAGTGCTACAGGGAACAAACTGTGAGGGAGCAGGAGCTCAGAGCACCCGAGTGAGTTGCCCAAAGGCCCTGCGAGAGGCAGAGTGATCTGCCAGGTGCCTGGCTGCTGCCTCCTTCAGTGGTCTGATTTTATATATAAAGGTGCAGCGTGTGTGTGTGTGTATCTAAGCTGAATTTGTGTGTCTCTTGTGTGCCTCCTGCCTCCTCTTATCAGGTTATCTGACCCTGGGTTTTCCAAGGAAAGCAGGCTCTGTCTCCCAGGTGTGAAGTGCTATTGCAACCTTCTTGGCGTCTTTTCTGAAGGCCAGGGAACTGACCCTTTGCAAATACTGTCCTAAAGGAGAGAGGGAGTTCTTTGAGTTGGATCCCTTTTTACTTTCTTCTAACCCATCTCTCTGGAGGTTGTTCACTGCGCCGTGTCTCCAGCCCTGGCTCTTTGTGCAGTGGTGTTTCGAGATCTTTCCCAATGCATCTGTTTTGCTGGGAGGCTGCAGGATTTGAGAGACCTTGGTTAGTGCCCCAAGCTCTCCCGAGTGCCGTTTACTGATGATGGGCCCAGTCCTCAGTGATCTGATGGTCTGCAGGGCATTGTCGGATGAGGGATCCTGCGAGCGAGCCACGGGGAGGATCTGGCAGTTCCTGCAGGGCTGAAGGCCCCAGAAGGTCCCTGTGTTCTCCAGGTACAGTGGTGCCCAACACCTCTGCCTGGAGGTACTGGAGGAGCCATCCCTTGCGGCTGCCAGAGGCTACCTTAGCCCTGGAGCAGCTGCCGGTGAGGAATGGCAACTCCAACTGCTGGGACACGGCCAGCAGGTACCCGGGTGCCGGCAGAGAGGAGCTCCTGGGAAAGCTCCGGGCTTTGTTCCTGTGGCGGGGCTCAGCTTTGTGCCTGGGGGTGCTCCTTCTGCAGGGAGGTCCATGTGGCAAGGGGGGATAATCCCGGGTTGTTAGGATTGCGATCAGCGCTGCTCCAATGGGTTGTGTTTCTGTCTGCCCGGGTGCAGTCCCAGCCCATGGGCTGTGGAGCCCAGGGAGCAGGAGGACAAGGGAGAAGCTGCTCCAGGCCAGGCACAGGCGGTGTCGGCATCCAGCGCTCCCTGCAGGGCAGGAGCTGCTGGAGTCGCGCAGAGTGAACCCGCTGCGGGGAGAGCAGGTGGGGCTCTGCGGCGGGAGAAGGCGGTGGGGGCGAGGCCTGGCGCCGACCCTGGGGGCACAGCTGTGCAAGCTGTCACGCCGGAGAGTCTCTTTCTTTTACCAAAACCTCTTACCAATTCCAATATGCTGCTGTTGTTCCAATCCACCCATTTTCCCACAGTTATTATTGTAATGATACTCATCTGAAAGAGAACCCCAACATTTACTCTGATCTAATTCTTCGAATCCTTATCTTTAATGGGTTCCCTGGGTCTCCTTGGATTTTCCACTCAGGCTTTGGTCCCAGCTCAGTTCCTGTGTGGTGAGCAGTTGGGGATCATTGTTCTGCAATCCATGAAGCAGGAACCTTCTTCATCCATGAATAATGAATCCAGGGTCCTTTTCCAGCCAGCCTCACGTCTGTGTATGTAGTTAAAAGTATCTGGTGTGGTCTTTTCCACCTAGGATTTAAACAGCCGGTCTCCAGGCTGGGTGGATGTGCTGGGGTATCAAGCTCTAGGGGTTTGTTACTAGACACGAATTTCTTGAATTTCTGGAGAGGCTTTCCTAAAGATGTCAAATAGGTATTAATGTCCAAATTTCCTTGAACAGTAATATCTCCTGGGACATCAGGTTTCTTGATTAAAACTGTATTGGTTTTCCCTGTGGCTATTACTTCAGCTCTTCCCCCCCCCCGCCCCTTTTTTTTTTGTCATTTCAGGGGGCCACAGGCTTGCACCGCTCCTCTGCGGGGACCGGGCAGGTGCTGAGCATCCCTGGGGGCCCTCTGCCTCCATCTGTCCCATCCTGTTGCAAAGCCCCGCCTCCCTCTCTATCACATCACCACGCTGTGTGGCCATTGAGCAGGCTTGGAGACCCCGTTGCCTCGGGAACAGGGTCAGTTGCGTTCACCAGCTCGCTGGCTGTGGACGTGGTGTGAGTGTGTCCCTGCATCCCCTGAGGAGTGGGAACATACAGTCTTTAGAGAGCTTCAGGAGCGCGCAGACTACTTGTCGCAGGTTGTCCAGTGTTGGTGCTTGGGTGAGGAAGGGGAAATAACTCGGGGTTTTACTTCTAAAGAATCCTAAGTCTGCAGCTTTAACATGGTCCAATGATGAAACAAGGCGGGGAGGCCTCCTGTTCCCACTTAGGAAGGATGCCACAGCCTGGAGACAGAGGGGTGTCCTTAGGGTCTGCCATGATTGAGATTCTGAATTTTCACAGTCTCATGGTTGCTCTTTCCAGGTAACTGAGACAAGGCCATGGCTACTGGCAAGATCCATCAGCCCGTGGGTCTCTCCACGAGGGCTGATGTGTTCCAGAGCAAAGTGGCATCACGTCGTAACCGGAAGCTGGTGAGAGCGGAAGAGAAGCCTGTGGCTGTAAGTACCTGCTGTGGCCAGGCAGGAGCCCTGTTCAGGCTGGGAAGTGCCCCTCTTCAACCCACCCCTCCTGCTGCCCATCAGCACTGGGAAGCTGGGCAACAGCATCCCTCCCACCTCTGTGCTGCTGTGCTGCTGTTGGAGGCGGGTCTCGTGGTGCACTGGGGTTTGGGCCATCTGCTGCTTCAGGGCAAGTTCAGGGTCTTGCCTGAATGCCACTGGAGCCAAGTCAAAGGGATGGCCTGGGCATTGCACTGGAATGGCTGGTGCATGAGTTTCTTTCCATCCTCTGTGTGTGGGCAGTGATATCTACTGTCCTGCCGGCACGCTGGCCAGTGCTGCTCTGGCCCTCCAGGAGCTGTGAGGGGCTGCTCCAGGTCTGCCTGAAGACTTGGAGACGTGGCTGGTCCCAGATAGAACAGAATCCAAAATGGTTATTATACCTCATCTCCTGTGTGGAGCACAGATCCAGTCCTGCAAACAGCAATGGAGTCAGGGCAATTCCTCCTTCCCATCCCCAGTTGTCCCCTTTGCTAAGTGGAGCTCACTTGACTGGAGATGACCTAGTGCTGAGGCTCTGTCAAGGAGATATCTCTTTGTCTTTCTGCGGAGGGGTCTGTGAGGCCAGAACAGAGAGAAAACAAGTGCTAATTAAAAAGAGAGAACAAAAACTTGGATGGATTCCTTTCCACATCTGTCCTGGCACAGAGCTGCTTTCCTGCATTCCTCTGAGTCGCCCGGCAGTGACATCTCCATGTGCATGTTGGATGTGAGCGCTGTGCAAGGGTGGAGTTGGGGGATTTCTGATGGCTCCTTCCCACTCTCTCCAAAGGTCACTGGCTCAGTCCAGCAAAACTGACGAGGAAACAAATGCCCAAAAGGAAGGGATCCCCAAAGGTTTCACTTTGGGTCATGAAGGAGAAGCTATTGGGACAGAGCCCCTTGGACAGAGCGTGTGTATTCTGCTCTGTACCATTAATTTACTGATGTTAAATACTTCATCAGGGAACTTAGGGGATCCAGGGCGATCCTTCTGGCTGTGATCACGAATTATCCATCAGTGGCACTTGCACAAGAAAACGCTTTCTGTAGCTCTTGTTGGTGTTTTTTGTTCCAGCTGACTTCCTCTGCCGTCCTGAAGGAGAGGTCTCTCAGCACCGGGCACAGTGTGGCTGCCACTCAGGAGGTGAAACGGCCCCGGATTACCCGGCTTCGAGACATGAGTGAAGCCTCCTGCCACAAGGTAGCCTTTTCCTGCCCTTCTCCCTGCTGTTTGATGTGGCATTTGCAGCGGGTGCGTGCGAGTGGCAGGCTGGCCTCCAGCTCATCCAAACCGCTCGGTGACTGGGCTCTGTTGTCCTTTCAGACTGCTGGTGGCAGTGGATTTATTCTGCCTCCTGCTGGGGGAAAGGGAAGGCATTTTTCCCTGGTGAAGCGCTAAAGTCCTGGTCTGTGCTGGGCTGATATAAACAACCTCTGCTGAAGCTGGCGGGTCTCGCTGGAGTTGGCTCCCCTCTTCCCTACCATGGCTAAAGCACGGTGCTGGGGGAAGGCCGGGGCAGGACGCAAGGGTACGACCTTGCCATTTTCCATCCTCCTGCAGCAGCAGCCACCTCCTCATTTGGTGTTGTCACTGTCAAATGCCTGCAGTCATGGCTCCCGCAGCGGTGGCTGCATTGTCCTTTGATTGTGGGCCCTGTGGCAATGACTCAAGATTTAGCAAAACCAATTGCAGTGATGTTTTGGCTTGGAACAACGCGGGGGGCCCTCAGAAGGGTGTTAGGTTGGTGGGCTGCAGGGTGCTACCAGGTATACAGGGGAGTCACCCTGGGCAGAGCGGGGTCCATCTGCTTTATCCGAATCAGTGGTTTCTCAGATGTGTGTTTAAAGCTGCTTTTCTCACGGGACTGCTCAGCGTAGCCCACGATTCAGAAAGGGTCGGTGATCAAGGTGGCTGTTGAGTGGAAAATTGCTGTCAAGAGACCTGTACCAAATGGGTTAAGGATTGCCCTGCATGGCACAGGAGGTTGGGAACGCCTCAGAGGAGCACACAAGTAACTGGCAGCGTGCTGCAGCTGCTGGCTTCAGCATGACCAGGATCTCTGTGGAGGAGCAGGGGATCTGCCCGTGGCTTTAGAGTGGGAACAGCGCAGCTGGAAGTGGGGAGACAAAGCAGGGAGGAATTTTCTGAGAGTAATGCCTCTATCAGCAGCTGCTGTTGGTGCGTATTTTTAGACGTGCTTCTGCAGTGGTATTAACGGCAATTATAGGGTACAATAAGGCATCCATTTAAAGCTCATGGAAAAAAGAGATGCCAAGCCCAGTCTTAGTCAAGTTGGCAGTGCTGTGAAGAGCTGACTCTTATCTCTGTCCAGCGTTTGCCTCTCTTGTCTTTTCTCTAACGAGCACATTACCTCCTGGGGAGCAGGTTTCTAGGTTCTGTATGAGCTCCCCCACTGGGGGCCATGAGGGGCTTGGTGCCTGAGCCTCAGAGTAAAGATCATCCCAGAACTGTCTCCATGGAGTCTCATGTAAGTTCCTGGGTTTCACTTGCTGCTTGAGTGCTCATGGCTCTTTCAGTAAGTGCTCTGGAGCTGCATGACCACATCAGCACAGGGCTCAGCTGGAGATAAGCGCTGCCTTGGGTTTTTGAGAAGGAAACCTCTTGGAGAAACACCTAGTGACAGAGATTCTTAGCTTGAACCTGATTAAGGTGGTCCAGAAACTGTTGATCAGCTCAGAACAGGGGTGGGTGAGCTCCTGCTTCTGTGGAGCGAAGCGGGCAGATGTGCTCACCGAGGAACACTACCTCACTGGAGATCAGTCTTGGATTCTCATTCATGAGTCTTCCTCCCAGCAGCTGAACCTCTCACTGCTGTCTGTTTTGTGTCTCCAGTTCTCAGGAGTTGACCTGCAACAGAGCTTGTTCCAGCCTTTCCCGTTGGAGGTCGTATTTCAGAACTACATTCCCTATAAGGTCTATGAAGTGCCACTGGTTCTAAGGAACAGTGACAAGGTAAGTGCTGGGACGTGAGGGTTTGATATTACGGAATCACCGAATGGTTTTAGTTGGAAAAGACTTTTAAGATCAATGAGTCCAACGATCAACCAAGTCTTGGTAAGTCCACCAGTAGGCCATGTCTGCAAGTATGACATCTGCTCATCTTTTAAACTCCTCCAGGGATGTGTCTCTGTTTTCCTGTGTTCCTCCTGTTTCTCTTCTTCAGCTTGTTTTTATTCCCAGTCAGCCACAGTGTCTGTGGTCTCTTTCTCTTGCTGTTCTGCCTGCGTGGCTCTGTAGCCCCACGCTTGAGGGCAACACTCACAGCTGGTCTGTTAGAAGGGAATTTCTTCCTTGCCCCAGGATAATAAATACTATTTGACCTTCAGAGAGCGTGTTCCCCCACTGGAGGCGTGACTGTGTGGAGGTGTACAGGCAGAAGCAAGCAGGTTCTTTGGGCTGCCTGATGATGTGATTGCAACTCCATTCTGCTGGTGTCTTCCCTGCTTGGTGCTTCTTTCCCAGCGGGGATTGCCCAGCTGCCTCAGGCCGAGGACTGTTTGCCCAGGCAGAAGGGATCCAAGCCCACCCTAGTGTGGTCTGTACAGGTACCTCTGGAGTGAGAGGTGCTCTGGAAGGGTGGCCGAGGAGGGATTTTTCCAGGGTATGGCCAGGTCTCTCCTCGTCTTTCCACAAGAGGCAAAACTATAGTTTTGTGTCTTTTCTGCAGGTTCCTCGGCGGGTGAAGGTCGTCATGGAGAGCTCACCGTATTTCAAGGTGGTCAGCCCCTGTGGCATGTACCGCAAAGTACCACCTGGCATGACTACAACTTTCCGCATCCTTTTCACCCCTGAGGAGAACAAGGTGAGAGCGGAGGCCCCAGCTGATGCCTTCAGTGGAAGTGAAACCTGCAGGGCTGGATTTGGAACAGGACATCTGGTGTGGCTTTTGAGGAACTGTCCTGGTTTCAGTGGGGTAGGAGTGGATCTAGAGCTGGGGGAAGCTCCTTCCCCACAGTGAAGATGATGCTCTGGAAGGCTGGAAGCTCTTAGATGTTTCCAGTTGTTTTTATCCTTCAGCACTGGGACGTTTAATGTAATGTCTGCTGACTTCAGGGATGAGAGAGACTGCTGCCTGGGAGGTGGGGGGGGGTGTGTGTGTGTGTGCGCCTCTCGGGGTGGTTTCTAGTGTCTGCCTACGGCTGTGTCATTGTGGGTTTGCTCCACTAATTATAAATACAGTCGTCTTTTTAAAAGTGACCTGTGATTTGGAGGACCCAAAGTGAGCCTGATCAGAGCGAGGGTCACCACCTTTGAGCGCTGGAGTCCCTTTAATATCCATCCCTTTGGACACAGCAGTGAGACAGCTGAACACGGTGTCTGAAGCCATCGCTGTTTTTGCGCGCTGTTACATTCCACACCCTGCTGTGAGCTCTGCTCTGGGCTGTGGCCGGGCAGGCTGCAGCTCCTCACAGCTGGGCATGAGCAGGGGCTGCTGTCGCTGCAGCGGGGACTGGCGAGCTGTGCTTTCCCTCCCTGCGCTTCCTTCAGCCTTCGTGAGGAAGGTGGCAAGGAGGGTGTTGTTCAGATGTTTCGCCATCTGTGTGCTCAGTGCCAGGGATTTAATTGTTAGAGAAAATACTAGAGAAAAAATTAGATGCAGAGAGCTTTTCTCTTTCCCGTCTGGCAGCCACTTCCCTGCCTCACCCTGGGCTGGAGCAGAGGTGCTGCACTGGGTGTTTGCAGTGGTGTTCAGGCAGCAGCTGTGTGTCTGTGCCTCCTCTCACTGCCTTGGTTCCCTTCAGGCTTGGAGGGGATGGATGTGGGAGCAGGAAATCCCAAGTGCAGAGGAATCTGAATCACCGCTAGTTATGGGATCTTTCTGTCCTGTGCAATTCCCAAATCCAATTGCCTGCTTGCTGCTCCAACCTTTATGAAAATATCAAATGAGTTTAAGGCACAGAGGGGAAAAGATCAGGACAGCGAATGAGTGACAAGAGGCAGAGCTGTTATCACCTTGTCACCAGGAGAGCTGTGGGAGGTGAGGGCTCCTGGCCCTGCTGCAGCAGTTTACCTCTGATTTCAGTGAGGGTGAGGAGGTGCTTCCAGTGCAGCAATGCCACTCCACACATCCCGAGTGCCATCTGCTCACCTCTGCAGTAGAAGGATTTTGTGATTTGATTTGCCTTGGTACCGCTAAATGCCAGACAGCTGGGGGGGATGGTGTCTGTCTGTCTGCTGAACAAGCCCATGACTGGGAGAAGCACAGCTAAGTTTGCTCTGATAGGGGTGTCCCAGTGACTCCCATTTTCAAGCTAGGCAAGCTGACAAGGCACTGAGTCACTTATTCTTGAGCCCTTGCAAGAGAGACAGGATTAAGGCATCAACCGTGTGAGGATATGCAGTATGGAAAAAGCCAAGCTATTGCCTTCCTCTGCTGAGGCTGGGATGGGCTGTAAAGGGGAATCCAGACGAGACTCAAATCCAGATGAGACTCGACAAGAATGCTCTCCGAGCCAAGGGCAGAGCTGGAGTAGCTGCTGAGGGCATGGGGGGCATTGTCAGTGCTTGTGAGTACTTGGTCAAAGATCTCTCAAGAACTGTTTGGGGGCAGAACTGAGCTAGTTCTGGGGAAATGGTTCAGAGGGCTTTATCAGAGCGTGCCTCCCTAGCCTGGTCCCTGTAATGCTGTGGGAAGGGGTGGGAAATGACCGTGTACCCAGCACTCCCCTGGGTATTATTAAATTATCGTGTCCAGCTTTTTCAGTATTGCACCAGGAACCAACTGTTGATGGTGCGTGTGACAAAGCCCTTTTGAACGTGAACCTGAGCATCCCCTGCAAAGCTCAGCGACGTTGCTGCATTGCTGGGATAGGAGCTGTTGCTGTGGCACGGCTGGGTTCTTAGTGGTGCCTTTAATAGTCTGCAGTGGAGATTACTGCTGTAATTATCCATGTGAAATTACTCTGGTTTGGTGCCTCAGAATCAAAGTATCAGGTGGTTTTGTCTTGTTCTGCCATCTTGCTATGAGAGCAGGTGGATCCATGGGGTTGTTTCTTCCTTGTGAGTTAACAGCCCTGTGCAAGTCCTGCTGCTGCAATGAAAGGTCATTAAGGCAAGAAGTACCATCATGTTATTGAATGCTGTAGTTGAAGTCATAGAAACAGCAGTTTTCCTTCTGCCACCGGGATGGTACTAAATGCCCGGTGCTGAGACTGTTTCTTTCCCTGCAGGATTATTTCCACCAGCTGACTTGCATTACAGAAAGGGAGGAGTTCATTGTGCCAATCCGAACTATTGGTGCTCGAGGTATCCTGGACTTCCCTGGGCAGCTGCAGTTCTCCCTCTGTCCCGTCAACTACAGCACCCAGAAAACTCTGCTGGTTCGTAACGTCGGTGACCGGAAGGTCTGCTACCGCATCGACGCTCAGAGGTAACGGAGCTCATCGCTTCTGTGCTGAGTGCTGTTGTGTGATGATGTAGTTGGTAAGCAGCAACAAAAAGGACCCAGAGCATCTGAGCTGCTGCATTGCTGTAGCTGTAAATGGGCAGGACGTGGAAAAAGAATCCCGTACGTTTCCTACAGCAGGCAATGATCCCACCCAAGCACAGCAGAGACCGGTAGCAGTCCTGGCAGAACCATCAGTGCAGACGCAGGACCACATGGAGCAATCCCGTTCCGAGAATGGCAGTGGTGCCTTGCCTTTCCTCCTCTCCCTCAGAGCCTCTGCTCTCTCACGTAAACACTGCAGGCCCAGTGCTTCTGCCACACTCAGCAGCAATGATGTTCTCACTGGCTGCAGTGGGAACAGGTCCAGGCCTCTCTGAAGGAGCAAAGACTCCAGCAGTTCCATCAGCTGTCACTGCTGACAGGAACAAAGTCCAGCTGGCGCAGGGCTCTGGTTGTTTCCATTACTTTTGCTTGTGTGTTGCATCCTCTGATCATGGCAAAACTCTCCAGAACAGGTTTTTAAGGTGACAAATGGACCACCAGCAAAGCACTGAGCCCAAAAACTTCTGTTTTCTAAGTGGGGCTGTACAAGAGCCAGCCAGCCAGCTTCCATTCCACAGAAGTGTTTCATCTGCCTTATCCCTAAGCACTAAAGCTCTGAGTTTTGCACAGGATTTGTCTGGTGGGCCAAGCACTGTGATCTCATTGGAACGGATATGGCCTTGACATTTACATCTCTTGAGGTGAGGTTTATAAGTGGCAGGAAAAGACGGATTCCTGAGGAAGTCAGTGTCAAGGTGTGTGTGGAAACAGCTCTCACCACCTCTGTGCTCTTCAAAAACCCTTCTCTGATCGTATTGCTCGCAGCCAGACTCTTGAGCCCCACTGCAGAGACTCGCTGGATGGAGGGTGTGGAGGAGACAAAGTCATTTTATAGCATAGGATCTTCTGAAGGGCTGAATCCCTTCAGAAGGGAGTCAGTAGCTCGGCTGCTGATCCCGGACGTTGTGTTTTTCTTCTGCTGACCATGTTTTGGTTGCTCCTTGCTTGCACAAGTGAGCTGAAGCGAACTAGGCTGCAAAAGGAATACAGACCCCAAGTCTCCTACAATAGTCCTGATCTCTCTCTCTGTGTTACAGCCCTTTCTCTGTCGATCCTTCCATTGGGAACCTTGAGACTGGTGAAGCCACACAAGTAACAGTGGAGTTTCACCCGCTGAAAACCGGAGATTATTGCAGGTCCCTGGTAGTTCACTACGACACAGGTAAGTGCTGGGCACTGTGCTGCACACTCTGAGTCCTTCAAAATAGAGCCCTTTCTAAACAGAATAATGTTAATTTGCTTTGCAAACTGCTCCTAAAGCGTTTCTTTCATGACCTGGTACTTAGGGGATTGTGAACGCAGATCCCCTCAAACAGGAACGAGGTTTTGGAATCCTGTTTTTCTGGGAGTTGCTCAGAGCAAGAAGGTGGAGTGTGGATTCCCCACTGCAGCGTGCGTGTGCACGTGAGAAATGTCCTTGCCATGTTTGCAGTGTGATGTCGGGAATGCGGCCAGGGCTTGAGGGCTCTTGGGATTTGGCAGGAAGCACTCACTGCCTACCAAGACAGGTATAAAATTGATAGCAGGGTGTGAGAAGCCAAGACGAGGCCACAGACATGCTGTCAGCTTTCTGAGTCACTTGAAGTGTAAGGGGGGAAACTTGAGAAAGGTGGGTGATGCGTTAAAATGCTTCTGGGGGCCTTGGTTCAGCAGAGGTGTCTTGTGATCCCGAATGAGACACTTTCTCTGTCGCACCAGTGCAGTTGCTTTGCGTTTTCTCTTGCCTGAAAGAGAGGTTTGGTTTGTCCCTGCTCCTGGACTTTGATCCTGGGAAGCATGATGTCCTAATCTAGATGACACTGCGGTGCTTGAGCCCAGTGATGAATATTTTGGTTGTCTTGAGTTTGTAGAAGTTACAGAATGGCTCCTGTGTGTTCTAAATGCTCTTTACAGCCTTGTGAGTTATCATAGCTCTGTTTAATATTTGTCATTTGATGACATATTCCCAGAGAATGGTTCATGCCCACTCACAACCATGTGGGTTTGGATAACACTTTGTTGAAAGAAGTACTGACAGTTCAGATAGAGGAGCACAGAAAGTGCCTCACTTGAATGGATATAGAGACCTTATAGAATGAAATGCAGAGGGATCGATATTTCTCTGGGGTAAATCATTAGTGACACTGGAGGTTGGAGCTGCGGGGTTTACACTTTGTGAATGAAAAGACAGAGTGAAATATCAGGGCCAGGATCTTCACAGCTGACTTTAAAAACCTGAGTTTTGTTCTTCCCAGACTGAAGCCCCTGGTTCCTCCATGGTTAATCTTTGCCAAAGTGATTTGCATAGGTCGTCTGAAGGAATCACGCTGTCTGCTGGCTCTGAGATGGGTGAACATGTGCAGCTGCCTGGGAGGTGAACCCAGGATTTGTTCCTGCCTGGCAGTGCAAGGCTGCAGTTATTTTTAAATAAACCATGGATTAAGAAGGAGAGGAAGGAAATAACTGAGGGATTGTCTCTCTAGCTTTAAAGCATGCAAATAAGTAAAAGGCTGTAGAGATGAATTGCTCAAGCGCAGCAGAAACATTTAATCAGTCTTCAAAGCATCTTCTCATTGCAGGCGTCGGACCGGGCACCAGGCAATGTCTCCCAGCCTGGCGTGGCAATCCCTGGCTGCTTTGTCCCGCACTCAGTCAGACTCCTGTTACTCATGTACAAAAAGCAGCCGTTTTGCTCTTTCAGAGCCCCCAGCAGAGTGTTTATTATGGAACAGAAGCACTAAGAGCGAACCAGCAGTGTGTCCACACACAGCTTTCATGATGTGCTAAATGTACTGCTCTGTGGAACTGTTAATAGTGCCAAGAGCCGTAACGCTTCCTTCTGCTGCTGGCGATTTGCACTGTTGTAATATCAGCAAGCGAGGCGAGCAAAGCCTCTCCTGTGCTTTATTCCAGGTGAAGACACCCACACAGGCCTTTATGGAGCAGCTGTGGATGTCGACATTGGGCTGGAGAGGAGCTGCTTGGCACTTGAGAAGACTTACCTTACCATGTCAAACCGCAGCTCTGTGGTCATCCACAATCGGAGTGGAATCACGGCCCACTTCCAGTGGAAGACTTCTGCTACTCAGGAAGAGGAAGATCAGCTGAAGATGAGGTTTGTTTGAAAGGCTCGTTTCCAGAAGTGCACGGCCTCCCAGGGGTCTCGGTGCTTTGGCAAGGCTTAGGACAAGTAAAGCATCTGCAGTGTCAGGGGATGTCACTGAGCTCCAGTTCCAGTTCCACCCCTGCTGCAGCTGAGGATGATGTTTTGGGAAGGAAAGTTTGATTGCAAATCCGTGTTTTGTGGGAGCAGAGGCCACTGAAGTGCAGAGATCTCTGGGCTACAGAGGGTGCATGAGGCTGAGGAAGTGTCAGCAGTCGTTCCCTGGGACTTCAGTGCAGCTCCAGGGAACAGAACTGTTGTGATGGTCACGGCAGACGCTTCCGCTGCAGCTTTGAGGAGGCAGCAACTGCTTTCCCAGCAGGGAGCAGGGCAGAGTGCTTTGGCCCAGAAAGCTGAGGCCATCCTGCTGTGAGGTCTTGACTTGCCTTCCACTGTCCTGGTTTCCAGGAGAATGAGGTGTTTCTGCCCTTCCCCAGAGTCTGACGACAGTTTGGAGGTGGAGGGTTCTGTGGGGAAGGTGGGACAGCTCAGCCTGGGAAGTGCATCGGGGCCTCAGCTGTCCTTGTGGTGGTGAGAGGTGGGGCCGGTTCTTCCGAGGGCATCGTTGGTGAAGCTTTGCGGTTCCTGTTTGGGGCAGCAGAGAAACACTTAGGGCTGGGTGGGTGGATTGGAAATAACACACAAAAGCTTGGGTGAGTTGAGGAATCCTTGTGTGAGTTTTCAGCCTTGGGGGGACGTAGGTCTAGAGGAGTGAGTCTGAACCCATCACTGATCAGAAACCTGCCCTAAACTGGTGCACTTTTTAAAGGCTTCTGAGCAAATAAATTTCCACATAATTAGGTCAGAAATGCCATGAGTTTTCCGTGGCGCATGGCTTCTGTGCAAGCTCAGTGTGTTAAAATCTCATGACCTTCTCTTGGTACTTCCTGGACCATTCCTTTTCCATCTCTTCCCACCTGCCCGTCTCAGGCTGGACCCTGAGTGATCCTATTTGCCCTCAGTAGCAACCAGTTTTCCCCAGAGTAGCCTTTGACCTGTTTTTTTTACCAATTACATTTGATCTTGTGCTGGTTTGGGTCCTCGACACGGACTAGGAGGTTCTGTTCTTCCTTCGTTGCAGTCTTAGGGATGGCCATAGCTCCAGGGCCACTGTCCTGCTCTCAGAGAAACTTTTGTGGTCTTGGAGCAGGGAGGACTTCTTTGTGGGAGGAGGCAGTGTGGGATCCTTAGAAGGTCTGTCCGGGCATTTGCTCTCTCTCCCTCCTGCAGGACTTTCTGGGATGTAAAGGTAGAATTATTGTTTGGTGATGGGTTGAGCTGAGGGTTGCTCATCTCAGTGGCTGGAAGCCCTCCTCATGCCCAGCACTGTAGGTCAGCCATGGGGGAACATTTCCCGCCGCTCTCTGCAGGAGCGGCCGAGGTGAGGGGTTTTTGGTGTTGGTGACAGCATTTGTCCACGGCTCTGTCCCTGTGCAGCTCGCAGCCCCCGTGACTGTGGTTCCTTTCTGACTGCATTTCAGTTTAGCTGGGTGGTGGTGGCTGTCCTGTTTGCACTGCAGTGCCTCCATCTGTTGCACATGGAGCCTTCCGCTCCTCCCCCAGAGTTGTCCCCTGCTGGTTTTTCATGGCCAAGGGACTGGGGCATGACAGGAGGACAGCAGGGTGGCAGCTGGGAAGCAGCTGCGCTGCAGCAGTGCTCCCTTCTCTTCTCTTGGTTGTGATCTTCAAACGCTGGAATGGTTTCTGCTAAACTGCCAGGTATGGGAGAGATAGACTGTGTCAAACTCTGCTGAGAAGGCCAAAAGCAAAAAGAAAAGGTGGCTCAAGGGTAGACTTAGGTGTTTGAATTCAGAGGTGATGCCCCTGACTTCTTTCTTGGGTGACGCCCCGTCCTTTCTCAGGGCCTTTCTTTTCCTGCGTGTAACTCCATTGATTTCATCGAGGTGATGCGATGCCTGAATTCGTGTGTTTGCTTTGCAAGTGCTCTGGGACCCTCTGGTGGAAGGCAGTAGAGGGAGCAGAGGGCAGATAGAGTTTGCTTATCGCTGCAGGTCCAAAATGAAGATAAAAAGAGTGATGCGGGTAATCTGCAGCACCTTCTCCCCTTCCCAGTGAAACAGTGCTGTTCCTTGGCCTGTATCTGCCTCCCCCAGGCACCTCTATGGTAGAAAAAAGCCACTTGAGGTTGTTGGAGGATTCTCCATCAGTTGTAGCAGTGGCTTTGAGCCAGGTCGCTCTCTCTCGGGCTGCTGGCGTTCATAAAACCACCTCTTAGCTTTTAAGTGTGGAGTAAAACTGCCTGTCGTGCCAGAGGGCAGCAAGTGGCAGTCGGATCCCTTTGGCTCAGGGTCAGCCCCTTGCGGAGCTGCTGCTGTTCCTCCTCGAGGGCGTTGCTGTCCCTGCGCTTACACGAGAGTCTCTGCAGAGGTGTTGCTTGTTCAGTGATCTCATGGTTTGTCTCTCTCCATGGCTGCAGGCTGTGCCAAGAGCTGCAGGAGCACGAGGAGGACAGAATGAAATTTTTTCTCAGGATGTGCAAGTTGGTCCCCACTCTCCAGTCGCGCCTTCCTCATCTCTCTAGCTCCTTCCAGAAGAAGAGAGCAGAAGTGCAAGGAGACTCCATGCTTTTTGCTGATGATGTTTTCACCATTGACCCAGTGGTAAGCGATAGATGAGAACCTCCCTTCCTCCTCTGTCTCCTCCCTGATGAGGTCACTTGGCAGATCCTGCGTCAGCTGTTGTGATGTACTTAGAAGGAAGACTCCAGGTTTACCTCGTGGAGCTTGGAGAGCTTGGATTTGGGTTTTTGTTTTCAGCCTTTCTGATCTGGGGTCTTCAGACAGGGGGCGAGAGCTGCCTAAAGCTGAACTCTGCTGTGAGGGTTGCAAATTGAGAGCACTTAGGTGTCCTTTCAGCCTTCAGAGGTATCGATTGTTATACGTAAGGGCACACCTTACACAGAGTGTGTGGGGACTGGCAGAGGGTGTTGGAGCACTGTCGGCTCATATTGACGTGGGGAATGAGATGGTCTGTGCAAAGGAGACCAAATTCAAGCCAAGTTTAATCACAGAAATATCAATCCCTTCATACAGCTTGGACTTGTACCAGGCCTGAATCTCCTTTCCAGTGTCGCCTGTGAGCCTGGGCACAAGGCTGTCGGGTTTAAATGGACTTTTTGAGTTCTGTTGCACATAGATACAGAAGATAAGTTGCTGTTCTGTTTATGCAACCAAACTCCCAGGTCCTTCAATCAACCAGAACCCCAATTCTGAGTATTTGCATGGTCTGAGATGAAGAATGCCTGCCGCCTCGCAGTGCAAAATCCCTTTTATCTTGGAGTAGACCCTAGAGTAATCCCAACTTCTTTATTTAAAATAGGTGAAATGGAATTTTTTCCCCTACAGTGGTAGCATGGCCCATACTTAATCCCTGAGCAACATTGTGATCAGGAGAAGAGTTCTTCCTTTGAAAGAGGTGTGGTGCTGTAAGCAAATCCCATCTCTCCTTGTTTGAGCCTGGGTTCAGGGAAACAGGAATGTGTGCAACCTGCAGAGAGAAACAGGCTGCACCCGACTGTTGGCTCCTGTCTCAGGTGATCTGTCAGCTGGCAGGGCCTGCGTGCTGGCTGACTGCTCACGGCACGGGGCAGGAGCAGCCGTCGGCGGGGAGGAGCCTGTTCTGCACTGACCCTCGACAGGAGGGCTTGTTCTGCTGGGTGCTGAGAGCCCCGGCTCACCAGGGTGCATTGTGCACTGACCTGCGTGTGCAGGGGAAGGGTGTGAGAGGCAGCATCTTGTAACTGAGATTGGAAAAGTCCATTTGCTAAATCTTTTCCTATCTGAGTCCAAGCATTCCCTTAGCCATAGCGACACAGGGATACAGGGGAAGGTTTGGAGGAGAGAGGTCCCTTAGACTGGCTGGTACCTCTGAAGAGAATTCGTGCTTGATTTGATGCGGTGTGTTTGGTTTCAGTTTGGTTCCTTCACTATAGCCCAAATTTAACCAAATGCCTCTACTGGGTGCCAGTAAAGGTAGGGGACTTAGAAAGGGTTTTTTTGCAGCTGCTTCCAAACTCCCTTATAAATTTGGTTGACAAGTGTTGCTCCTTGCTCTGCGCTGATGCTCTGAATAAAGGCTCCAGGACTGGGGCTGGAAAAAAGAAATGTAATGTTAGAAGATAAATTGTTTGCTGTCTGCTTCTGTTTTAGGAGGGAGATGTCTTGCCAAATTCTTCATTTGAAATTAATGTGATCTTTAAACCCCAAGAAGCCAGAGTCTATGAACAAACAGTCTACTGCGACATCTCAGGTACAGCTCCTTCGTCTGCCCTCAGGCACAGGGAAAGGGAGGCAGAGCCAGTCGTCCAGCCCACTCTGCCCTCGTCTAATTGCCAGGAAGGGTCAGAGGTCAGCAGGGCCGTGCTGGCACGTGCTCACTGTCCCTGTGATTTCCAGGTAAACTCCTGTCCAAGAGCAGCCCTTAGGATTCCTGGCTACAAGCTTGGATCACTGATCCCAGAGCAATCAAAGCACAAGTTTGCCATGGGTTTTCCAGCATTTGCACTGCTGTGAGGTGCCTGTGAAGGCCAAAGAACAACAGAGCAAACCAGTTTTAATTGACAATCATTAAGCCTCTCTAGACCATTCCCCTCCAAGATGAGTCTTTGTAATAAAGACTCATGGATGCATCATCAGACTCCTCAGGTGGTGGGAGCTGAGTTGCCGTTGTGCTCCCAGAGCCCAGATCACCTCCCACTCCCCAGATGCTGCCAGACCATAGGTGGCTGAGCCCTGCTGAGTGCAGGGTGTCTGTGAAAGGACCTCGTCTGGCCAGCAAGTGCTTCTCTCCCTGTCTGGGAATTGTTACCTCGTAGCTCCGAGTCCATGGTGCACGTGGGTAGTGTTGTCCAGGGCTGGCTGAGCTCAGCAGGGTGAGCACCCTCCCTGGAAATCAGAGCCCAAGCAGTCTGCCAGACAAGCTTTATGCTCATCCTGTCTTCTGGAAATGCTGTGGAGTCTTCTTCTGGGAGCAGTTGTCGTTGACCCACCCAGCTTACACCACCTTTGTCCCTACAGAGGTGATGGCTTTGCTGTGCTCGCACGGGGCAGGGAACGACTGCAACAAGCTGCGTGGTTTGGATTACATTGTCCTTCCTCTGTGTCTCTGTCTGGTGCTGCTATAGGTGGTTTTCTGGAGTGGGAGATCACTGTCAGACTTCCATCCAGGGAACACTGTGGTTTTCTCCATCTAAGAGGAAGAGGTGTGAGGCCCGTGGTCCTCCAGCAGCCTGGCTCCCGTTCTGGAGGGTGGAGAAATTGCTGGCCCAGCTGCTGTGGTGCATTCCTTACTGCTCCGAGCTGATGGATACAAATGTGATGGAACAGCTCTTTATTAATGCAGTAATTGCAGAGGGGTTACTGGGCAAGCTCCCCCCGGAACTAATTACACAGGGCTTGTGTTAACCAACGCTTCCTGCCCACCAGCTGCACTTGTTGGAGCTGTGGAAGGAAAGGATTGACTTAAGAAGTTTCTCCCAGGGGATTCCTGGCTCAATGCTGCGCTCCTGGCTCTGAGACTCTTGCGCTGGCGATGGGAGGTGTCCCTCTCTTTGCAGCGGAGATCCCCAGGGGCTGTGCTGGGAGAGCAACAGGAAAGCTACTCGTCTGCAAGCCTTGTGCTGGTCTGGGATTTACAAGAAACGGAGCTGGATAAATGATTTGTGTTTAGCAAGAGGAGTGAGTTCTTGAGAGACCATGATGGGCCCTGGAGAGAGGTGAACTCTTCCACTGGCACCTTGGAAGACCTCTAGAAGGTCATTTAAATGATGTGCATAGCCCCATCCCATACAAAATAGAGCGGATCCACTTGACTGTCAGGGGGGAGACTGTCCCAGGGCCGAGGTGCCTGGGTGCAAAGAGTTTAAAGGAGAAAACTAGAGAATCAATTGATTCTACTTGAGCAGAGATTGAGGACCTACTACAGAAGGGGAAGAACTGCCCCTGAGTTTTTGATGAGAGTGGCCATGGGACACGTCTCAGCAGGATGATGGACAATAGCTGGGCACATGCAAATCTTTGCTGTTTCCTGAGAGCTTTGATGGTTTAGACCAGAGCTGTTCATGACAATCAAGCCACACAATGCAAGTTGGAGAAATCTTGTGACAGTGAGCAGCCAATGCTGCCTCTTTTACGGTACCTGTGAAACAGAAATACTCACCCCTCCATTTAACACCTGAGCCGTGAAACATAACTCTCAACTCTGCTGTCAGCTGGGCTTTGACTGGGTCCATTTGTTTAATTCAACAAAATGATTCTTCCTTTCTGACTTTGGACATTATAAAATATCCTCCTCTCATGGCTGCAAGATGAAAAAGTCAGCAATCATTGAAAAGACTGTTCCAGGAGGGTGTTTTCAAGGCTGTGATCCAGTCGCTGCTGTGTCACACCTGGGCAGCTCTTTGCAATAAGGATTCATCTTGGATGTGCTGGAATAACTCTGCAGCAGAGTGCTTTTTAAAAAGGGGATTCCGAGGTTATGTTTTAAACTCAGCATTGCTCTTTCAGGGTGGAAACTGATCACTAAATTAGAAAGCAGCCCCAGGGGTTCATTAAAAAATAGGCACCAGCCCAAGAGCATAGCTCCTGAGGGAAGAGAAGGGTCCCATATCTACTCCTGGAACTGGTCCCTTCCAGCCTGGAGTCGGGCTAGCAAGGAAGCAGCAAGGAAAGTCCAGGATAACAGAGGAAATTACTGTACTGAAACAGAAATCTCTCCCCAGGCCGTGAAGCCAGGCTACCCCTGCACATCAAAGGGGAAGGCATGGGACCCCGGCTCCGCTTCAGCTTTGAGCAACTGGATATCGGGAACATTTTTGTTGGATCATCTCACAGCTATGAGGTGAGCAGTAGGATTTCTCAGGGGCTGGGGTGGATCCTGATGGCTCCCAGGGCAGCTGTGAGCCTTGTGGACCTGCAGGATTTCTGGCATCTCAGGTGGTTGTGTGCAGGGAATATTGACATAACTGTCCAATCTGGGGGGTTCACAGCATGTAGGTGCTTTTTGATGGGGTTTGAAAGGTGTGTGTGGTGTTCATGAAGCCCTGAACCCTGCTTTTGGGCAACCTCCCTTTGAGATCAACTGGGTGGCTTCATGCAAAAAAACCCAACCTTGACACGCAAAAGCAACACTGGGTCAAAAAGCCACTTCAGCCTTGGTACATCTGGCTCTAAAGAGAGCCAAGCATTTCTGGAAAGAAGCAAAGAAACTTTCTACCTATTTGTGTATTTGTTGCCCTCCCCCCATGCTGTCAAGTCTTCTGAAAAAAAACCAAGACAGAGCAACCAAAAGAGGTAGAAAATTCAGCGATACATCATGCCAGATGCTTTCAGAAGCTTGACTGTGGCAGGGAAGGACTCCTTAAGCTGTTTTCTTACCGAAATATTGTGCTCTCTTCTTTTTTAATGCTGATACTTTATTGATTCTCTCTGTATGAATGTATTATTTTCATTACTTGAGAAAATGTGAGTAAGTAGGTGGTGCTGTCAGCGCCGTACTGAGCAGCGAGGCTGAAGGTAAACCTCAGCTCGGTGCAGGATCCCCGACTGCAATTTGTAACTAAGGTGTGAAACAGATGAGAAGAGAGAGGAGTTTCTGTGTTACCGTTGCAGAGTTGGAGTAGGGGAATATTTCCAACAACAGCTGCAAGATTAAAAAATCAGGGATGTCTCTCTGCATACCTCTCAGTTTTTCTGAGAGGTTTTGCAAGGACAAAAATGAGGGCACAGAAATCCAAAGCAGAGAGACCAGCCCACGGCAATGGCAGGGACTCCCCCTGCAGCAATGGGTAATGTCACAGCTCTGCTCTGGTTGGGTTTGTTGGTGGCAGCGTGCAGGCACCTGTATTATGTCCTGTAGGAGCTGGGGAGCTCCCGAGGGTAGTTACAGTGTGGCCCTGAGGTGCCTGTGGCAGGCAGTGAGCTTGTGGGCTGCAGTGGGGGCTGAAGGTGTTCTGCCCTTGGCAGGCCCAGGCTCCCCTGGAGTAGAAGATGCTGTGGGTCAGTCACACACGAGGCTGCAGCTGCCTCAGGTGCTCGGAGGGACAGGGCTGCATCGACGCGGTGATGCTGAGCAGCTCCTCTGCACTGCAGGTCGAGGTGGCCTACTCAGTGCCACAGGGGTAAAGCCAGAGCAGCCCTTTTTGGGTGGAGTTATCACTGCTTTGCAGGACAAAAAACAAAGGCAGAACTTGTCCTCCTTGTATTTTCTTTGGCTTCTCCAAGCAGCAGCACAGAGCATCTTCTGCCTTTTGTGGATGGTGGGTGTTTAATTAAACACAAATCATCCTGCTGTAGAAAGGAAGGTTCCTTATGTGTTTCTGTTTCATTTCTTGCTGCTGCAGGCGATCCTGTTTAACAAAGGAGTCATTGCTGCTCTTTTCAGCTTGGTGCCTCCAACAACAGCTCTGGGCTCCTGTTTTACCCTTCTTCCCACGGAGGGCATCATTTCACCAGATGGGCTCCAAGTCATCAACATCTCCTTCAGTTCCACCATCCTGGGGAAGTTCGAGGAAGAATTCATGTTCAGGGTGAAAGGATCTCCCGAGCCTGTGACTTTGACTGTCAGGTAAGGAGGGATATATGAGCTCTGTGAGCACATCTGTAGCCTTCTCGGGTGATGATCTCCCACCAACCTCATTTTGTGGTGAAGCAGAGGGAAAAAAAGTGTTGTCTAAGGTCTTAGAGTCGGGTTGCTGTGATCAGAGCCAAGATGAAGAGCCAAGGCTTTTTAGCTTTGAGTCCAGTTTGAACCCTGCAATTCCAGCAGCAAATGAAGCGTGGTTCTGTCGAGGGGAAGTGGCCTTGCCTCTGGTGCTCTCAGTGCTCAGTTGAATTCAGAAATCCTTGGGTCCTTGTGGGAAGGAGCTTTGTCTTCGTGGTTGAGCTGGGTGGTTCTGTGACTTTGCAGGATGCTGTGTGCACAGAGATTGGTTCCTTCTGTGACACTTTGCTACCCCTGTCTGAGGACCCCAGGGCTTTAAATGACCCTGCCCCCGATGGAAAGCAGTTTGCCTGGAGGCTGCAGAGGAAAAATGTGGAGTTGCCTGCTGCCCATCCTGGGCTCCCGGGAGCTGGGGTGACTCCTCCTTCCTACAGGGCGTGGCAGTGTGAGGGTATCAGCCGTGAGCAGCAAATGGCCTGGGAGATGGCTGAGGGCTGGGCCACGCTGGGGCGATTCTGCAGCCAGAGGCAGTGGTTTTTAAATCCTCTGTTAACAATCCATGCAAAATGGGCAGCAGCCGCCTCAGCATCCTCCCTTGTGCTAAGGCATTGGCACAAGATCTCCTTCCCAGGCCTTGTGCAGCGAGTGCTCCGGTCCCTCCTTTCTGTGGCTTGGAAAAAAGTGCTGATGTGGGACTCGGGGAGCCCTGCAGCAACTGCTGTCACAGGGACTTGGGCGTCACCCCGTGGGCTGGTGCTATTGCTAAAGATAACCCTCACCATTTCCCCCCCTGCCTGGCAAGGCCCATCCCTGGCCGTGTCCCAATGTGATTCCCAGTTGTGGTTGGTTTGGAGGTAGTTTTTTGTTGTCTCCTGGCAAGGGCTGTGATGGAAAGTGTGTCTGCTGTCTTTTCTCCATCCAAAGTCAGCTGTTGGGCCTTGGGAGGTCAGGTCTGATTCCATGAGGTCCTTGGAGTGGAAACTTCATCCTCAGTAGGGATTTGCTACCTGACTTATCCTCAGGAACTGACTCGGCTCCAAGAATCAAGAATTAGCATTGGATTGAAACTCCTGAGAGTCTGTTTTTCTGAGTGGTTTTTGACTGTGCGATCGGAAGATGCCCAAGCCAGAGGTGATTATTCTTTACTGGAAAACCAACCTTACAAGGACCCGAGTGTTTGTTTCTTTGGTGTTTAGGAAGGGATATGGGAAAGGGGAAGCCACAGGTGAACACAGGTCCCTCCTGCAGGGTGCTGGGGTCTGTCCATGTGCAGAGAGTAGACCCAGTGGCAGTCAGTAAAACCAGCAGGCCCTGGTCAATGTGGTCCTTGTGTTCTGAGAGGCAGAGCTGTCACTGAGTGGTATCAACCATGAAATACATTAATGAATGGTGTGCAGGTCCATGTGCTGGTTTCAGTGGATGTGGGTGAGTTTTGGAGCTTGGAGCCTGGTTGCTGGATTTAAGGATGGGTGAAAAGTGTAGTGGGTTCAGGACACCCACATTCAGTTTCAGATGCTTTTGGAGGTGAGCTGGTGCCTCAGTGTCCAGCTGGTGCTTTCCTCCACGATTCACCTGGCCGCTGTGTCGAATATTGCCGCTCGTGTTGTGGTCAAAGGGTGTCTGAGTGCTTTGCTGGATCCACATCTCAAACTCCTGTGTGCGTAATGATTGTGTGGGTCGAGATTCATCCGAGGAGAATATGTTCATGTACTCCAAGGAAACAGCAGTTCCAGCTAAGAAACACCAAAGCAGGGAACCTGCAGGCAGGACGGCTGGCTGAAGTGGGTCCACTTCTGTGTGGGCTCCTCTGTGTCCATCACATTCCAGATGAGGAACGTGAGGCACGGAGCCATCATTTGTTCAGGGTGATGGGTTGATTTGAAACCCACGGTGGTTCTGAGACCAGGTGTTTTGAGGGGTAATGGGAGCTGAAAGCTTTGCGTGTCTCTAACCAAGCCAATGCCTGTCTTTGTCCTCACAGGGGCTGTGTCATCGGACCAACTTTTCATTTCAGTGTGCCTTCCCTCCACTTCGGTGACGTCTCCTTTGGTGAGTGTGCCCTGCACTTGAACTTCAGGGCGAGATATCTGTTCATGGCCAACTGGAGCGCTGCAGCAGGAGAGCATCCGTCACTTGTGCTCCTGTGCAGCAGCCTTCGGGTGGTTTAACTAGGGCTGGTGGTTGCTTAGGCGGTATTTGGCCATCGTGAGATCCAGTGGGCCAAAGGAACATAAAATCAGTGTGTCCTGGTGTCCCTCATAGTCTGCCCAGTCGATCCTCGGCAGCAGAATGACTGTGGCAGTCTGTGTGCCAGAAGGGGATGGGGCTGCAGGAGAAGGGAGTTTACGCCACACACGAGCCTGTAGCTGCCCTACAGGATACTTCCTGTATCTTCTCCTCGATGCCAATGCAGTACTTGTTCACGGAGTGAACAGAATTTTATGGATTGACTGTTCAGAGTAAGTGGTCTGTCTGGATGCACAATCATAAGTGAAAATTAATTGGTGATGTTTTGGAAGGCTGAAGAGAGAGCTCTTCAGCTAGAGAGAGAAAAAATTCTTGTGTTTGGCATTGCTAAGAGCAGGCATTGCCAAGAAAGCAGTCTCCGTGGTCAGTAGAAAAGGGAACTTCAGTGATAATTAATTCCTTGCCCAGCTTCTCGAGTTAGCTGTGGTTCAGATTGAGAAGAGCTGAACTTCAAGCATAGTTTTGTCATAAGAGAGTATTCACCCCAGGAAGGATGGGATAATTGGTGCATAAATTCATACCTGTGTCATTTTCCTAGGCTTTCCTCGCACCTTGTCGGGTCGCCTCACCAACAGCTCCTCGGTGCCCATGACCTTCAGGCTTCGCATTCCTGAGGACGGCTCGGGAGAGCCCAGTGTCACCAGTTCTTTTATTCTATCGAACAACACTCACCCTTTCTGGAGAAGGGGAGCTCAAGGGCACATCAGACCGAGGGAATTTACCATAACTCCCTGCAAAGGGACTATCCTCCCCCAGGGATTCCTGGATGTCCAGGTAGGGGAACAGTCTGGCCACAGGTGCTTCTGCAGGCGGAGCTGAAGCTTTGCTGAGTTATGAGAGGGTTTTAGTGCCGCTTGCATAACACAAGTAAGATCCATGTGCGAGCGTTAGGCTTTTCTTGGCTGAGTCACTCTGGGATGTTTCTGAAGGAGCACCGTTTTGTCTCCAAAATCGTAAGCGGAACGTCTTGTACCATATTGTCAGGGACAGAAACCATTCCTGTGGTTTTGAGAGCTGCTTAGAGTGATTTCTTTGATTTGCAGTGGCAGAGGAAAGGTGAGGACAGAAGGTGGCTCTTAAAAAGAGATGCCATTGCATAAAGCAGTTTGCTTTTCTTCTCATTCTGACTTCACCTCTCCTGTTGAGCAGAAGGGGCTGTATTCACTGCAGAGATCTCCAGACTGGAAAGGCTCTGGTACCTGTGAACTGCACAGTATCTGCTGGGCCAGGATTTGCCCTCAGTTTCCCATTGTAAAGTTGTGCACATTCTGTTGACATTAACAGTTTTCCTCTGGATTTATGCTATTGTAGACGAGACTAAAAATTTGTCCCTTAATTCTAATATAGCGATGCGTAGAGCATTAGTGCAACTGCTTTGATTTAGCTGGTCTGTGCTCTGATAACTGCACAGTGTAATTAACAAAGCACATATTGTCAGAAGACTTTCATTACTGTGCTCTACACATGGACCAGCAGCAGAATTGGGGCAAAATCCTCCCGTTCCTTACCATGGAAGGTGAAGTGGGGGGCACTATGCATGGCTGACGGCTTTTGGCAATGATGACGTATTTGTTGCTCTTCTACCAGGTGACCCTGTGCTCCAACACCGTGAAGAGATACGAGTTGGAAGTGGTGGTGGATGTGCAGGGTGTTGGCGAGAAGGTGTTGGCATTGCCCCTCACAGCCAGGTATCAGCTCTTTCCTTGCAGCTCGTTGTCTCAAACAGCAGCACTGTAATCAACCCCTTGAAACCAATTAAGTTCTGTCTCTGCTCCTCACGGTGCAGTTATATTTTCGGGCAGCGAGAGGCGACGCCGCACCTCGGGAGGCAGCAGTGCTGAGAAGTGGTGATCCCGAGGGGAAAAACCCAAATCCTCACATGGGGAAATGGCAGTCACAAGGTGATCCCTGAGCCTTGGCGAGCACTGGAGCCCAGCGGGGAGGCTCACCCAGAGATCACACCTTGCTGGGACTGTTGGCAGGGTCGTTGCAAGCCTCCTGCAGCGAAGGTGCCCATCGGACAGCTCTGGCACAGGGTGCCGTGCTCTGCCCAGGCACCCGGCAGCCTCTGGGGTGCTGGGTCTCAGGGTTTGCTCCTCCTTTACAGGAGGCTGTTAGTGAGAAGTTGAAGGTGGTTTATTGCTGTAGGGCTACTAAATGCCTGTTTGGCAGTGGCAAGTGTGTTATGCTCCATTTCACACTGTTCTGGGAGCAAACAAACTCTACCTTCTCTCAGTATCTCCAATTCCCTTTTGGTCATCTCTCTGCCTAGATGTGTCATTCCTCAGCTGCAAGTGCTCAACCCTACTCTGATGTTTGGAGAATGTTTCCTGAAAGTCCCCTATCGGCAGATGCTGACCCTTGAGAACAACAGCGATCTTCCAGGCTGCTACAGGGTTCTTCCTCAGGTTTGGCATTGCATCCACCTCCTGTCCTCAAATGTCATCGAGAGTTTTAGTAGAGAAAAAATAAGAAGGGTTCTGGATCAGACCTTGGTGAATTATATTCAAGTGGGTTCCTGAGTTCATACTCCTACCTGAGTATCAGCTCTTTAGGAAGCAGTTTATGTTCCAGTCTTTAGGAGGTTTCCGTGGAGGGGAACTCAGAGGGCTGTGAGCAGCTGCTGCAGGGAGGCTGCCAGCACAGGAGCGGGTGTTTGTGGGTGCAGCAGCTTCTGGCTCCCCTCAAGGTGCTAAGGCCATGCTGGTCTTGCGTCTGGCTTTGTGCCTTTCTGCCTTCTGCCAGGGCTTTTCGAATGTCTTCATTGCCACTGTGGTAGTTGTCAAGAAGTTTATAGAGTTTCCTCTGAAGCTGGGTTTGGTTCTGTCCCTTGTAGGAACACAAGGATGCTGCTGTTGTACGGTACTCCAGCCCCGTGCAGTGTGGGATTGTCCAGCCCCACAGCTGCGTGGACGTCCCATTTACGCTGGAAGCCCAGGTGGTAGGAGAGCAGGACACTGTTGCTCACGTCGTGGTGTTTGGGAGAGAAGAATCTCCACTGGTGAGTGCTCGGGGAGATGGGTGACATTGTGTGACTCTTCCTGGGGAAACAAGGACTTGTGAGGCATGGCTGGTGTGGACAAGGACTGGGGGAATTCACGGCCTGAGCATCGGGCAGTGCCTGGAGAAGAGGGAGGAAAGGCATCCTCTGCAGTGACCATCTGAGTGTCTGACACAGCATCTAACGAGGGCTTTGTGATACGGGACAGCAAGGCCAGTCTGAAAGGCAGCACAGCCCCTGGGTCTCACACTCTGCTGCTTTATTGGATGAGCAGCAACTGCTGCTTCTGTGGGACTTGTGTTCAGGAGCACCCGGGGACATCCCTGAATCCTGCTGAAGCAAGGGCTGAGTAAGAAACGGTGCTGACTGTCAGGCCCATCCTGTCTGAGAAATACCCATCACATCTCTCTGCCCAAAGTTATGCCAAAGACACTGAGTCTCCACAGCGCGTTTCTGCCAAACTTGGAACTGGATGAGGCCAAGCATTCCTGGACTAAAGCCTCCTGAGAGATGTTTGCATTCAAGCACACCCAACAGCAGAGACAAGAACAAAATGTGGGCAAGAGAATGCTTTCTGCAGTGTCCTGGCTTCATCTAGCTGAGATCTAGAACAAATTTAGTTAATTGGACTTCAATTTAAAATGATACTGACTTATGAAGCAGCAGTTTTAAACTGTGTGGTGATCTCTTTGGGCGTGAGAGAGGCTGTCAGAGGATTGCTGGGAACCTTAAGCTTTCTGCAGCAGAAACCGGGCTGGCATTCTGAAAGTAGTCTAAAGGATTTAAAATTTCATTCAGCCAAATGGAAATGATGCTGCTCAGCTCTCTGGATGCCCCTGAACGCCTCGGCCCAGGCCTTTGTGCATGTGCATGGGAACCAGCCAGCAGGAAGGCCAGGCAGGGCGGGCTGGCAGGGGAGTCTGAAGTTTGACAGAGCAGTTATTCATAAATATAAGGCAGGCTTCCCTGAAAAAAGAGGGTTTCTCTCTGCTGGAATAACCCTGTTGTTTAACTCTTTGCTTGTTTAACTACAGTATTCTTGGAAAACTTCTTCCCTTGGATTAAGAAATTATAGTTTCAAGCTTTACCTTAACCTTTTTCTGAGCATGAATACGTCAAATTTTGGCCCAATGGGCAAGTGTTTCAGCTGGAGAAATGACAGGGTGAGAGCAGGCTCTGCCTGGCCTTTGCTACTTGGGCCCCGCTGTTGACTGGAAGCAAAGCCAGCTGGCAAAGCACAGGTCTTTCCTTCTGCTTCTTCCTGGGAGCTTTGGGCAGCATCACCCAGACTGCAGCTCTCTCTGCCTCCCTTCTCCTGGAGGGATAAAATGTCCATCATCATGCGTGCCTTCAGCTCCTCATTTTTGAGGTACCAGCCTGGGTAGTTGAACGTTGGCTCGTTCCTGCGCAGTGTCCTCCCAAGAGGTGAGCATTTCTGGATGCCACTGCTCCAGGCTGAGTTTCCTGGTGACTGTGACAGCTGTCAAGGCCTTTTCCTGGTGTCAGACATCCTTGGAGGTTTGTCATCGTGGGGGCTGGTTTCTTCTGTGGTTAAATCATACTCCGTGCCCCCAGTGAATTGCACAGCATCTTGTCAGCCTTGGGAGTTTTATCTGTTCAGATCGAGTTGGGGTGTTTGGAACCAATGAAATCCATCCAAACTGGATAAATTCGCATTGTTTTTAATGTTGTGAGAAGGTGGTTTAGCAAAGGAATCCCCATTCCTCCTCCAATAGGCTGTGCCAGTTCTGCAAGAACAAAGCTTTTGGGGCTCAGACTGTCAAATGGAGAAACAAAAATGCTGCTTGAATGATGTAATTATCAGTCTGTTATTCCTATCATATAGGAGCACACGTAAGCGCACTCAGCAGCAACTGACTGGCAGGATCTCTGCTCCGAAGAGCCTGCTTTGCTCCTGCCTTGTGCCGATTTCCCACAGGGGTGGCTTTGGGGATGTTAAAGGAGTTCCTCTGCAAGTGTGGCTGTGCAGCAGCAGAAGTCAGGGAGGGTGATTTGGGGCAAGAGAGAGCAGGAAAAGGATTGGGAGCAGGCGAAGTGTAGAGAAAGGAGAGCCAACACATGGAGGAGCTGTGGAAAAGCAAGTGTGAGAAACTGGGTTGCTTCATCTGCTGATAACGGGATCCTGTGCCTTTCTGATGGGATTGCTCCAGGTCCCACACTTGCTCCAGGCCTTCTGTTTCAGTCTTACAACACTGCAGACCTCGAAGAGCTGCCTCAGTCTAGGAGCACTCTGTCTGACATTTTTATACATTTCCTGTTCTGTTTGATCTTTTCTACCCCCTTTCTGGAGTAGGAAATCCACTTGGTGAGCATTGGAGAAGGACCAGTTGTCTACACCCATCCGAATAAGATCAATTTCGGCAGTATCCAGGTTCTCCAAGATGTTTCCCAAACTCTCTACCTCTCCAATCAGACTCTCGCCCCTGCATCCTTCCGAGCAGAGATGGTAAGTATCTGTGTTCACCCCGTGCAACTGCTTTCCTCCATCCCTTTCTCATCTTGTTTTTTTTAAGACTTTCTTTTGCAACTCCAGAGGACAAATTAAACTCCAGGGGCTGAGTTTATAACTTTACCAGCACCTGGAGTAATTTTGATGCCTTTGGGGTGCTCCACCCCGGAGAAGTCATTGTAGCTGGGGCACCCACACACGCTGCTGAGACCCTGAATGCTCAACCAGCTCCTGCTTCCCTGCCCCCCAGCTCCTCTGATCCTCACCATTAGCAGAGGTCATTTTGGGGGTTACTCTGATGCTTCCCACGACTTGGAAGTGCGGCTTGGTTTTCCGATGCTCTTCTCCCTGGGCTGGCTGGTGTCCTGTTGGAGCTCAGTGCTGTCAGCTCGACAGATGGAAAATGAAGCTAAGGTCACCTGGACCAAACACTTGCTTGGATCACGTCAGGCCTCCAGGCACATTGTTTCTTACTATTGAAATAAAACAGAACAAACCTTTTCTCTTACAGTGCTGCGGTGTTTGGGGTGAGTAGTGCCTGTTGTTCCAAACGCAGCACTGGACTGTGTTGCCTTACCACCATCACTCTGATGGGCACTTGGAAGCCGTGCATCTCCATCCCAGTGCATTTCCTGCTGGCCAGGGAGCGTCACGTGCATTTCTCTGTCTGCTGCAAGCTTGCTCCCTGTGAACGTGGTTTTGGATGGGCTGGGTGTGCAGCACCCTTATTGCCCCATCCACAGAGGGAACTCTATGACAAACCTGAGGATGAGAGTGCTTGGGAAGCCTGGGCTGTCACCACCAGGCGCACAGCTTGGAGATTTCTTTCCTCTTATTGCTTTACTGCCTTGCTAAAAACATTTATGACTGGATTTTCCAAAGCTGAGGGGGCTGGGGCGCCTCCCTGCAGCTGCTGATCAGTGGGGACAGAGCGTGCCAGTCCTCCAGGGGCTGTTGGGAAGCACTTCTGAGCTCTTCGGAAAGAAGTCTTTGGTGTTGGGCTTTTGATCAGCCGGTTTTGCAGAGTTGTCCCTCAGGCTTTCAGCAGAATCCCCGAGCTGTGTGGCTGCTGCGATAGGATTTGAGCAGTCCTGGCTTCCTCTGGCCTTGTGCCTTTATGCAAACCCGGCCACTGTTGGGAGAGAGCCAGGAGAGGTAAAGCAGCTTCTGTTGGCACACGCTCCAAAAGAGACTGGAAGGGGAATGGCCTTCTCCTGAGGATGAGCATCCCTGGGGTCAGGCAAAACCGAGTAAATGAAGTGACTCTGTTAAAGGAGAGTGTTTCCAGAGACTGTAGCTTAGATTTAGGGACATTAACCCTTTGTTTCTCAACCTCATCTTTAGTCCTTTCTTTTCCTCCACCCCACAAGAGACCAGGGGGTGTGGTTTCCCTCCTCAGCTAGTGTTTGGCTTGTCTTACAGGCTGGCAAATGCTCACACTGGAGGATTGAACCCAGTGAAGGAGTGATTCCTCCCAGTGCTGAGGTGTCTGTGGCTGTCATTGCGAACTTGGATGGCACTGAGACGTTCAGGGATGAGGTGAAGGTGTTCATAGAGAACAGCCGTAGCTACGACATTCCTGTCCAGGCTGTCGGCGTCGGCACCACCATTGTCACTGACAAACCCTTTGCTCCAGAGCTCAACCTGGGCCCTCAGTTCAGGTAGAGTATGTCTCAGCTCCCACTCCTTCTGTGGCTTCCGCAAGGAGGAGTTTTGCTGTAGTCCTTCAGGCTCGTTCTCCTTCTGCGCTCAAGGTCCTGCTCCATTTCATTGACACTGCATGGAATCCCTTAGAAACATTTCATGGCCAAGTGGAAGTTATTGGAGACCCTCAAAAGGCACCAACATGGAAACCAGTTGCTACATCACCTCTCAGTTGCCCTTATTTTTAATGCCCTGTCCACAGCAGCCGAGATGATGATCTTCAGGAGGCTTTCCCTTGCTGAGCACACACAGAGCAGCTGCTGGATAAGCTGAGGGGCAGCCAGGGTCTGGCTCTTGCTGAGGGCTGGTGCTGGGTCAGCCTCTTGGGGGGTGGCTTTATTGCTGAGTGCACAGTCAGATAACGGCACTGGGGCCCTGAAGCTGGGTGACTGCTGGGAAATAGCAGCTCCCGTGACGTTTTCCATCTCTGCTTCTCTTCCAGCTTGCTGCCCTTCTGTTACCGCTTCAAGGTAACCAACAAAGGACGACACCCACATTTACTCCATTGGACAACGGAAGGGTTTTCCACCTTTCGCCAGCGTCATCGTCTCCCTGCCCTCAGTAGCAGCAAGAGGAAAGATTCCTCTCAGAACCCCAAATCTGCCTGCCCCGTGTTTAAGCTTCGACCGCTGAGGATGGAGCTGATGCCGGGCAAGAGTATGGAGATGGTGCTGGAAGGCTTCTCCAGCACTCCAGAGGTGAGAACCCCCATGAGGGCTGAGTCTTTCCCATCAGGTCATGTCCACTGGGAGTTCATCAGCAGCCTCTTGACGCTTGCCTGAGAAGATGGGCAGGTGCTTTCAAGAAACTGTTCTAAGGCACAGGTTATCACGGCAGCAGCGGTTGCTTTCCTTGCTGGCAGCCATCAGTTGCCAAGGATTTTTGTGTTTGTATGGCCACCGCAAACCCAAAATCGGGCTGAAGGAAGCATTGCTGCTTCAGGGGCAGATGACAGGTGACGAGGCGTCGTGTGCTGAGGCAGAAAGGAAGGGCAGAGAAAATAAGTTACACTTAGAGTAGGAGCACAGGCTGAAAGTGAGTGGAATGAAGCAAGGTAATCAGCCTGGGGAAGCAGTGAGTGAAACAAAGCCCTTGTGACAAGAGGGAGTCTCTGGGAGCAGGATTATATTTTGTCTGTAGACAAACACGGGCAGAGGGCTTGTCTGGTGCTGAATTCTGGAGGAGAGAAATGAGCACAGTCACCGTCAGTGATCAGCATGGGAAGCTCTTCCCAGGGATCATTACAATTGACAGCTTGACTTCTGTCAGTATTTCCATAAGAGCTTCCCCCAGCCTCTCAGCCAGCCCTGCTGTCCCAAGGGCAGCCAGGCCTTGTAGCCCCCTTGGGTGGCAGCTCAGAGGGGGAGATTTCAGCAGGGTCTGTGGGTGTTCTCCCAGTATATGTAAAATAAAGCTGCATTAAGCTCCTGCTGATAGAAGTGTTTTGAAGGGTTACCTCAGTGGTAGCTTGAGGAAGATTTGATTCTTCACCTAGTTGGCTGTGCTGGGACTGTTCCCGTGCAGTTCTGAGCTCCAGGGTTTTGCCGAAGAGGCAAATAATAGACAACCCTACCTGGGGGTATGCGATACGGGACCTGATGGTCACCAATGCGAGTGAGTTCATCAGTCATGTCAAGATAAGAGGCAGCCTGGGCTGCAGGGATCACGCACTGGTGGAGTTTGAGGTCCTGAGGGTTATGGGACAGGCGAGGAGTGTAGTGAGAACCTTAAATTTTAGGAAATCAAACTTCCAGCTCTTCAGGGAGTTGGTCAACAAGACCCCCTGTGAAATGGTTCTCAAGGACAAGCGAGCAGAACAGAGCTGGCAAATATCCAAGGGTGCTTTCCACAGAGTGCAAGAGTGCTCGGTCCCCAGGTGTAGGAAATCAGACAGGGAAGGGAAGAGACCAGCGTGGCTGAGTCAAGACCTGCTGGTCAAACTGCAAAGCAAGAGGGAACTGCACAGGCAGAGCAAGCAGACACAGGGAATCTGGGAAGAGTGCAGGGATCCTGTTCGTTTGTGTAGGGTTCGGGTTAGGAAGGCCAAGGCGCAGCTGGAGCTGTACTTGGCAAGAGAAGCAAGGAAGGGCTTGTATGGGGCTGTCAACCAGAAAAGGAAGGTTAAAGAAAACTGTACCCCCATGGATGAACGAGAATGGTGACCTCGTCTTGACAGATGAGGTGAAGGCTGAGGTACTCAACAACTTTTTCCTCAGGCTTCTCTGGCAACCGCTCTCCTCACCCCTCCAGGGTCAAGAAACAATAACATGGGGACCAGGGGGATAGAGTCCCTCCCACTGTAAGGGAAGATCATGTTTGTGACCACCTGAGGAACCTGATGGAATGCGTCCCAGGGTCCTGAGGGAATCAGCTGATGTGGTTGCCAAGCCACTCTCTGTAATATTTGAAAAGTCATGGCAGTCAGGGGAGGTCCCTGGTGACTGGAAGAAGGGCAACACTGTGCCCATTTTTAAAAAGGGAAGAGAGGAGGACCCAGGGAACAACTGACCTGTCTGCCTCACCTCTGTGCCTGGGAAGATCGTGGAACAGATCCTCCCAGAAGCTGTGCTAAAGCACATTGGGACAGGGAGGTGATTCGAGACAGCCAACACGGCTTCTGCAAGGGCAAGTCCTGCCTGACCAACCCAGTGGCTTTCTGTGATGGAGCGACCACATCAGTGGACACGAGAGAAGCAATGGATGTCATATATCTGTACTTCTTGCAAAGGCTTTGACACAGCCACCCACAACATCCTCCTCTCTAAATTGGAGAGATATGGCTTTGATGGGTGGACTGTTCGGTTGATAAGGAATTGGTTGGATGGTGGCATTCAGATAGCAGTAGTTGATGGCTGGATGTCCAGATGGAGACCCGTGACGAGCAGTGTCCCTCAGGGGTCTGTACTGGGACCAGTGCTGTTTAATATTTTCATTAATGATATAGACAGCAGGATCGAGGGCACCCTCAGCAAGTTTGCGGATGACACCGAGCTGAGTGGGGCAGTGGTCACACCAGGAAGAAGGGATGTCAGCCAGAGGGAGCTGGACAAGCTGGAGAAGTGGGGCTGTGTGAACTTCATGAGGTTCAACAAGACCAAGTGCAAGGTCCTACGCCTGGGTCAGGACAACCCCTGGTATCAATACAGGATGGGGGATGATGGGATTCAGAGCAGCCATGCAGAGAAGGACTTGGTGGTGCTGGTTGGTGAGAAGCCCAACACGAGCCGGCAATGTGCGCTCGCAGCCCAGAAGGCCAAGGGTGTCCTGGGCTGCTTAGGGGATTCTGCCCCTCCGCTCTCATGAGAGTCCACCTAGAGTATTGTGCCCAGTTCTGGAATTCCAAACATTAGAAGGATATGGAACTGTTAGAACCGGTCCATTGGAGTGCTACGAAGATGATCAAAGGGCAGGAGCACCTCTGCTATGAGGACAGGCTGGGAGAGATGGGATTGTTCAGCCTGGAGAAAAGGAGGCTCCAGGGGGACCTCATAGTGGCCTTCCGTACATGAAGTGGGCCTGCAGGAAAGCTGGGGAGGGGCTTTTCACAATGGCCTGTAGCAACAAGATGAGGGGGGAACGGCTTTAAACAGGAAGGGGGACGATTTGGATTTAGACATTAGGAAGAAATTCTTCACAGTGAGGGTGGGGAGGCCCTGACGCAGGTTGCCCAGGGAAGCTGTAGCTGCCCCATCCCTGGAGGTGTTCAGGGCCAGGTTGGATGGAGTCTTGAGCAGCCTCAATTGGTGGGAGGTGTCCCTGCATGTGGCAGGGGGCATTGGAAAAGGATGATTGATCTCTAAGGTCCCTTTCAACCCAAACCATTCCATGATTCTGCGATTTTCTCATGTTTGAGCTGATTTTGGCTGATTTATACTTGCTTTGATTGAGTTTTGCTAGTTTTGCTGATTTGGGGTAATTTTTTGCTCTTTTTGTCTGGTTTTCTTTTTTTTGGAAATTTTGGCTGATTTTTGCTTGTTTTAGATGATTTTTTCTTGTTTTAAATTTTCACTCATTTTGGCTGATATTTGCTCATACTCGCTGCTTTTTTTGTTTTGTCTCATTTTTGCTTTCACTTTTTGGCTCATTCTCACGTGGTTTTGGCTCAGTTTGGCTCATTTGCACTCGGTTGCTCATTTTTGCTTACTTTCTCTTTTTTTGGCTCATTCTCACTCAGTTTGGCTCACTTTGGACCATTTTGGCTTGGTTTTGCTTATAATTGAGCCAAAACCAGCGAAAAAAAGACAAAACCAGTGAAAGCAAGTAAAGGTAATCCAGAATAGGGCAAAGGCAGCAAGAACAGGCCATAATAAGCCAAGACAAGCAAATAACAAAGCAAGCAGAGATGTCCAAAATGACCCAAACAAGTGTATTTATCCAAAACAATTGAATATAATCCAAAACCAGTGAAAATAACCGAAACCAAGCCAAAGAAGTGGAAAATAATCCAAAAGACAAGAAAACAAGCCAAAACAGGCCAAAATGGGGGAGGGGGAGGGCCAAAATGCGCAAAAAAAAAGGACAAAATGCGCCAAAAAAATGGACATAAGCAAGTGAAAGATGAGCCAAAGCAAGTGAAAATGAGTGAGAATATGCAAAACCCCCCCAGTGAAAACAGTGTTTATTAAGGGATTTTCAGGATAACAAGCTGGCTTCATCGTGTGGCAAACAATGACTATCTCGAAGGTGACATCTCCAACTTGCAGCCTGTGGGCAGAAACTGTGACAAATCTTCAGACAGTTTTTCTTGCCCTGAGAGACTGCTACAATGGATGGACACCCACAATCACGAACTTCACAAACTGTTGTGTGGATAAATCATGAATTATCACATTATGTGTATTTATGGTAGAAAGAAGGGCAGCAGCGACCTCCACTCCTTGTTGGATGTGGGGGGAAATGTAGTAACCAAAGATGCAGAGAAGGCTGAGGTACTTAATGCCTTCTTTGCCTCAGTTTTCAACAGTGAGGATATCAGCTCGCTTGACAGTTGGCCCTCTGAAGTGGTTGAGGGGGGCAGGGTGAAATATGGCCCTCCTGCAATCCTGCTGAGCCACTTGGACCCTCATAAGTCTATGGGACCAGATGGGATCCATCCTAGGGTGATGAGAGAGCTGGCGGATGAGGTTGCTAAGCCGCTCTCCATCATCTTTCAACAGTCCTGGCTCACTGGAGAGGTCCCGGAAGACTGGAAGTTGGCCAATGTGACGCCCATCCACAAGAAGGGCCGTAAGGATGATCCAGGTAATTACAGACCCGTCAGCCTGACCTCAGTCCCAGATAAAATCATGGAGCAGATAATCCTGGGTGCAATCATGCGGCACCTGCAGAATGGCCAAGAGATCAGGCCCAGCCAGCATGGGTTTAGGAGGGGTAGGTCCTGCCTGACCAACCTAATCTCCTTTTATGACCATGTGACTCGCCTGGTGGATGAGAGGAAGGCTGTGGATGTGGTATACCTGGACTTTAGCAAGGCCTTTAATACTGTTTCCCACAGTAGACTCCTAGGGAAGCTGGCAGCCCGTGGCTTAGATGGGAGCACTCTGTGCTGGGTTAGGAATTGGCTGGATGGCCGAGCCCAGAGAGTGGTGGTGAATGGTGTCTCATCCAGTTGGCGGCCGGTCACCAGTGCTGTCCCTCAGGGATCGGGGTTGGGTCCGGTCCTGTTTAATATCTTTATTGATGATCTGGATGAGGGGATTGAGTCCATCATCAGCAAGTTTGCAGATGATACCAATCTGGGAGGAAGGGTTGATCTGTTAGAGGGTAGGATGGCCCTACAGAGGGACCTGGACAGACTGGAGAGATGGGCCGATTCCAATGGGATGATGTTTAATAAGTCCAAATGTTGGGTACTTCATTTTGGACACAACAATCCCATGCAGAGCTACAGACTGGGGACAGAGTGGCTGGAGAGTAGTCAGGCAGAAAAGGACCTGGGAATGCTGGTTGACAGGAAGCTCAACATGAGCCAGCAGTGTGCCCGGGTGGCCAGGAAGGCCAATGGCATTCTGGCCTGCATCAGGAATAGTGTGGCGAGCAGGACCAGAGAAGTTATTGTACCCCTGTACTCAGCACTGGTGAGGCCTCGTCTTGAATATTGTGTACAGTTCTGGGCGTCCCAGTTTGGGAAAGATGTTAGGATACTGGAATGTGTCCAGAGGAGGGCAACGAAGATGGTGAAGGGGCTGGAGCACAAGCCCTATGAGGAGCGACTGAGGGAGTTGGGGCTGTTTAGTCTAAAGAAGAGGAGACTCAGGGGAGACCTCATTGCTCTCTACAACTACCTTAAAGGAGGTTGTAGTCGGGCAGGGGTTGGTCTCTTCTCTCGGGTGACCAGTGACAGAACTAGAGGGCATGGACTTAAGGTTCGACAGGGAAAGTTTAGGCTTGATGTTCGGAAAAAGTTCTTCACTGAAAGGGTGATTGGCCACTGGAATGCGCTGCCCAGGGAGGTGGTGAAGTCGCCGACCCTGGAGGTGTTTAAGGGGAGACTGGATGAGGCACTGAATGCCATGATTTAGATGATGTTTGGTGTTAGTGTTGGGATATAGGTTGGACTTGATGATCTCAGAGGTCCTTTCCAACCTTATGATACTGTGATACTGTGATATATACATATTTGAAGATACAAGTAGTAGTTACCTGAGCATTACGTAAATGGTATGGAATAAAGGGTGCAATGTTATGGTTTGAGTGAAATTGGGGTCAGTTCCCTCACTCAGGCTTGGCCTAATCTGAAGTAACTCAATTTTCTGAATGCTAACTGCATGTCTTTCAGACAGTTTCTCTCTGGAAGTCATAACATTGGACAGTAGTATGCTAAAAGGCCAATGTTTATATTGATTCCTCTACTAACCAAGGCCATCCTTTAACTAGCGGAAAAAGGCCTGCAGGGAGAGGTGAACAGGAGAGGTGACCTTAAACTGACCAACGTCATACTCTTCTGCGATGGCTGCATCCAGTGGGAACCTCATCGGTTTGATTGCTCACAGTTCCAGATCCATGTGTTCTTGAATCCAGTTCCTGAGTTCAGCTCCCTCCTAGCTGTGTGGCCAAGTTAGCACTAACCAGGCAAGACAAATTGCACAGCACTCACCATTTTAATTAAATCAGTTACGATCAAAAATTGGTTACAATCAACACTGAATTGTAGCCAACAATCAGTTACACACTCAGAGCATCAAAGCAGAACATATACATAAGCACATACGACCTGTCACAATGTTTTCTTAGCGAAGCAGGGGATCCATTGCAATGTCTTCTCAGCGACACAGGGGATGGCCACGGTGGGGGTCTCAATCCACCCAAGAGGGAGCTTCCATAAGGGGCTTGGACGCTTCAGGCTTTGTACTCTGTCTTCCATCTGGTAAGGTCTGATATCACCGGTTCGGTCGTCTGCATCACCAGCTGGCTTGCGCAGTCATATGACTTTGCAAAATGTCAATCAAACTCTCCAAGTCTAGGATGTAACTTCCCTTTCTACAAAACTTCCTCTTTTGTTTTCCTCCAATTCTTACTTTTTATCATCCTAAACATGTCCCATCTTTGTTTTGTTTACAGAAGTTCCTCTTTTTCATGACTTCTGGTTACGAAACAGGCTCTGTGAGGCCTGTGAGTTGCTTGACAACGGTCGGTGTTGATACGGCAGCAATTGTGACAGTGACAACTTATCGGCCCTTTGCAGGTGTGGGGTGATAGTGCCTGACCAAGGCAGAGCTGTGAGGCCTCTGCCTCACCCTATCCCTTGATTCTCCAATATTGTGCTTCCCCTTCTTAATTTCAGCCAGGGGGGCGGGGCGGGGGTGGTCAGTACTCTACATAATTCACTCCATCACTTTGTAACTACTCTAAGCTGTTCAAACTTCGTGGGGCTCTTTCTGTATCATGTCGTAATATTCAAACCCATTCCGTGCCATCAATGGAGACTATTCTTTTCACAAAACAGTATTGATCTGTGCACTTGTCAGAGACGCATTTACAGTCCCTTGAATTAGCTGAATGAAACATGGGATCAACTTGTTTAAGCCGTGGTGCACCTGGTGACCTGGCAGCCATGAAGAAGGGTCAGACACCAAATCCCAACCTTTCCAAACTTGAATGGGGACATGAGAAAGCTTCCTTATTCTGGAAGTTATTTGTTTTACTACTTTGCCGCGGTCATTGATTTTTAGAAAATAAGTTGAATCATTTCCTTTGCCCGACTTGCCACTCCCCCGCAATAATTAGTGGAGTAACAGTTGATGTTGGATAATTGCAGCACACCCTTGGGTTGCTCTGTCTGCTAATAAATCAAGAGCATTCTCTGTTACATTAGTAATAATCTCAAGAATGGCCTGCAATTGGATAATAAAATTAAGTAATAAATTGGCTCACAAGCTCCATAGATGAGCTCATGGGGCTTCCAGGTGGCAGGGGGCCATAATATTAAATGATTCCCTGAGGTGTCCATTCACCTTTCCTCCACACTGGCTACTGCCTCCCTGTGTTAGATGGGTACTAGTGGACTGTCTAGTTTGTCTTAAGTCATCATACTCTGGACACACATCATTATCCCTCTGTTCTGGAAGTAAGAAAAATAAAGAGCAAATAACTCCTGTATCGTGTTCCCATCCAATTTGGTGGTAGTAATTTATAAGAGGCTGAGCCACGTATCAAATAATGACCTCTTAGGGCTCGTGTCCTTTTCTCAATTAGTGTATGTGAACAAAGTTTCTACTTTTTAGCAGTGAAACATTTGGTGTTAGTCGGAGCATTTGTTACTCTGAGCATTATCTCCATAAAGGTGCTTCTGCTTGGTCAGAGAATGTCTATAATGGATCCTGTTGAAGGGATTTTAGCTGTTGCGTAGCTGTGCTCCTACCCCTTTAATCCAATCACACGTGGTGGTGACTGTATATCCATAGTCATAGCCACTCACTTTTCTCATACCACTTAAGTCCTTGTTGGACCATGAGTATGTAAAAAGTATGGGTCCATTACCATCTGCCTATTGCCAAAAATTGGCAAACAGATATCTTGGATTCTGATAAGTCAAGGATTGCAAATCTGCAAGTGAAAGTACAATAACTGGTCTCCTAATATGCCCTGACAAGGATATTTAATTGGCCACTTTGGATCGGTATAGTTGTCCCAATAGGTCAGGTTTTATAGGTTTACCAGGCTGTAAATACTAGTACTTCAGGGGAAAGACGAACTGCAGTCCATGGCCAATTTTGTAATCCAAACGGGCCCGCCCCCACCCAACAATTGGTGAGATTGTAAGCCCAGGCTACTGATTCTGCTAAAGCCACAAACCCATTTTCTCCTTTCCAACTTGTTAAGGGGAGAGTGGTTCCTTCGCATAAACTTATCAAAACCAAAATTCCTACTTCACACTCTAACAATAACAATATATAAACAAGCTAAACATCAACAATAATAACCAACAGAATAAAATGATCATAATCAAATCAAAACAACTGTGGCGGAATAACATTATGTCTTACAAACGCTGTTGCCAAATAATTAGTAAAACCAGAAATGCTATTGTTGTTGTAACAAAGAGCAATTGGGCTGGAAAAGAGTTCAACTCTGTCTCGGTCCAGGAGCAGTTCTGCACTCCATTTCTCTGCTGTTTCATTCCTGTAGGAAAGCCATGCTTTGACTCAGCTTGTTCTGTCTCGATGGACTCTCTTCGGTTAAAAAGAGGAAAAGATCCATCGGGTAAGGATTCAATGGATTTTTTTCCAGATTAGTCCTGTGCCTCCCACACATATTTATCCTTTGGGAATTTTATACTCATTTGTACCTTCCCTACATGAGGAACATTCACTAATACTGGCTGTCCTATATGGAAAGGCATTGGATACTGTCCTGGGACTATTGACAATTGGGGAGGAATAATACTGGCAGTTGATAACAGAAGGTTTCATTTCTGGACTGCCTCCCACTCTCCATCTGTTGACTACATATACTGCTGACGGATGGCAGTTTGCCCAATCGACCTGCCTGATTTTTGCATACTGTTTCATCAGACCATTCGTTCATTCTACCAACACATTCGCTTGTGGATTCCTTCCTCCTTTGCCCAGTCTCACACCACCCCACAGTGAAGTGCGACCCATTATCACTCTCGATCACTTCCAGAGACGGGAGAGAACTAAACCGCTCCTTTGGGTGTTGAACAGTATTCTGCTCCATAGCCGCCGTAATGGCGGTGGCCATGGTAATGCCTGACATTACCTCCACTCTGACTAACAGATAGCGTTTTCCTTGAGAAACACAAAGCGGGCCAATATAATTGACCTGCCAAGGTATGCCAGAGTCTTCTCCCATCCCTTAGGTGCAGTGGAGGTGGCCTTATTTGGATGGTCAGTTGTGGATCTTAATCTGCAGCCAGGGCACAAAGTAACTAGATTCAGCTATACACTTAGTAATGGGCCACCCTAGAGGTATTCCTTCCGTGTACAGGTCTCACATACCAGAATGCCCTCACTTTGTATGTAGCCACGTCAGCAACCAATTCCGTCCTTGTTCATTGGTACACACCTCAAGCTTACTAATTTTGGTGAGTTCGTATGCCTGTTTACTTAAAAGTGCTGGGACCGTCTGCCTGTGAACATGTCCTTTTACCCATCCGATGCATAAAGGATTTTCCTTTCCTATTTGTAACAACACTTTCCAAGTATCGCTTCTCCATACTGAGACTTTATTAACCTTCCACTCATTGACAGCCTAGTGAGTAATCCAGTCTGTGGCTCCTGTATGCACAGCATGTGAGTAAGTATATATATGTACTTGGTGTTACTCCATGCAGCTAACACCGGCCCTCAGCTCTGAAACTTGCGCACTGCCTCCACCCTCTTCTATTTCAGTTTGTCCCATTTTTGTATCTAAGGCTACTGTTCTACAGTTCCATTTCCCATTCTCTCTTCTAAAACATGTATCCATAAAAAATATTCCTGTACGATCCAATTCATTTGTTAGAAGAGATGGATAGCTTGGAGTGGCAGTGTATACTACCCACGCATCTACAAGTTTTTGTAACTTAGATACTTTGGGTGTTCTTTCTTCAATAAGAGCTAAATCCATTATTCCTTCTAAATACACATGCCATTTGCAAACCATGGGGTTTTGAGCAACCCCTGTAGCGGGAGATCTTCCCTGGTGTACCATACCTAAGATTTTAAAGGGACCAAAGACAATCCTTTTCTGTGAAGCTTGTACGTATTCTGACCACTGGAGAGCTCTTACCACTGACAACAGCTCTTTTCCTAAATCGGAATACTGACGTTCAGCGTCTGTAAAAGACTTAGAATAAAACCCCAAAGGTCATGGGGACCTCTCAAGTCATTTTTGCCAAAAGTTACAATGGGATCCATATCCACTAAATCCTCACTCAACTTGTAGTGGGTCAACAGGATGTATGGGACCAAGTTGTTGGACTATTCATAACTCAGCAACTAAAGTTTGCAAAGCTTGCTCGTGCAATTCTGTCCACTCCCATTGCGTTCCCTTTTGTAGCAGGCTATATAACGGTTGGACAACGGTAGAAAACCCTGCAATATGTCTCCTCCAGCACCCAAGAGATCCCAAAACTTCCTGCTGTACTTTTATACATCCTTGGGCTTGTTTATCCTTTATTTTTTCAATGTATCTGCTGGGAGAGATATAGTGCCCTGGATCCACCCTATTCCTCTTCTTGGCTCCTCTTTTGTCAGCTCTTCTTGGCTCTGCTTGGCTCCACTCAGCATTTCTTTGCTCCTCGCAGTTTCACGCGGCTCCTCTCAGCTGTGCTTGACTCTGCTGAGCACTTCTCGTCTCCTCTTGACTCCTCTCTGCTCGAAATCGAGCTGAATGAAACCAAACTTAGCCGAGAGGAGCCGAGCAAAGCCAAACAAACCTGAAATGAGCCATGCTGAGCAATGTGAGCAGAGCTGTGCCACGCTCAGCTGTGCCATGCCGTGCCGAGCTGAACGGAGCAGGGCCAAGCTGAATTGAGCTGAGAGGAGGTGAATTAAGCTGAGAGGAGCCGAATCGAGCCGAGAGGAGCTGAAGCGATAAGACCTGCGCTGGGCAGAGCCGAAGCGAGCTGAATAGTGTGGTGTCTCAGTGCTGCCGCCGTGTGGCCAGATGCAGGTACTGCAGTCCGGGTGTCGCGGAAGCAGTGATGCCCCCCCACATGGGATGTGCTGTGGTCAAGGCCAAGTGAAGGAGAGTGGTGAAGGACAGCAGTGATACAAGAATTTCCAGCTTCCCCATGGGCTTGCAAGGAGAAAATGAGGCCCCAGTGCCATGAGAACAACATCTACTCATAGCCCTGAGTTGCAGAGACAACCGCTACAGCCAAGAGGACAAAGACCTGGGTCCTCTTGGTGCCTTCCAGCCTTGCCAGTGCCCTTTGTCATCTCCACCACGGGCTGTTTCACACGGTCCTACACCTGCCTCTCTTCTCCTGCAGGCTGGAGGCACCCATCTCACTTCCTCACCTTGCTCTCACCCCAGCCTTTCTGCACCTTCACTGATGTGTCTTCACCCTCACTGGCTGTTCTTGGAAACACAAAGCCATGGGCTGATCCAGATTCCCCCGGGGTGACCTCTTGCACCACAGCACTGCCCTTCCAGAGACATTTCTTCCTCCTGATGGACTCTCTCCACCCTTGAAGTGCCACTTTGTGGGTTTTTTACTTCCCTCTCTCCTTGCTTTTCCCCACTGCCAAGGAAAGCTTGGCCATCTCAGAAACTCCCCTTCAAGCAGGGAACCCAACCCATTTGCCTTCTTGGGGTCTTTCAGCTGACCAGAGAGAAGGACCCTCACCATGTTCTAAAACAGACAACTGCTGCTGCTGTTTTAGCTTCTCCGACAGACATGACCCTGGGCCTGGTGCTGTCCCCTCATGTCCTCAGGTAGAACAGACAAGACAATTCATATCCAACACCTCTTCCTGGGCAGGGCCTATGGGCACTTTGGCAGAGGTCCTTTCCCAGCCATGTCCCTGCTGCTGCTCTGTCACCTCCAGAGACTGAACCGACTTCACCGTCCCCTTTACAGCCAGATGCTTCCTACTGGGTTATGAGTTTCTGAGACACAATTGACCCCACAACAGACCCATCCATCCCCATCCTGGAGACCCAGGACCTGAACAGATAAAAGTGTGCTTCTTTTATCAAATACAGCAAATATATTTCCTACTAACAACTGGAGTGGAGAAACATTTTTCACAGGAACTGCTGTGTTTATGTTGACACATTTTATATCTCCTCTTCTGCTACTTTTTTTCCTCTTTTTCCTCTACATTCTCTGTCTTCAAAAGTTTTTCAAAGGGAAAGATTCATTGAATCATAGATTAATGTTTGAAGAAAGCCATGAACATCCTCTTGTCTCACTCTCCTGCTCAAGGCAGGGTGAACAAGATGATGATGAGGGTGTTCGAGGCCTTTTCTCATCTTTGCATCATCCACAAAGGAGCTGAAAACGTACTCAGTCACATCACACAGGAGAGAATGAAGGCGTTCAACAGTGTTGGCCCAAGTGCTGCTCGCTGAGGGATGTCACCAGTAACTGCCTGCACGGAGAACATCGTACCACTGATGACGCTTGGCTTTGGTCATTGAGCCAGCTTCCCATCCAGTGTCCACTTCTTCAACCCAGACAGCCCCCCTCTGGCTGTAAGGACACCATGGGAGACCATGTCTAAGGCCTTGCAAAATCCCATGTACACAACATATTCTTCTTTCCTCCATATGTTTTGGTTCAAGATCCCTTTCTTGTCCTTCAAGTGGCTGGAAATGGCTGCAGGACATTTGCCATCCGCCTCCCAAGGACAGGGGAAGGCTGAACAACTTGCAATTGTCCTAATTCTTGTTTCTGCTTTTCCTGAGCATGGGTTTGATGTCTGCATTTTCCAAGGACCCCAGAAGCTCTCTGATTGCTCTGGCAACTTCAAGATCACAATCCAGCATCACGGGAAAGGTGATGTAGCAGACAGGAACTCTTGCATGAGCCCGCCCAAGGCAGCTGAGAGGAATCTCCCTGGGCCCGTGGGGTTTGTTCCTGGAGTCACACAGAGAAATGTCAGGGTTCTGTCAGTCCATGTCTGAGCTGGGCTCATGGACTCCTTATGCACCCAGGGAGAAACTGTAGAAGGAGATCAAAGCCTTCAGGCACTGCCCTGAGGAGATGCCCTTTCTTTATGGAGAGGCAGCTCTGGAGGCCAGCTCGGTCACACAAGTGCCCACTGCCTGTCGCTGCCTGCAGTCAAAGCACGACCACACAGCACGGCTGTGACCCAGCTGCTAGAGCAGTCAGGCCTTGCAGCAAGGCCAGGGATCAGGAGGAGAGTGTGGAAGGGGAAAGAGAAGATATCAAGTGCTGGAGCTACCTGGCAGTGCTGCTGTTCTGAGACTCTTTTCCCCTTCATCCGTGCACACCCCTGCAGCTCCAAAAAGGCCTGGGATGAATGGGCTCAGGAAAAAGTATTCTCTGCAGGGCCCTTTATTTAAAAACACGAAGAACATATTTCCGTATTTACCACTCCATCAGAAATTAAAAGCAGACAGTGAATTTGAAAAAAAAAAAAAGTAATGAAAACATTATCACAGTTAAATTTGACCACGAACAAAAAAAAAAGGACAGGCTGTACCTCAATGAGTTGCATTACAGCTGCTGTGCAGAGGATGAGCAGTTTGTTGCTTTTGCTAAACACCCAGTTATCAGTACCAACACTGCACCCTTGAGATGCTGGTTCCTCATGCTGTAGATGGGGGGGGGGGTTTCACTGCTGGAGGAACCACCATATAAAGCACTGCCATCACCAGATCCAGTGATGGGGAGGAGGTGGAGACAGGCTTCAGGTGGGAAAATATGCCAGTGCTGATAAAAAGGGAGACCGGGGCCAAGTGAGGGAGGCAGGTGGAAAAGGCTTTGTTAGTGCCAGTGTCTCATGAAAAAAAACGGAGCAAATGAACCCAGAGGAGTGCCAGGTAATTGCTGTCCCCACTCACCCAGTACCATCTCTCAACACCATTGTGGGGCTGCAGGCTCTTCCCCTGGTGCCATTGTTGCCCATCATGTCACAGCCAAACTGTCAGTATGGAGCGAGTGTCCCCAAAGCACCCAGGAGGGACCTCCCGTGCATGACCGTCATCTCCGGGGTTGCAGAGTTGTTGCCATCAGTGTACCAGAGTGATGATCACTCATAGACCTCTGCTGATGTGGGGAGGGACTCTGAGCTGGGGTCCAAAGGAATCCATTTACAGCACAGGCATGACTTAGAGGGAGCCTGCACCGTCCCTCTGCACCCAGGCCATGCTGAGGTTTTACATTTCTCCAACTCTTGGCAGTGCTGTTGCATCCCGGTGAAGCCACGTGAGGATAGATAAACTTTTTTAAGAAACTCCATGTCCTTAACAGTCTTTTGGGGGCCCATAATTGAAGACAAGCCCTGAAAACTGGAAGCATGCAAGCCTGCTCTCTATCCTGAGATATATTGCCTCCTAAAAATGCCCAATGTTCTGCAAGCTCTGCAGAGGTGCACAGGACACACCGACCTCCCGAATTGGTCCTCTGGGTGTCGTTGCAAAGATAACCTCAAGTGTTGACAAGTCCCAGAGCACTGCAAGTGTTTACCGGCTCCAAGAACTGCCAAAGTACTTGATAATCTTCACAGTAGGAGCTCTGGGTTCTCTGGTATTTTTGATGCTGGCATTCTGTGTGGTGATCTGGATGTGGAGGAGCAGAGCAAGGTGAGTCACTGGTTTCCCCCTTTGCTTCCTTCAATAGCTGCTCGTAGCCATGAAGCGTTGCTGGCCAGGCTGCTGTGCAGCAGTGAATTAGCGGTTGGCCAAAATCCTCTGCTGAGGTTGTCGCTGCTGTCAGGTGTTTGATTGGGGTCTGAACTCCTGGGCCTTCTTCTCTGGAGTACACTCTGACTAAAGCCAAGGTTGGCTCAGACTGACCCTGCCTGGACAGGAGCAGCCCCAGCAGTGAGAGGTGTGGGCAATGCAAGGTCCCTGTTCTCCATTTGCAGCTGAGACTTCAGCAACCTTTCCTCACCACAGAGCCCTCTCTGCAGCTTCTGAAGACCAGCTGCAAACCGGCAGCTGCCCCTTGCACCCAGACAACCAGAGCACCTACCCCAGCACCCCTGAGAGCTGGACTCAACCACTCCAGCCAGGAAACCATGACGATCTGGCCTCTCCCTCACCATCGACCCCCAACCAGCCCATCCTTGTTAGCTGTGCTGCTGCAGAACCATCCCGGCAGCCTCCAGTTGCAGCTCTAAACAAAATCACCCCTGCGCCCCCCTGCAGCCCTCCAGCAGCTGCCCTGCTGCTGCAGGACATGCCCAGGACGTCCAACCTGAGGGTATAATAGTACGGATCTCTTCCGTATGACTGGGGACACAAAGCTTTTTTATTTCCATTTCTTCTTCAAGTGGAATTCAGGGATGCTCAAAGAGCAAAGTCAGTCTATAAAACAGAAAAAAATATTCTCTGTTGTTATTTGACTGCTAAAGGAAACCTGGAGAGTTTACAAGGTTAGAGTTTGCTGCCTGGCCATCCAGAAGGATCAGGAAAAGCTGGAGAAGTTGGCCCATGTGTACCTCGCAGCTCAGGAGAGGTCACCAGGCTCTAAAAAATCGGTGCTGTAGACCACAGAGGCATGGGAGAGCACACAGGGCAATTATCTCACGACTGATTTGCTCCAGGTGCCATCCTCGGCTTCACCCACAGGCAAGGGACCCCGGCCGGGACCAGCTTTTTGTTTGATGCCATTCTACTCTTGAGAGGAGAGCAGAAATGGACTCCTCTCTTCCCCCATTTGTCACATACTTCTTGAGAGCTGCAGGTGACCAGACTTTAGACGGCAGAAGTACCGACACCCACCCCAGCCCCCTCGTCATCATTGAGGCCCTGCTCTGGGCCCACTCTGCAGCTCCATGTCTTGCTTATGCTGTTCACCACTGTACATCCCATGGGATAAACACCAGGGAAGAACCTCAGCTAATGATAAAGGAAGAGGAAAGACCCGTCCTTATGCAAAAGACAAAAGTTGAAAGGGGAAATAGGGAAGAACCCTTGGCCACCACTGAGCAAGAGAGGTGGTGGAAGGTATGTTTGGATGAAGGGTCTGTGAGTTCCTTCCATGGGCTGCCAGGTCCCATTTTATGGCAATTGGTCAGGATTCCCTCATGAACTCCTCATGGTTGTCCTCTGGGATCTGTGTCAGGAGATGCAGTGACACTGTAGCACATGGGAGCCAGGGGATGTTAGGGGTCTGAGCCTGGGAGATGCTCAAATCCATCAGCGTGATCCCAGACTGCCAACAAGCAGGAAACCGGGGTCCGAGCTGAACTCTCACAGTTGCTGCACCCCAGCCCCGAGCTGAGGCTGCAAACAGTGGCTGCTTCTCTACAACATTCCCATTGGCACAGGAACCCAAATAGTGGTGGGAGATAAGGACATTTAACCAAGGAAAGCCTCCCCTTGGCCAGCAAATCGCTTTTCATCTGGGAGGTGATGGAAGATCCCTGCCCACCCACTGGTCAGATGTGAGGAATTGCTGCATTGAACGGTCACTCATGGGTAGGCCTGTGGGGGAAGTAGGAAATGGGGGCACCATGTACTCTTGTCCCACTGTTCACCTCATGTCACTGCATTCCTATCTGTGAGCCTCTGGCAAAGAGAACTTGAGAAGAGCCGAGAGCTGGAACACCACCCCCACCAACACAGCCGGAGAGAGCTGGGGTTGTGCTCTCCTGTTAAACAGTGCTCTGGCACAACGTTGGCCTGTGCCAAGTAGAGCACTTTCAAGGCCTTCTTGGAATTCTTCTGGAGCTGATGTGGGCGTGGGAAATGTTTGTGTGCAGCCAACTTGGAGAAGGATAGAATTTATTGGCCTCTTCCCTTGCAATTAGCCTTTGGCCACCTGAATCCCTTCACTTTCCTGCAATCCACTGTGTGGCTTCCATGATGGTTCAGCCTGAGTTGTCACCTGCAGACAGTGGGGTGAACATCGACTCACTGAGCACTTTTCCTCCCCTTAAGGTACAAACCCTGAACATAGCCCTAATGGCCTGCATAAGACTTGACCTGCAATTGGGACAACTGGAAGTGCCCTCCCACGTGGTCAAGGCCAAGTCTCTTCCAGACTCTCAATCAGGATTCACGGACACAGGTTTGTAAAGCATTAGCTGGTTGAGATGAGGCAGACCCAGTGGGTGGTGCTGGGTGCTGACTTTGAGAAGGCCTTGCCAACACGCTGCTCACAAATTCTGTGGGGCCGTGTTCACTCAAATCACAGTATCACACAGTATCACAGTATCATAAAGTTGGAAAGGACCTCCGAGATCATCGAGTCCAACCTATAACCCAACACTAACACCAACACTAACACCATCATCTAAACCATGGCCCTCAGTGCCTCATTCAGTCTCCCCTTAAACACCTCCAGGTTCAGCGACTCCACCACCTCCCTGGGCAGCGCATTCCAGCAGCCAATCACCATTTCAGTGAAGAACTTTTTCCGAACATCAAGTCTAAAGTTTCCCGGACGAAGCTTAAGTCCATGCCCTCTAGTTCTGTCACTGGTCACCTGAGAGAAGAGACCAACCCCTTCCTGACTACATCCTCCTTCTAGGTTGTTGTAGAGAGCAATGAGGTCTCCCCTGAGCCTCCTCTTCTTCAGACTAAACAGCCCCAACTCCCTCAGTCGCTCCTCGTAGGGCTTGTGCTCCAGCCCCTTCACCATCTTCGTTGCCCTCCTCTGGACACACTCCAGCATCCTGACATCTTTCCCAAACTGGGGAGGCCCAGAACTGCACACAGTACTCAGGATGAGGCCTGACCAGTGCTGAGTACAGGGGGCCGATAACTTCTCTGGTCCTGCTCGCTACACTATTCCTGATGCAGACCAGAATGCCACTGGCCTTCTTAGCTACCTGGGCACATTGCTGGCTCATGTTGAACTTCCTGTCAACCAACACTCCCAGGTCCCTTTCTGCCTGACTACTCTCCAGCCACTCTGTCCCCAGTCTATAGCTCTGCATGGGATTGTTGTGTCCAAAATGAAGTACCCAACATTTGGACTTATTGGAATCGGCCCATCTCTCCAGTCTGTCCAGGTCCCTCTGTAGGGCCATCCTACCCTCTAGCAGATCATCCCTTCCTCCCAGATTGGTATCATCTGCAAACTTGCTGATGATGGACTCAATCCCCTCATCCAGATCATCAATAAAGATATTAAACAGGACGGGACCCAACACCGATCCCTGAGGGACAGCACTGGTGACCGGCCGTCAACTGGATGAGACACCATTCACCACCACTCTCTGGGCTCGGCCATCCAGCCAATTCCTAACCCAGCACAGAGTGCTCCCGTCTAAGCCACGGGCTGCCAGCTTCTCTAGGAGTCTACTGTGGGAGAGAGTGTCAAAGGCCTTGCTAAAGTCCAGGTATACCACATCCACAGCCTTCCTCTCATCCACCAGGTGAATCACATGGTCATAAAAGGAGATTAGGTTGGTCAGGGAGGACCTGCCCCTTCTAAACCCATGTTGGCTGGGCCTGATCTCTTGGCCGTTCTGCAGGTGCCGCATGATTGCACCCAGGATTATCTGCTGCATAATTTTACCTGGGACTGAGGTCAGGCTTATGGGTCTGTAACTATCTGGATCATCCTTACTTCCAGTCTTCCGGGACCTCTCCGGTGAGCCAGGACTGTTGAAAGATGATGGAGAGCAGCTTAACAAGCTCTTCTGCCAGCTCTCTCATCACCCTAGGATGGATCCCATCCGGCCCCATAGACTTATGAGGGTCCAAGTGGCTCAGCAGGTCTCTAACTTCCTCCGCATGGATTGCAGGAGGGCCGTATTTCACCCTGCCCCATCAACCACTTCAGAGGACCAACTGTCAAGCAAACAGACATCCTTACTGTTGAAAACTGAGGCAAAGAAGGCATTAAGTACCTCAGCCTTCTCTGCATCTTTGGTTACTATATTTCCCTCCACATCCAATAAGGAGTGGAGGTCGCTGTCACCCTTCTTTCTACTATTGATATATTTATAAAAACTCTTCTTATTATCCTTAACAGAAGTGGCCATTTTGATCTCCAACTGGACTTTTGCTTCCCTGATTTTTTTCCTACACGACTTAACAACATCTTTGAACATGACCTGGCTTACTTCCCCTTCTTTCCAATGGCGATACATCCTCTTTTTCTTACTTAGTTCCTTCAGAAGCTCCCTACTCATCCAGGCTGGCCGTCTACCCCTATGACTCTTCTTACAACACATGGGGACAGCCCGCTCCTGTGCCTTCAAGATTTCATTCTTGAAGTGGATCCAGCCTTCCTGGACCCCCTTGCCACTAAGAACTATTTCGCAGGGTACTTTCCTGACCAGTTCCTTAAATAATCCAAAATCTGCCTGCCGAAAGTCCAGCATCGATGTCCTGTTCCTGGCTTTTAATGTTACATTGTTTAGAGAGAACTCAATTATCTCATGACCAGACAGCCTCCGACAACAACATCACCCACCAGCCCTTCTTTGTTTGTAAACAGCAGGTCAAGAAGAGCCTCACCCCTGGTAGGCTCACTCACCAGCTGCGACAGAAAGCACTCCTCAATACACTCTAAGAACCTCCTGGACAGCCTCCTCTCGGCAGTGTTAAGTTCCCAGCAGATATCTGGAAGGTTAAAGTCTCCTAAAAGAACAAGGGCAACCGATCTAGAGGCAGCCTCCAGTTGTTTAAACAATAGAAGATCCACCTCCTCCTCCTGGTCAGGTGGTCTGTAACATACTCCAACCAGGAGATCAGACTTGACTGCCCCTTTGATCCGTACCCATAGTCACTCAATCTGGTCATCACTGATCTCGACTTTGACAGCATCCAGGGTTTCCTTAGTATAGCGGGCTACCCCTCCACTCCTCCTCTCGTGCCTGTCTCTCCTGAAGAGTCTGTAGCCTTCCATGGCAGCACTCCAGTTATGAGAGCCGTTCCACCATGTTTCCATGGCAACTATGTCATAGCTCTCCCACTGAACCAGGATTTCCAGCTCCTCCTGCTTTTTCCCCATACTGTGTGCGTTTGTGTACATGCACTTCAGTTGGGTTACTGATGACACCCTTTGAGATGGCTCATCCTCCATAGAAACATCTCTGGTGAGCCTAGTATCTCCCCCCTCCCCCTTCCTACCTAGTTTAAAGCCCTCTCTACAAGCCCTGCCAGCTCCTGGGCTAGAATCCTCTTGCCCTTTGGAGTTAGACGAGACCCATCTGGGTCAAGCAGGCCAGGTGCCATAAAGGTTTCTCCATGATCATAGAACCCAAAATTCCTCTGCTGGCACCAGCCCCTAAGCCATTTATTAAGAGCATAGATTCTCGTGTTCCTTTCAGTATACATCTCTGCCACGGGAGGAACCGAGCAGAACACCACCTGTGCTCTTGCCCTATCCATTGACCGTCCCAGCTCCTGAAATTCCTTTTTAACAACCCTTGACTCTCTTTTAGCTAACTCATCACTGCCAGCCTGGACCACCAGAAGCGGGTAATAATCTGATGGTTTAATTAGGTCTGGGAGTCTCTTAGCAATGTTGCCTACCCGGGCTTGGGGAAGGCAGCAGACTTCCCTATGAGTTGGATCCGTTCTACATATAGGTCCCTCCGTCCCTTTCAGAACTACCCTCCTTTTCTTTTTCTTACTTGAAATCCTGACCTGTCTGACAGGCAATGCGAAGCCATTAACCTCCTCAGGTGAGTTCTCTGTGATACTGTCCTCCACCTGAGCATCAAATTCCAGTACTCCAAACCTGTTTTGTATGGGCAGCGGGAAAGGTGCCATCTGAAAGGGAGGTCTATAACCTCCACGAGAGCAGAACTGCTCCAGTCCTCCTCACCAATCAGGTCACTCCCCCTATCCTGTTGATGAGGAATATGGTGTTCCTCTGCCTCCTGGGGAGGATTACTGGGAGGAGAGAGGGTTCTACTCCACCAGTCTATGTCCTTTTCACTTTCATGGATACTCCGCAGCCTCTCTACCTGATCCTTAAGATCTGCAACCATAAGGAGCAGATCTTGAATCTGTTCACACCTCACACAGGCGTTTTTTTGTATGGTCCTCAGGAACCACAAGCAAGCTGAGACATTCCTTGCAGTCCTGAGTCTGGGCAGCTGCATCCCTTAATAGAGGCTCAGTTTGGACAGCGACACTCCTGGTAGCAGAGGTTTTGCCATGCCTGGTCACCATTGCTGCAGAGAAGTGGGAAAGCCAATCACCTGCCAGAGAGTGCCTGCTTGTCCTGCCTGTGCGAACTGCCTGTACTGCAACCCTGTTTTCCCGCTCCTGTTTGCCGCGCTCCAGTCGCTGGCATTCCCAGGAAGATGTTTAAATGCCCCACGGCTTCTTCCGGGACCGCCCCCCTACCACGCGGTTGGCCCACGTGACAGTTGCCACTTCTAGGGTTCAGAGAGAGTCGCCCTGACAGGGTCCTCTCCTGAGCTTTTGCCTTTCACCAGGAACTCTCCACCTGCCCAGATTGAGCACCCGTCTGCAGTACTTACCGTTCCTGCCGCCGATCACGTCGAAACCATCCATTCTCAGAAATTCAGTAGCTTGAAAACCATTTTAAAGGCCCTAAGGGTCTGTTGTGGGAGCACCCTCAGGGCAGCCTCTGCCAGAGCCTGACGACAGTATCTGTGAAGAAATTTTCTCCCGATGTCCAGTCTGAACCTCCCCTGGTACAAATGATGTCCCTGTGTGTTTGCTCTCAGGTCCTTCAGACGGGGCAGGGGATCCTCGCCTTGGAAACAATTGGCTTCACCACCCAAGGCCCCACCACCTTCACTGGCAACACTGGTGTGAACCATGATATAGTGCAAGTGTCACTGCTCCGTGTCCACATCCTGGAAGGAGGTGAGGCCTGGTAGGACTTCCTGATGGCCCTTGAGGGCCCTTCCAAATCAACTCAACCCAAACCAACCCAACCCATGATTCCAAGATCTTGGAGGACCCTTCTAACCCTTTCCATGGTTCAGAAGTCTTTGAATCACTTCCAACTCAACCCAACACAATCCTTTTTAAGATCTTTGACAACCATTCAAAAATAAACTCAACCCAACCAATTCCAGGATCTTGGAGGTCCCTTCCAAACAAATCACATCCACTCCATAATTCCATGATCTTGGAAGACATTTCCAAATGATTCAATGGTTCCCAGGTCTTTGAGGTCCCTTCTAACCCAACCCAAATTAAACCAACCCAACCCAATCCAACAAAACCCAAATGAGACCAACCAAACCGAACTCAATCCAAGAAAACTCAATCCAAAAAACTCAATCCAACCCAATTGAACCCAACTCAACCAAAATCAAACCAACCCAACCCAACAAATTGCATGTAAACCCATCTAAATTTCACCCAAACCAACCTATTTCAACCCAACACAGCACAATCCAACCAAACCCAACGCAACCCAACCTACTCCAACCCCACCTAACTCAACCCTACACAACAAAACCCACCCAACCCATCCTGACACAATATAACACAACTAAACCAAACCCAACCCAAATCAATGCAACTCAACCCAATTGAGAAAAACTGAACCCAACTCAACCCAAATCATCCCAGACTCCCGAACCCAACACAACTGATCCCAACCTAACTAAACTCAAGGCAGCCCAACATAAACAAACCCAACAAACTCAATCTAACACCACTCAACCAGAACCAAACTAACCCAACGTAACCCAAACAAACACAAACCAAACTAAATAAACCAAATCCAAACCAACCCAACTCAAGTCAAACAAATGCTACCAAACTCAACCCAACTCAATTTAACCCAACCCAACAGAACACAACTCGATCTAATTAAAGCCAAATGAACTCAACCCAACACAATGCAACCCCATCCAATGCAACCGAAGCCAACCAAACTCTACCGAATCCAAACAAGCCAAACACAATCACACTCGACTCAAGTAGAGCGAACATTACTGAATACAAGCAAAACCAAATCACCTCAACCCAACCCAACTAAATCACACCAAAGGAAACTCAGCCCTACTCTATCTAAATTACCCAATCTAAACAAACCAAACACAAACTTACCCAAAGAAACCTAACCCAAGTCATCCCAAGTCAAACCAAATAAAACCAACCCAACTCAATTGAACACGACTCAATCCAACAAAACCCAAATCAATGCAACACAACTCAACTAAATCAAACAAACTAAACCAAACCCACCACAATCCAATTCAACACAACTCAATCCAAATAAACAAAAAACAATTAACACAACCCAATCAAAACCAATCCAAACAACTCTACACAAACAAACCCAACTTAACCCAACCCAACTCAATCCAACAAAACTCAACCAAAATCTATCCAAACAAAATGTACCAATCTAACTTAACTCAGCCAAACTCAACTGAACACAAATCAACCCAACTGAACTGAACCCAACCCAATGGATCCCAACCCATCTCAACCAAAGTAAACTCTAACCGACCCAGCCCAACCCTACTACATCCAATCCAACCCTTTTCAATCCAACCCAATTCAATAAAAACAATGCAAACTATAACCAACGCAACTTAACCCAACCCAACCATTCCCATTTCAATCCAATGCAATGCAGCCGAACTCAACTGAATCCAGGTGAATCCAACTCAACCCAACTCAATGCAAACCCCGAACCCAGCCTAACTGATCCCAACCAAACTCAACCCAACTCAACTAAACCAAAACAAACTCTAACCAACACAACATAACCCAAACAGGCCGAATCCAACTCAAGTCAAGTCAACTCAACCCAACTCAACACAACTCAAGCCAAACCAATGCAAGCAAATGCAACCAACACAATTAAACCAAAACCAACACAACACAAACAAATCCAAATAAACCCAACTCAACTCAACCAAACTCAACTGAGCACCATTCAAATTCAACCAAACCCAAATTAACCAAACCCAACTCATCTAAATCTAACAAACTAAATCAAACTCAACCCAACTAAATCAAACTAAACCAAAATCAACCCAACTCAACCCAACCCAATCTTACCCAACTCAACCCAACTCAACTCAACAAAACCCAATCCAACCTATTAAACCCAAACAAACCAAATTAAATCAAACCCAAACCAACTCAATCCAACACACCTCAACCCAAATCTACCCAATTGAACTCAACTCAACTCAACCAAACTCAACTCAACTGAACAGAAAGCAATGCAAACCAACTCAACACAAAAAAACTGAACCAAACCCAACTCAAAAAATAAAAACTCTAACCAAACAAACTCAACAAAAATAAAGTCTTCCCAAGACTACCCAATCCAACTGATCCTAAACCAACTCAACCAAAACAAACTCTAACCAACCACACCCAACCCAACAAAACAGAACCGAACCCAAATCAACCGAAACCAAACTAATCCAGCTCAACCCCACTAAAGCCAACGAACTCAACACAACACAACACAACACAACAAACACAACACAACACAACACAACACAACACAACACAACACAACACAACACAACACAACACAACACAACTCTACTAAATACAACCGAACTAAACACAACAAAATCAATCCAACCCAATCCATCTGAACACAACCCAACTCAACGAAACCTAACTCAACCTAACCTAACCCAACCAATCTCAACCAAATGAAACCCAAATCAACCCTACATAACACAACATCCAAGTCCGACCCACATTAAACTCTAACCAGCCCAACTCAACCAAATGCAACCCAACTCAACCCAACTCAACTAGGCCCAAGTCAACCCAACCAACTCAACCCATATTAAACAAACTTAACCCAAATATACTCAGTCCACTCAACCCAATACAACCAAACCCAACACAAACCAATTCAACAAAACAAAAAGACTCTAACCAACCCAGGCCAACACAATTCAAACCAACACAACTCAATACAACAAAACCCGAATCAATGCAAATCAACCCAACTAAAACAAACTAAACAAACCTCAACACAACTCAAACCAACTGAACATAACCCAAATCAACCTAACTCAAGCCAACCACACCCAACCAAAAATAAACCAACTCAATCCAACCCTTTCAATCAAAACAAAACTACAATAACCAACCCAACCTACCAGCACAATCTAACATGACTCAGACAAAATCTACCCTATAGAATTCAAAACAATCCAACAAAACCCAGCACAACCCAACTCGACCTAATGCGACCCAAGTCAATTCACCTCAACCCAACTCAACTCCCCGAAACCAACCCAACTGAAACCAACTAAACCAAAGCAAATTCTAACCAACCCAACCCAATGCTGCCGAATACAAATCAACACAACTCAACACAACTCGAGACAAAACAACCCTAACAAACCCAAAACAACCCAAGGAATCCAACCAACAAAACAGAAGCCAACCCAACTCTACCCAACTCAAGTGAATAAAACTTAATCCAACAAACCCCAAATCATCGCAACCCAATGCAAATCAAAATCAAACTAAACCAAACTCAACCCAACTCAACCAAACACAACCCATCCAAACCAAGCTCAACACAACACAACTCAAGCCATTCCGACTCAAATAAATCCAAACAACCCATCTGTAGTAGTTTGGCTTTGGGATTTTTTTAGGCCTTCTTTAGCAACAGGGGTCAGAAATCTACGGAAGTATTCCATAGCTTCCTTTAATGTCACACAACATATCAATAAGGTGTAGATAGGAGAGTTCACTCTCTTCTCTTCCGGACAAGTTTGGGAAGAGTGGGTCCTTTGTGTTGTTTTTTCTTTTCTGGAGCTGAGGCCTGTGGTGACTGCTGTTGTCTGCCCACGCGTGTGGGGAGAGTGTTGCGTCACTTTTAGTCCTGATTTTCTCAAGGGAACTGGTGAGATTTTGCTAATTCTCTATTTTTTTTTAGTTACCGGGTTGTTCAATTGTGCATCCCTGTTTTGGTTTTGTTCCTTTTTTAACACTTTACCCCTTTTTTTCTTACCCTCTTCCCTTTCTTGGAAGTTCATAATACCCTTGCTGTATATGATGGTGTATATGTAGAAATTCACACATACACTTGGTATAGTTCAGCTGATTTTAATTTCTCTCCATTTCTTTGTTTTTCCTTTACCTGAAGGGGGAAGCGGTGAAGGGGCTGTCACTGAGTGTTGGAGGTTCTGGCAGGTAGCCAGCTCAAACCTGCTCAGCTTTTGGTAGCAGAGGATGGTTAGGATTGCTTAAACTTGGTTTGTTTTGAAAAACATGGTCCGGGAAGAGAGCCAAGCTTGGTTTTATTTTGTAAACAAAGCTGTTGTTTTGGGAACAGCATCCGGGAACGCTGCCAGAGTCCGGGAAGACTGCCAAGCGCAGTCTTTTTTTACAAGACAACTACTGGGAAAGCAGCCAAGAAAACTTTGGACATGGTCAGGCTCCTGGCGTATTTCAGCTGATCAGTCGACTCCCCACTGGCTCATTAGCATCTCCCTCTCCATTCGCTCCTGGGCAATACGGAAGTTCTCCTTGTCGTTCTGGAACTCCAAAATTTCCCTTTTCATCCGCTCCTGAGCAGCATGAAATTTCTGTAAATGTCGCTGGAAATTTACGTTTTCCATTTCCAGCTGCTCCTGGGCCTTATGAAGCCTCTCCAGGTTGACATGAAAGGAGGCTTCTTTCAGCTGCAGCTCCTCTTGTTGCTGCTTGAGATCCTGCCACCCTTGCAGCAGCAGCTCCTCTTGTTGGGTCAAGTGGGCCTCCTTCTCTGCCAGCTCCTTCTCCTTCTCTCTCCTCTTAATTTGGAATGGTTTTGGCACCTCTGATGCTTCTTCTTGGTGCTCTTTGTTGCAGCCTACTTCTCTTTTACCATCAGATCTTGCTTGCTTCTTGATGAGAGAATAGATCTTCCAGCAGCTAAGAATTGAAAGTGCTGCAGGTACAGCCCAGAGGACAATATCATAAGGGCAGAAATGTCTTTGAGACATTCTCAGCAGATCCTTAGAGAGAGAAACAGAAACCATGGTCATATGGTCACAAGGAAGGTAACAGGAAGCCTAAAATTTCATACTTGCCTTCAGGTATCTCTGGTAGCACCAACAGGCTGGTTTTCCAGCCACTCTGGACATTCCCATTGCTGTTCCCCCAGCAGAGCACACCACGGGAGCCTCACCTGAGACCAAGGATCCCTGGACACTGCTCGCAAGGGGACTTATCACTCTCACCTCACCAAACCCTGACCCTTAGAACAACTTCACCTTCTTGCGGTGAGTACTCCCCTGATGCCCGCTCATGTTGGAATCCATGCAGAAGCACCCCAAGAGCTGTCTCAGAGCCACACCACAAACTCCCATGAACGCAGTTGCCATCCCTGCACTGCCAGCAGTTTCTGGTGAGGCAGAGTTCCCAACACCCAGGATAGTCCATTCTGGGGACTGCTTCAGGGCTCCCCCAGGAAAAAGCTCAGGGCAAGTCCCCTGTGACTGAGCCCATGTCCTCTGAAGGGACAGATCTGAGCGTGCTGCTGGTCCCTGCCTCCGCCACCACCAGACTGCAGTGGTTACACTGCCAAATATCAAAAGCAGTGGAAATCATCACTGGAATTAAAGACCATCCAGAAAGATCACAGAGCAAACAAAGAGAAAGCAAAACTGTAATGGAGCTTCAGCAGTCAGGCCAGGATGGGCTTCCAAACCATGGAGTCAGCGATGCTGCACTTGGCCAACAAATAGGATTGGGGTGAAGGAGCTCAGGAGAAGGCTGTCTCCGGTAAAGCAAAAGGGGACAACCTGGGCTCGGAACATGCCCCACGTAGAAAAGAAGCAAGAGCACAGCCTCTGCCTTCAATCTGGGAGACCATGCCATGGAGATTCAAGTAATTACTGCACAGAATCAGATGCGGGCAGACCTGACTTACCCTTGATTAGAGCAGAGTTTCCTCTTCGCTGGAACTGGTACCAGGAACTGTGATGACTGAATAGCAGCTGTTTCGTTTCTTACACAAAGACAAAGGCACGGGCAACTCCCAACAGAGAGACCACCTGCCTCCTTCAGATCCTCCTGGAGAGTGAGGCCAGAGTGTGCTTGACCCTGGAGAGCAGAGAGGTCTTATAGGACAGAGGTCTGCATCACAGAGAATGACATCACAAAGGCCACAGCCACCGGCCTTTGTGATGTCACTGATCCGTAAGCCCGTGCATCCCCCACTCCAGGTTCCCAGAGCATCCACAAGGCACACGCCTTTGCAGCATTTCTTGCTTTCGTCTCCCAGCCTGCCCTGGTGAAACCCATTGAAACTGAAATCATGAGAGGGGAGCGACCACAGAACACGACTCGGTAGCTGCAAGCACCCAGAGACAGGGAGTAGCCAAGCAATCAAGAGCTCAGACTGGGGGTGGTTGGAAGAGAAATATATTCAGAAGTTTTTCAGTGCCATGCAGAGCAAACTTCTTTTGTACAAACATCTTTTAGGCCCTTCTGCTTGGGAGCTGACAGGAAAATGGATTTCATTGCTAAATGTAGCTGTGCATCAGTTGCTTTACATCACGTTATGTGCAGGTGAGAGGTCCACCACAGGCCTAAGCTCCAGACAAACAAGAACAAAGCAAGGGACCAACTGTTCCCAAACCTCGCAGGAAAAGAAGACAGCGAACTCTCTTATCTATGCCTTATTTATATGTTGTGTTACGTTAAAGGAAGATATGAAATACTTCCGTAGATTGCTGACCCCTGTTGCTAAGAAAGGCCTAAAATATCCAGAAACCAACCCACTACATTCTCCACCCCTTATTTCATATCATTTCTTTAATGCAACACCTGTACATTGTGTTTGACCGTATTCTGCGCATATACATAGATATATACAGTGCCTGTTTTATTCCGAGGTTGTCTTCTGTCATTGAAGATCATGTTTTATTTTGAGATTGTCATCTGTTGTAGGAGATCAACACCAACAGCATCTCAGTACGGATTCTTGTCCCTTTAGTCACAGTCACAGTTCTGGTTTTAAGGCTGATTCACTGGTCTGGGTTGGCTCATCATTCGATACCGGGATCCGCTGAGTTCAGGTCTTTCTCATCTCCTGTCTGGTCTCCTGTAAAACTCAACTCAAGGAATGGAATTCTTTATTTCCCAAGTATAGATTTCTTGGAGGCACACACTGGATCTCTTCATACTTCCTAATTACCCACCAGGTATTTCCAGGTCCTTGAGAAAAAACAATCCCACAAAGGGGTTTGTCTTGGCCTGAGGGAGGAGTAATCCAAAGAGTCTTACCTCATATGACGCTCAGATAGATCGCTGGAACTGTGTCTCTATCTACATTGTGGAGGGATTCTGCTTGGGCAAGACCAGCTTGATTGACAGAGCCTCTTGTGTTAACTAGCCAGGCGAAGTGCTTATCCCAGTTTTTTAAATTCCCCAACCTAGTGACCTTAGAGTTGTCTTTAACAGTCCATTACACCTTTCGACCTTTCCAGAAGCAGGTACATGATATGGAATGTGGTATACCCGTTCAATACCATGCTCCTGTGCCCAAATAGCCACTAAATTGTTTTTAAAATGAGTCCCATTGTCTGACTCAATGTGTTCTGGAGTGCCATGTCTCCACAGGATTTCCTTCTTGAGACCCAGAATAGTATTTCGGGCTGTTGCACGTGGTACTGAATATGTTTCTAACCAACCTGTGGTTCCTTCCACCATGGTAAACACATAGCATTTACCTTGGTGGGTCTGTGGCAATGTAATGTAATCAACCTGCCAGGTCTCCTCATATTTGTAGTTATCCCAACGTTCACCATACCAAACTGGCTTCAACCTTTTTGCCTGTTTGATAATGGCACAAGTTTCACAGTCATGGATAACCTGAGAAATAGCGTCCATGGTTAAATCCACCCCTCGGTCTCGTGTCCATCTATAGGTGGCATCTCGGCCTTGAGGAAAAAATGGATAATCCTCTGTCCTTTGTTGAAGACCTATTCTGCCGTGTCCCCCCATACAATGATGTCATCGATATACTGGATATGTTCTGGGGCCTTACCCTTCTCTAATGTAGCCTCAATCAGTCCATGACAGATGATTGGACTGTGCTTCCACCCCTGGGGCAGTCGATTCCAGGTGTACTGAACTCCCCTCCAGGTGAAAGCAAACGGTGGCCTGCACTCTACCGCTAAGGGAATGGAGAAAAATGCATTGGCAATATCGATAGTGGCATCACCACTTGGCTGTCTTGGACTCCAGCTCTTACTGGAGCTCCAACATATCTGGTACTGCAGCACTCAATGGCAGTGTGACTTCATTTAAGTCACAGTAGTCCACAGTCAGTCTCCATTCTCCATCAGACTTGCGTACAGGCCAGATAGGGTTATTGAAGAGTGAATGGGTTCTGCTGACCACCCCTTGGCTTTCCGGTTTCTGAATCATCTTATGGATGGAAATCACAGTATCTCGGTTCGTCCCATACTGTCGCCATTATGAGGTTGTCGTGGTTATTGGCATTCCTTGACTTTTAATTCACAGTAATCCCACTTAATTCACAGTAATCCCACTATGGAAGGGTCTTCAGAGAGGCCAGGAAGGCCATAAAGTCGCTTGGACTCCTCTTCAATCACCGTGGCTACACCAAAAAGCCCATCGGTACCCCTTCAGGTCCTTCACTGGTCCTCTTCTTAGGTAGTCTATACCAATAATGCAAGGGGCTTCTGGCCCCGTCACAATGGAATGTTTTTCCCATTGGTCTCCTCTCAAGCTTATGTCGGCCTCTACAAATGGCAACTCCTGAGACCCTCCTGTCACTCCAGAAATAGAAACAGTCTCTTGTACTCTTATGCTCTGATGGCATTAAAGTGCACTGGGCACCAGTATCTATCAAAGCACCGTATCTCTGAGGATCCAATGTGCCAGACCATCGAGCCCACACAGCCCAGTAAACCCGATTGTCATCTTAGACCCTCTCCTCCTCCTAGCAGAAGGCAGGGCCCCTCTATTAGTCTTGATCAGAGCATTCGTCGTCGGACATTGACTTTTGTTTCTTGGAGCCTTTTTTGTCATCGTGGAGGCGGACATCCATCTTCTTGTGTTTTGGCAATTATAGTTATTATTCTAAAAATTCTGCATCTACCACGTAGGCAACTTTCTTTTCAGTGTCCTTCTGTTTCAGCTTTTTCACTCTAGCTTTGAGCTTGCAATAGGTTGGCCACCCCACTTCTTCATTTTCTCTCCCTTGCTACATAGGTATCCCCATAGTTGGCTACGTGACTGACGTTTAGACTTTTCTTTCCGTTGTCATTGGAATGGTGGAGATCATGAACGAGACTGAGATCGAGGTCTAGGTCAAGGTCTTCTTGGTCGATCCTGCCATGATTGTGCCATTGGCCTTTCTATGTAATCTCTGTAACGTCTGTCATCTCTGTCTCTAGGATTGTCCTCATATCTGGAGTATTCATAATGTCCCTCTCTTCTTTCCCTATCGTATATGGGTCGGTGTAGGGAATTGGAGGAATCTTCTAGACTTTCCGCTATGCTCTTTACGCAAGTACACATGGCATCCACTTTTGGTTATTAAGTTATTAAGCAGTTATTAAGCAGAAGTTATATGGTTTAGGGGCATCTTTTTTCCACCTTCTGGAGCCAGGATGTCATAATGGTCTGGGTCAGAATAGATGATCTCCAACATAGCTAATTCCCATAGGTATTCAATGTTCTCTTCCTTAGTATTCCACCTTCTCGGAGAGGTCTCCAGATACTTCTTAAATGGGTATCTTGCCCTCACAGCATGGAGGATTTGTATCCAAAAACTGGACGCCACTCTCTCCCTTCCCATTTCTTGTTCTATTACAATTATGATCTCGAGCAAGAGATCATAATTGTTGTGCTTCATGACCTTCAATTAGCCCCATTGTCCCAGCATCGCACCACCCAAGTGAGGATTCCTTCACCAGTCAAGCGACCGTAGTCTCTTTGTAAATCTTGAAGATCTCTTGGCATCAGCGGATGTGATTTCACCATCTTGCATTAATTTCTGTCCATCTCTCCCACGTAGAATCTTTTTCACTTCCCTTTATACTCTTCCGGTCTTACACAGAACCGCTTCCATCTTCTCTCTGTATCTCTTATGAGGATGTGGGGACCGAGTGTGCTGTGGAGAAGGATTTCTACCTTGTTCATACTGTGGAGATGGATTTTATGTCGTTCACCATAGCAAGTGGGTAGAGGTAGCGAGTAGACTTTTGGGTGCCAAGATAAGGGCCTCATCCAATTATCCACACCTCCAAGAGAAGGCTGGGTCTGGAGCAGTTAGGATAATTCTCCCTCAGGTTGAGGGGAACGCTTTTGTCCCTTCTTTGCATCTTCTGAACCACTGAATGTATAGTCAGGTTATAAATCAAGTGACAATATACCATGGATCGTTTATACTGTCACATTCTTTCCTCTTCATACTGCCCCATTTTCCTTTGGATTCACTCTTTGTTTTTTTGGGCACAATGTGTCACTTGGAACCATTTCTTCCTCTCTGGTAGTCACTCCTTCCTTTCTTGCAGTCTTTCCTTCTTCTGTCACAGCCACTTCCTCCTTGTTCAGAACCACTCCTTCATCCACTACTGACTGCGTGGACAGGATAAGTCCTCCTCCTCCTCCTCCTCCTCCTCCTCCTCCTCCTCCTCCTCCTCCTCCTCCTCCTCCTCCTCCTCCTCCTCCTCCTCCTCATCCTCCTCCTCCTTCTCATTCTTCTTCATCTTTTTCTCCTTCTTCTTCCATGTGTTTCAGTTGCAGAGATAGGTCTGTAAGTTTTATGACCTCCCTTACCAATGTCTTCCTTTTCTTTGTAGGGGCAACATTGACTTTCTGTTTTTTAACTTGAGTCTCAGTTCTAGTAGACTTAGCAGAGACACCTCTGAGTTCATGTTGTGTTTGGACCTTGATTTGACACGGGGGTGCTGTGGCATACCATGGCGAGCGAAGCAAGAACAGCACATCAATATGATGCAGATTCAAGCTCGTTTATTGGCTGCTTCAGCAGGTATTTATAGTGTGTGCTTCTTCCATACATGCAAGAATTCGTGACTTGGCAGATTGTGATTGGTTACATATGTCAATCCTAGTGCCTAACTTAAGCATTTAATTGGTCATTTTATGATCCCTTATTTGCATGTCTTAGAACACATTAACAACTTTGTATCCTTTTTGTACTTTGCACAACTTATTCTAGCCGGACTGTTTTGACTGGAGTTTAACCCTCTCTGCTCCTCTTCAGAACTGTCCTTGAGGCCTAAAACTCCTGATAGTCATTCAGGATTGCCAGTGCCGCAACACGGGGGCCCAGTAGGGATATTACTGTTTTCAGGTGGCATGGTTTGGGTTTCAGTCTCGACCTTAACCTTCTGAGAGTGACCTACAGCAGCTGGTTAAGCATTAGCCAAGCCCCAGTACAAAGCAAAGAATTGCATGTTTGGTGCGTCATATGAAAGACACCTTTCCCTTAAACAACTTCTCATCTCATCAAGTAATGGGAGGTGTCACACATCCGATCAGTTGACCCAAATTAAACCGTGCTCCCTGCCATCCAAAGACTGGCCTTTCCAAGCTCCTTCCCAAAGCTCCAGTGAATCCTTTCAAGGTTCGGCCTTTCTTATAGCAAGGGAACTAATGCAGTAACACCTTTTCAATTTTAAGTAGTATTTTTCTGTCTTCACCACTTGTATCATTGTTGCTAAAAAATTTAGGTATGGGTTAGAGCTGACCTTAGGAGTCTTTGCTACCAAATCTAGAATGTCACCATTATGGAGACTGGCTGTTAGGTCGTCAATGTCGAAATTAAGGCTGTCTTCCCAAACAGGCTTTTCAAAACAAACCAAGCTTACCCGATCGTAACCATCCTCTCCAACCCCTTCCCCAGCCTCGTTCCCTTCTCTGGATGCGCTCCAGCCACTCCATAGCCTTCTTTTAGTAAGGGCCTCAAAGAACCCAACCTTGTGAACCCAGCACTCCAGGTGTGGCCTTACCAGTGTTGAGTACATGGGCACAAACACTGCCCTGTCCTGCTTGCCACGCTGTTTCTCAGAGAGGCCAAGATGCCATTGGCCTTCTTGACCACTTGGGCCACTGCTGGCTCATGCTCAGACGCTGTCAACCAACACCCCCAGGTCCTTCTCTACCAGGCAGCTCTCCAACCACTCTTCCCCAAGTCTGTAATGCTGCAAGGGGTTGTTGTGTCCCAAGTGCAGGACTCGGCACATGGCCTTGTTGAACCTCATCCTGTTGGTCTGAGCCCATGGATGCAACCTGTCCGGATCCCTTTGAAGAGCCTCCCTTCTTTCAAACAGATCGATTTCAGCACTGGATGCACGAGGGAATGATTCCACCAATCCTGCATAACGAGACTAAAGCTGGGACAGAATATATTTCCCACTCACAGCAGATGTATGGATTTTCTCATGAATCCCATGCATGTTCCATTCCTTTCCAAGCACTCATGTTAATGAGTCTCCCACAAGGACAAGGGCTGCCGATTGCAAGACCTGTCCCAGCTGTTTATGGAGTATTTCATCCCGGTTGGGTAGAAGGCTCCCACCATCCCATATGCCTGGTTGACCTCCCCCTGATTCGTACCTGTAAACACTCAACACTTTCTTTACCATCGCCCAGCTCTGGACAGTCAAAGTACCCTTAGTGCCACCTCTTTCTTCCTTTCCTTTGGAACACCATCCTCCTAAGGTGACACGGGGTGAAAGGGGTTGGTGCTTGGGGAGGGGCCATAAAGGCCCTCACCCACCTCCTTATCTCTCTTTCTGGTTGCCTTGGTAGCCCAGGACGCCCAGGTTGTTCTGTAACAAGCATGAGGATCAGGTAGGAGTACAGACAAGGGCTGGCACCCAGCCTCAGGCAGCAGGCACAGCGCACCTCGAAGTGGCAGTGGAGATGGGGTCAGGATGGGGTAGGACTGGGAGAGCAGGGGAGTTGGGCTGGGCTGAGCTGGATGAGTCATGGGCAGCTCCACCTCAGCTCCCTGGGAAAGAAAGAGATCACAACAAGTAATGGAAACAGGTGTGATTCCAGTTGTGCTGGTTGGTGAAGGCCACCAGCCTTCTCAGTCTGATCTTGTCTGGGAGCCTCAGCGCGGCCCCACAGGTTCATCACTGGAGTGAAAGGCATTGAGGGTTTTGTGCTCTGTTCACAGGACATTTCCCTTCATCTTCTCGTGGCGAGTGCACTGACGTGTGGAATAGCAGAGTGGGAAAGGTTCTGCTGAGCAATGTGCCCTGGGGTGCTCTGCCCTGGGAAGCTCTTTGTCAGACTCCCCCATCATGCGCTACTTCCCATGCTGAGTGCAGATTTAGTTGGGACTGAGTTTAGAGATGATGTGAGCTCCAGGGAATCCTTTCTCCTGACAGATCCATGCGTAGCTTTTTAGGATCTGCATGGTCCAGGCACCCAGTAACAGCCACCATTGAAATGGAGGTAGAAAGTACTATTTTGGCTCGGTCTGGCCCTTCTCGATGTCAACCACATTCCTTTCCCAGGAGCACCCGGCTGTGAGCACCCATGTGCATTTCTTCACTGAATTGATCCTGCCGTGTACCCAGCCTGTGGGGGGCAGGTCAGAAAACTTTAGGGTAGCCACTTCTCTCCCCATTTAGCTGTGTTCCCACCCATGGCCCAGGCACACTGTAACTGTCTGCACAATGCTCCCAAGAGGAAGGGAGATGAGTGCCGTGGAGTGATCCTGCGCTTCACCTGCATTCACCGCCCTGCCAATAAGGAGATGATTATGGCTGCCGCACTCTTTGGCTTCTTTAAAATCGTGGCTGCAGGCGATGAATCTCCAGATTCCCAGCTGGGTTCCAGGGCTGATATGCAGGGACATCATATGGGTATGTGATGGGTTTAGACTTCCTCTGGGAGCTGCCAGCTCAAAGCCCCCATTGGGAGCGAAGCCTCTCCTGGTGGTGTGAGAACAGAGACCTGTGTCGTGTGTGCCATCCCGTTCTGTGATCCCCTCGTCTACTGTTGCTTGGTTGTGATGGGGTGATCACAGTGTGTAATGGAAACTTTTTATGGGTGTTTGGGTGCAAATGTGGCTTCAAATTGATATTCTCGATTGGATTCATCTCTGGAGACCACCTGGCATCCCAGGACTTGGTGTCACACTTGACTGACTTTGCAGACTGAGCACACGTTATCAAGACTTTATTGGTGAGAAATTTCACTTGATGCTTTCTGTTCAGGAATTCAAAGAGTAAAGTAAAAAGACGAAACAGGGAAATCTTCCCAACACTCTTCAGAAATTGTGAAGAAAATCCTGGAAAAGCTGGAGAAGGAACATGGTGAGTATGCAGCCTTCGTAATCCGAGGGCTTGGGGAGCTGAGGTTTTAGAGATAGGTATGGACAAGCCAAGGTCCACCCCATTAGAAAGTGAAACACGAAAATCAGGACACAATAGCCAAGCCAATGTGACTATCAAGCCAGTATTCTTTGTTAGCAGTGCAAGGGGTGCATTTGGATTTTTCCACAAAAGGCTCCTGGCCAAAAAAACCTGTCAAGTAACTTTTATCCACACAAGTGTTACATACTCATCAATCCCCTTAAAATCATCTATATACCCTACTCCCCCTCCTAGAAATGATTCCATGAACATTAATAACTGTATTTCACAGTCTCTGCTGCCCTCTCGTGCCCCTTTAGGCACACTGCAGACCCTCTGATGGGCTTTTACTTCATCAGGTGGTTATATCTTCATCTTTCTCCTGTTCTCTGGGTGAACTCTTGTGTTGGCAGCGCTGACTTGAAAACAAAGCTGCTCTTCTCCAGTTATTTATCTCTGCTCCTTGCCAGGGATCTTGTTTATGTCTAGAGACAAAGCTGAGTAGGTTGAGATAAGTGGACAAAAATGCAAACAATTGCACCATCTCTAGTAACTCCCTTATCTTTAAACTCCCTTATCATTAAACTGCACAGACGTCTGAGACGTTCTGCTCATTATGTCTTGGGGGTTTGTTCTACAAAGCTAAGCAAGTAGAGAATACACACACCAACAAGTGTTGTAAAAACATAAGTAGAGACTTAAAATTTCTTAGCTATTTCTTCAATCAGAAGGGATCACCCAGAGCCTCGCTACACTGGTATTCGCTGTCAGACGTTGTAGGTCTTGCTGAGCCACAGGGATGGTCCCCTGTCCCTGCTGTCAGTTGTGGTCACAGCGGAGTCTCAGAACAGGTGCTGACCCACCTGGACTATTCTTGGCCAGAACCGTTCTGGGCAGACATTGACATCCATCCAGCAGGAACTGTGGTTTCCCAGGCTTTGATGCCAACAGCAGGAGGGGAGAGCACCCAATGGTGGCAGAGAGGATGTGCAGGGGGCTTGGGGTCGCTGAGATGAAGAGGGTGCGCTGGGGCTGCCGCACACGCTGGCCAGGATCAGAGCAGGGCCAGCTTCATAGCTAGCTTCAGCACTGCTGTTCTTGGCATTGAGGACTCTGGGTGAAACCTCGGGGCCAAGGGCAGATAGAATGTGGACACCCAGCCTGAGGTCAGATGGCTGGCTTGAAGTCAGCTGACATGAAGGGCTGTGGATTCAGTCTTGGGTGGTTCAGCCTGTGGTTTCTTGATGTGTTCTAGATAACTTGGTTGGGGTTTTCCTCTGGCTGTGTGGGGGGGGTGGGGTGTCTGTGGGCTCTTCTCTGCCATTTGTGAAAGTCTCCAGGATGTGATAAGAGCTTGATTTTCGTTTACACTTCTCGTGAGATGGAGGTACAGGATGAGATGTGCTTCTCCAAAGGGCTTTTTCACCAGCTGGACTGGCTGCAGCCATTTCCCGTCCCCTCTGAAGGAGTCACTCACTGTTATCTGGCAGTTTGCCAAACAGGCACTAAGTTTGACAAGAAGATCTCACGGGATCTCCTGGAGTCTGGGCAGCTCAGATTTTGCTCTCTACGGGAACACTGGGAAGTGTCCAGCACTTAAATTTTCCTCTGTGAATGACACCTTGCCTGGACTGGTGAAAAGGTGCAGCCCCAGATGCCGAGGTTTTGTTTCTAATCTTTATTAATATCTTTGACCTCCTGAAGGTATTGTGTTCCTGATGAGGAATTACTACTTCTCTTTGAACTGACCCTCTTTCTTTCTGTAGAGGTGGAAGATAGAGAAGGAGATTCTTTGGGAAAGAACAGTGCCAGTGTCTCATGAAAAAAACACAGCAAACGAACCAAGAGGTGTGCCAGGTAATTGTTGTCCCCACTCACCCAGTGCCATGTCTCAACACCATTGTGGGGCCGCAGGCTCTTCCCCTGGTGCCATTGTTGCCCATCGTGCCACAGCCAAACTGTCAGTATGGAGCGAGTGTCCCCAAAGCACCCAGGAGGGACCTTCCGTGCATGACGGTCATCTCCGCGGTGCAGAGTTGTTGCCACCAGTGTGCCAGGGCGATGCTCACTCATAGATCTCTGTTTATGTGGGGAGGTGTTCTGACCTGGGGTCCAAAGGAATGCATTTACAGCTCAGGCATGGCTAAGAGGGAACCTGCACAGTCCCTCTGCATCCTCTGCACCCACGCCATGCTGAGGTTTTACCTTTCTCCAACTCTTGGCAGTGCCGGGGAAGCCACGTGAGGATAGATTACTTTTTGAAGAGATTCCAGGCCCATAAATGAGGACAAGTCCTGAAAATTAGAGCCATGGAAGCCTACTCTCTATCCTGAGATATATTGCCTCCGAAAATTGCCCAATGTTCTGCAAGCTGTGCAGAGGTGCACAGGACACACTGACCTCCCGAATTGGTCCTCTGGGTGTCGTTGGAAAGATAACCTCAAGTGTTGATAAGTCCCAGAGCACTGCAAGTGTTTACCAGCTCCAAGAACTGCCAAAGTACTTGATAATCTTCACAGCAAGAGCCCTGGTTTCTCTGAAATTTGTAATGCTGGCATTCTGTGTGGTGATCTGGATGTAGAGGAGCAGGGCAAGGTGAGTCACTGGTTTCCCCCTTTGCTTCCTTCAATAGCTGCTCGTAGCCATGAAGCGTTGCTGGCCAGGCCGCTGTGCAGCAGTGAATTAGCGGTTGGCCAAAATCCTCTGCTGAGGTTGTCGCTGCTGTCAGATGTTTGATTGTGGTCTAAATTCCTGGGCCTTCTCTAGAGCCCACTCTGACCAGAGCTGGGTTTGGCTCAAACTGACCCTGCCTGGACAGGAGCAGCCCCAGCAGTGAGAGGTGTGGGCAATGCAAGGTCCCTGTTCTCCATTTGCAGCTGAGACTTCAGCAACCTTTCCTCACCACAGAGCCCTCTCTGCAGCTTCTGAAGACCAGCTGCAAACCGGCAGCTGCCCCTTGCGCCCAGACAACCAGAGCACCCAACCCAGCACCCCTGACAGCCGGACCCAACCACTCCAGCCAGGAAACCACGAGGATCTGGCCTCTCCGTCACCATCGACCCCCAACCAGCCCATCCTTGTTAGCTGTGCTGCTGCAGAACCATCCCCGCAGCCTCCAGTTGCAGCTCTAAACAAAATCACCCCTGAGCCCCCCGGCAGCCCTCCAGCAGCTGCCCTGCTGCTGCAGGACATGCCCAGGGACATCCATGCTGAGGGTATAATAGCATGGATCTCTTCCATGTGACTGGGGACACAAAGTTTTTCATTTCCATTTCTACCTCAAGTGCAATTCAGGGATCCTCAAAGAGCAAAGTCAGTCAATAAAACAGAAAAAAATAATCTCTTTTGTTTTTCGACTGTTAAAGGGAAACCTGGAGAGTGCACACAGTTGGAATTTCCTGCCTGGCCATCCAGAAGGATCAGCTGGAGAAGTTGGCCCATGTGTACCTCGCAGCTCAGGAGAGGTCACCAGGCTCTAAAAAATCGGTGCTGTAGATCACAGTGGCATGGGAGAGCACACAGGGCAATTATCTCACGACTGATTTGCTCCAGGTGCCATCCTCGGCTTCACCCACAGGCAAGGGACCCCGGCTGGGACCAGCTTTTTGTTTGATGCCATTCTACTCTTGAGAGGAGAGCAGGAATGGACTCCTCTCTTCCCCTGTTTGTCACAGACTTCTTGAGAGCTGCAGGTGACCAGACTTTAGACAGCAGAAGTACCGACACCCACCCCAGCCCCCTCGTCATCATTGAGGCCCTGCTCTGGGCCCACTCTGCAGCTCCATGTCTTGCTTATGCTGTTCACCACTGTACATCCCATGGGATAAACACCAGGGAAGAACCTCAGCTAATGATAAAGGAAGAGGAAAGACCCGTCCTTATGCAAAAGACAAAAGTTGAAAGGGGAAATAGGGAAGAACCCTTGGCCACCACTGAGCAAGAGAGGTGGTGGAAGATATGTTTGGATGAAGGGTCTGTGAGTCCCTTCCATGGGCTGCCAGGTCCCATTTTATGGCAATTGGTCAGGATTCCCTCATGAACTCCTCATGGTTGTCCTCTGGGATCTGTGTCAGGAGATGCAGTGACACTGTAGCACATGGGAGCCAGGGGATGTTAGGGGTCTGAGCCTGGGAGATGCCCAAATCCATCAGCATGAGCCCAGACTGCCAACAAGCAGGAAACCGGGGTCTGAGCTGGACTCTCACGGTTGCTGCACCCCCGCTTAGTCTCCCAGCCCCGAGCTGAGGCTGCAAAGAGTGGCTGCTTCTCTACAACATTCCCATTGGCACAGGAACCCAAATAGTGATGGGAGATAAGGACACTTAAAAAAGAAAAGCCCCCCTTTGGCCGGCAAATCACTTCTCTTGTGGGAGGCGATGGCAAATCCCTGCCCAACCGCTGGTCAGATGTGAGGAATGGCTGCATCGAATGGTCACTTGTGGGTGGACCTGTGGGGAAAGTAGGAAACGGGGGCACCATGTGCTCTTGTCCCACTGTTCACCTCATGTCAGCGCATTCCTGTCTGTGAGCCTGTGGCAAAGAGAGCTTGAGATGAGCCGGGGCCTGGAGCACCACCCCCACCAGCACAGCCAGAGAGAGCTGGGGTTTTGCTCTCCCATTAAACAGTGCCCAGGATAGGGAATGTGATTCTCTGCTCTTGTAAACTGTGAGATGCTTCCTGGCACAACGTTTGCCTGCGCCAAGTCGATCACTTTCAAGGCCTTCTTGGAATTCTTCTGGAGCTGGTGTGTTCATGGGAAATGTTTGTGTGCAGTCAGCTTGGAGAAGGACAGAATTTATTGGCCTCTTCCCTTGCAATTAGTCTTTGGCCACCTGAATCCCTTCACTTTCCTGCAATCCACTGTGTGGCTTCCATGATGGCTCAGCCTGAGTTGTCACCTGCAGACAGTGGGGTGAACATCGACTCACTGAACACTTTCCTCCCCTTAAGCTACAAACCCTAAACATAACCCTAATTGCCTGCATAAGACTTGGCTTGCAATTGGGACAGCTGGAAGTGCTCACCCACCAGGTCAAGGCCAAGTCTGTGCCAGACTCTCAAAATCAGGATTGACGGACACAGGTTTGTAGAGCATGAGCTGGTTGAGATGAGGCAGACCCAGTGGGTGGTGCTGGGTGCTGACTTTGAGAAGGCCTTGCCAACACGCTGCTCACAAATCCTATGGGGTTGTGTTCATTCAAATTCCATTCCACAGAAATTCAGTAGCTTGAAAACCATTCTAAAGGCCCTAAGGGTCTGTTGTGGGAGCAACCCTGGGGCTGACTCTGCAAGAGCTAATGATACTATCCATGAAGAAATTTTTTCCTGATGTCCAGTTTGAACCTCTCCTGGTGCAACTGATGTCCCCACGTCTTTGCTCTCACGTCCTTCAGAAGGGCAGGGGATCCTGGCATTCGCCATCCAATGTCCCACCACCTTCACCGGAAACACTGGTGTGAACCATGTTATAGTGCAGGTGTCACTCCTCCGCGTCTACATCCTGGAAGGAGGTGGGACCTCATGGGTCTTCCTGATGGTCCTTGAGGGCCCTTCCATGTCAACCCGGCCCAACCTAACCTAACCCATGATTCCAAGATCTTGGAGGAGCCTTCAAACACATTCCATGGTTCGGAAGCTTTTGAGATCACTTCCAACTCAACCCAATCCAATCCATTTAATGATCTTTGACAACCATTCAAAAATAAACTTAACCCAACCAATTCCAGGATCTTGGAGGTCCCTTCCAACCAAACCCCACTCCATCATTTCATGATCTTGGAAGACACTTCCAAACTATTCAATGGTTCCTAGGTCTTTGAGGTCCCTTCTAATCTGACCCAACTGAAACTAACATGACCCAAGTGAAACCAACCCAACCCTATGCAACAAAATCCAAATGAATCCAATCAAACCAAACTCAATCCAAGAAAACTCAGTCAAAAAAATTCTATGGAATCCAACCAAACCCAACTCAACCAAAATCAAGCCAACCCAACCAAATGCATGTAAACCCATCTCAATTTCACCCAACCCAACCACACACAACCCAACCCAACCACACACAACCCAACCCAACCTACCCCAAACCATCCCAACTCAACCCTACACAACAAAACCCACCAGCCCATCCCGACACAACACAACTAAACCAAACACAACCCAAATCAACTGAAGTAAACTTAATTGAGAAAAACTGAACACAACACAACCCAAATCATCCCAAACTCCCAAACCTAACACAACTGATCCCAACCTAAACCAACTCAACTCAAGGAAGCCAAACATAAACAATCCCAACCCAACTCAATCCAACCCCACTCAACCAAAATCTAACTAACCCAACCCAACAAAACACAAACCAAACTAAATAAACCAAATCCAACCCAATCCAACCCAACTCAACCCAATTCAAACAAATCCAACCAAACTCAACCCAGCCCAATTTAACCCAACAGAACACAACTTGATCCAACTAAATCCAAATAAAGTCAACCCAACTCAGCACAACACAATCCAATGCAACCCAAGCCAACCAAACTCTACCCAAACCAAACCCAACTCAACTCAAGTAGAATGAACATGACCAAATAAAACCAAACCCAAATCACCTCAACCCAACTAAATCACACTAAAGGAAACTCAGCACTACTCCATCTAAGTTAACCAACCCAATCAAACCAAACCCAAACCAACCCAAAGAAACCTAATCCAAGTCATCCCAAGCCAAGCTAACTTAAACCAACCCAACTCAATCGAACACAACTCAATCCAACAAAACCCAAATCAATGCAAACCAACCCAACTAAATCAAACAAAATAAACCAAACCCAACACAACCTAATTTAACACAACCCAACCCAATCCAAACAAACAAAAACAATGAACACAAGCCAATGAAAACCAATAGAAATGCCTCTACACAAACAAACCCAACTTAACCAAACTCAAGTCAATCCAACATAGTTCAACCAAAATCTATCCAACCAAACCAATCTAAATCAACTCATCCAAACCCAACTGAACCCAAACCAACTCAAACGAACCAATGAAAACAGAACGTAACCCAGCCCAAACCAAGCAAAACCAACCCAACCCAACTGAACCCAACCCAACCCAATGGAACCCAAACCAACTCAACCAAAGCAAACTGCAACCAACCCAGCCAAACCCAAATACATTCAACCCAACCCTACTCAATCCAACACCAACAAAACCAATACAAGCTATACCAACTTAACCCAGCCCAGTCATTCCCATTTCAATCCAATGAAATGCAGCTGAACTCAACTGAACCCAAGTGAATCCAACTCAGTCCAACTCAATGCAAACCCTGAACATATCCCAACTTATCCCAACTAAAGCCAACCCAACTCAACTAAACCAAAACAAACTCCAACCGATGCAACTCAACCCAAACAGGCTGAAGCCAACTCAAGTTAACTCAACTCAACCAAACTCAACACAACTCAAGCCAAACCAACACAAGCAAATGCAACCAACACAATTAAACCCAAACCAACGATACAAGCAAACCCAAAAAAACCCAACCCAACTCAACCAAACTCAACCAAGCACCATTCAAATTCAATCAAACCCAAATCAACCAAACTCAACTCAACTAAATCTAACAAACTAAATCAAATTCAACCCAATTAATCAAACTAAACCAAAATCAACCCAACTCGACCCAACCCAATCTTACCCAACCCAACTCAACCCAACTCAACTCATCGCAACTCAACCAAACACAATCCAGTCTATTAAACCCAAACAAACCAAACTAAACCAAACCAACTTAATCCAAATCTACCCAATCAAACTCAAATCAACCAAACTCAACTCAACTGAACTGAAAACAATGCAAACCAACTCAACCCAAACAAAGTGATCCAGACCCAACCTAACCCAGCTCAACAAACAGAAACTCTAACCAAACAAATTCAACAGAAATAAATTCAAACCAAATCTACCCAATACAACTGATATCAAACCAACTCAATCAAAAAAAACTCTAACCAACCACACCCAACCCAACCAAATGCAACTGAACCCAAATCAACTCAACCGAAACTAATCCAGCTCAACTCCACTAAAGCCAATGAACTCAACCCAACTCAACTGTACTAAACACAACCCAATTAAACACAACCAACCAAATCAATCCAACACAAACCAGCCCATCTGAACACAACCCATCTCAACAAAACCCAACTCAACCAAACCCAACCCATCTCAACCAAATGCAACCCAACTCAACCTTACGCAACACAACGCCCAAACCCCACCCTAAAAAAACTCTAACCAACCCAAGACAATCCAACTCGACACAACTCAATCCAACTCAACCCAACTCACCTAGACTCAAACAAACCATACCCAACTCAACCCAACCAACTCAACCCATAGTAAACCAACTTAACCTAACCCAACCCATTGCGACTCAATATAACCCAACTCAACCCAAATATACTCAATCCACTCAACCCAAAGCAATCAAACCCAACTCAAACCAACACAAATCAATTCAACACAACTCACCCCAAAAAACCTCTAACCAACCCAAGCCAACACAACTCAAGCCAATACAGCTCAATACAACCAAACCCAAACCAACACAAACCAACCTAAATCAAACAAACTAAACAAACCTAAACACAACTCAACCCATACAAACCCAAACAAAACCAACTGAACACAACCCAAACCAACCAAACTCAAGTCAACCACACCCAACCAAAAATAAAGCAACTCAACCCAACCCTTTCAATCAAAACAAAATTTCAATAACCAACCTAAACCAGCACCATCTAACATGACTCAGACAAAAACTACTCTATACAATTCAAAACAACCCAAACACAGCACAACCCAACTCAACCTAATGCAACCCAAGTGAACCCAACTCAGTCCAACCCATATAAACTGAACCGAACTCCCTGAAACCAACCCAACAGAACCCAACCCAACCGAACCCAACTAAACCAAAGCAAATACTAACCAACACAACCTAACACAGCCGAATCTAACTCAACAAAACTCAACACAACTTAAGACAAACCAACCCTAAAAAAACCAAAACAACCCAAGGAATCCTAACCACACACAACCCATGTCAACCCAACTCTACCCAACTCAACTGAATACAACTCAACCCAACAAAACCCAAATCATTGCAACCCAATGCAATTAAATCAAACTAAACCAAAATCAACCCAACTCAACCAAACCCAATCCATTCCACACCATCCAAACCCAACTCAACACAACCCAAGCCATTCCAACTCAAGTAAATCCAACCAACCCATCTGTAGTGGGTTGGCTTTGGGATTTTTTAGGCCTTCCTTAGCAACAGGGATCAGTAATCTACAGAAATATTCCGTATCTTCCTTTAACGTTGCGCAACATATCAAAAAGGCATAGATAAGAGAGTTGACTCTCTTCCAGTCAGTTTTGGGAACTGTGGGTCCCTTTCATTGGTCTTGCTTATCTGGAGCTGAGGCCTAATCCCCTCCATGCAGGCATTAGCGGAGGAGAGAGCGGTTGTGAGTGAGGAAGAAGTGGCTGTGACAGAGGAAGGAGAGCCTGTCAGAGAGGAAGAGACTGTTGCAAGAGAAGGGAAATGCCCAAAAGAACTAGGGGCCCATTCAAAGGAGTCAAGAGCAGTAACAAGAGAAAACAAGGTAACAGTACAAACGACCCGTGGTATGCTGTCACTAGATGATTTATATCTGACTACACATTCAGTGTTTCAGAAGATGCAAAGAAGGGGCAAAAGTGTTTCCCGCAACTTGAGAGAGAATTATAGTTACCTGATGATTGATTGAGGCCTTTGTCTCAGCACCCGAAGGACTACTCGCTACCTCTACCCACTGGATATGGCGAATGACGTAGAAGCCCATCTCCATGGCATGAATGATGTAGAAGTCCATCTCCACAGTACGCTTGGTGTCCACCTCCTCGTGAGTGACACAGAGAGGGGGTGGGAGCAGTTCTGCATACGAGCGGAAGAGTACAAAGTGAAGTGGAAAACATTCTACACGGGAGAAATGGATGAGAAAAATGAGAGAAAGTGAAATTACACAATCACTGGCCCCAAGAGAGCTTCAAGATATACCAAGAGATTACAGTTGCTTGCCTGGTGAATGAATTGTCACCTGGCTGGTGCAATGCTGGGACAATAGAGCTATTAATCACGTGACTGAAGGTGATGAAGCAAAACAATTGTGATCTCTAGCCCAAGATTCTATAATAGAACAAGAAAGGGAAGGGAGAGAATGGCATCCAGTCTTTGGATCTGAATCCTCCATGCTGTGAGGGCAAGAAACCCATTTAAGGAATATCTGGCAAGCTCTCTAAGAAAGTGGAATACTGTGGAAAAAGGTTTCCAATACCTATGGGAATTAGCTATGTTGGAGATCATCTCTTCTGATCCAGACCATTAAGATATCATAGCTCCAGAGGGTGTCCCCAGGAGCCCATGTGGAAAAAGGTAATTAAAGATGACCGTAAACCATATACCTACTGCTTGATAATCGCATATAATCCAGGGATGGATGAACCAAGTGTGGAAGCCATGTGTTGTTGGATAAGACGCATAGAGGAAAGTATGGAAGATTCCTCTGATTCCCTACACTGACCCATCTACGATAGGGAAAGAAGAGAGAGATTATGAATACTCCAGAAATGAGGATCATCTTAGAGTGAGAGGTGACAAACGTTATAGAGATTACAGAGAAAGGCCAATGGAATGATCATGGCTGGATCGACCAAGACAACTTCAACCTAGACTTTGATCTGGGTCTTGGTCTCACTCACGATCTCCATCGTTCCCATGTTGAGGGAAAGAAAAGTCTAAGCGTAAGTCACATAGCCAACTATGGGAGGACCTATGTAACAATGGAGAGAACATGAAGAAGCAGGGTGGTAAAATCCACTTCCAAGCTCGAAACTAGAGTGAGGGAGCTGAAACAAAAGGACACTTACAAGAAAATTGCCTATGTGGTAGATACAGAATTTTTAGAATGGAAACTACAATTACCAAAACACAAGAAGATGGAGGTCCACCTCCACGACAACAAAAAAGCCTCCAAGAAACGAAAGTCAATGTCCAAAACCAAATGCTCTAATCAAGACCAATAGAGGGGCCCTGCCTTTTGCCAGGAGAAGGAGAGGGACCAAGAAAACAATCGTGTTTACTGGGCTGTGTGGGTTCGATGGCCTGGCACATAGGATCCTCAGAGATACCGGGCTTTGATAGATACTTGTGCCCGGTGTACTTTAATGCCATCAGAGCATAAGAGTACAGAGACTGTTTCTATTTCTAGAGTGACAGGAGGGTCTCAGGAGTTGTCAGTGGTAGAGGTTGACAGTGGGAGAGCTATGATATAGTTGCTATCACAGAAACGTGGTGGAATGACTCTCATAACTGGAGTGCTGCCATGGAAGGCTACAGACTCTTCAGGAGAGACAGGCACGAGAGGAGGGGTGGAGGGGTGGCCCTCTATACTAGGGAAACCCTGGATGCTGTTGAAGTCGAGATCGGTGATGACCAGGTTGAGTGCCTATGGGTAAGGGTCAGAGGGGCAGTCAGATCTGACCTCCTGGTTGGAGTATGTTACAGACTGCCCGACCAGGAGGAGGAGAAGGATCTTCTGTTGTTTAAACAGCTGGAGGCTGCCTCTAGATCGGTTGCCCTTGTTCTTTTAGGAGACTTTAACCTTCCAGATATCTGCTGGGAACTTAACACTGCCGAGAGGAGGCAGTCCAGGAGGTTCTTAAAGTGTATTGAGGACTGCTTTCTGCCGCAGCTGGTGAGTGAGCCTACCAGGGGTGAGGCTCTTCTTGACCTGCTGTTTACAAACAAAGAAGGGCTGGTGGGTGATGTTGTTGTCGGAGGCAGCCTGGGGTGTAGTGATCATGAGAAAAATGAGTTCTCTCTAAACAATGTAACAAGAAAAGCCAGGAACAGAACATCGATGCTGGACTTTCGGCGGGCAGATTTTGGATTATTTAAGGAACTAGTCAGGAAAGTACCCTGAGAAATAGTTCTTAGTGGCAAGGGGGTCCAGGAAGGCTGGATCCACTTCAAGAATGAAATCTTGAAGGCGCAGGAGCGGGCTGTCCCCATGTGTTGTAAGAAGAGTCGTAGGGGCAGACGGCCGACCTGGATGAGTAGGGAGCTTCTGAAGGAACTAAGTAAAAAAAAGAGGATGTATCACCGTTGGAATGAAGGGGACGTAAGCCAGGTCATGTTTAAAGATGTTGTTAAGTCGTGTAGGAGGAAAATCAGGGAAGCAAAAGCTGGAGCTCAAATTGGCCACTTCTGTTAAGGATAATAAGAAGAGTTTTTATAAATATATCAATGGTAGAAAGAAGGGTGGCAGCGACCTCCACTCCTTGTTGGATGTGGAGGGAAATATAGTAACCAAAGATGCAGAGAAGGCTGAGGTACTTAATGCCTTCTTTGCCTCAGTTTTCAACAGTAAGGATGTCTGTTTGCTTGACAGTTGGTCCTCTGAAGTGGTTGATGGGGACAGGGTGAAATATGGCCCTCCTGCAAGCCATGCGGAGGAAGTTAGAGACCTGCTGAGCCACTTGGACCCTCATAAGTCTATGGGGCCGGATGGGATCCATCCTAGGGTGATGAGAGAGCTGGCGGAAGAGCTTGCTAAGCTGCTCTCCATCATCTTTCAACAGTCCTGGCTCACCGGAGAGGTCCCGGAAGACTGGAAGTAAGGATGATCCAGATAGTTACAGACCCATAAGCCTGACCTCAGTCCCAGGTAAAATTATGCAGCAGATAATCCTGGGTGCAATCATGCGGCACCTGCAGAACGGCCAAGAGATCAGGCCCAGCCAACATGGGTTTAGAAGGGGCAGGTCCTCCCTGACCAACCTAATCTCCTTTTATGACCATGTGACTCACCTGGTGGATGAGAGGAAGGCTGTGGATATGGTATACCCGGACTTCAGCAAGGCCTTTGACACTCTCTCCCACAGTAGACTCCTAGAGAAGCTGACAGCCCGTGGCTTAGATGGGAGCACTCTGTGCTGGGTTAGGAATTGGCTGGATGGCCGAGCCCAGAGAGTGGTGGTGAATGGTGTCTCATCCAGTTGGCGGCCGGTCACTAGTGCTGTCCCTCAGGGATCGATATTGGATCTGGCCCTGTTTAATACCTTCATTGATGATCTGGATGAGGGGGTTGAGTCCATCATCAGCAAGTTTGCAGATGATACCAATCTGGGAGGAAGGGTTGATCTGCTAGAGGGTAGGATGGCCCTACAGAGGGACCTGGACAGATTGGAGAGATGGGCCAATTCCAATGGGATGATGTTTAATAAGTCCAAATGTTGGGTACTTCATTTTGGACACAACAATCCCATGCAGAGCTATAGACTGGGGACAGAGTGGCTGGAGAGTAGTCAGGCAGAAAGGGACCTGGGAGTGTTGGTTGACAGGAAGTTCAACATGAGCCAGCAATGTGCCCAGATAGCTAAGAAGGCCAGTGGCATTCTGGCCTGCATCAGGAATAGTGTAGCGAGCAGGACCAGAGAAGTTATCGTCCCCCTGTACACGGCACTGGTCAGGCCTCATCTTGAATACTATGTGCAGTTCTGGGCCCCCCAGTTTGGGAAAGATGTCAGGATGCTGGAGTGTGTCCAGAGGAGGGCAACGAAGATGGTGAAGGGGCTGGAGCACAAGCCCTTCGAGGAGCGACTGAGGGAGTTGGGGCTGTTTAGTCTGAAGAAGAGGAGGCTCAGGGATGACCTCATTGCTCTCTACAACTACCTAAAAGGAGACTGTAGTCGGGCAGGGGTTGGTCTCTTCTCTCGGGTGACCAGTGACAGAACTAGAGGGCATGGACTCAAGCTTCATCACGGAAAGTTTAGGCTTGATGTTAGGAAAAAATTCTTCACTGAAATGGTGATTGGCCACTGGAATGCGCTGCCCAGAGAGGTGGTGGAGTCGTCGACCCTGGAGGTGTTTAAAGGGAGACTGGATGAGGAACTGAGTGCCACGGTTTAGATGATGGTTGGTGTTAGTGTTTGTGTTGGTGTTAGTGTTGGGTTATAGGTTGCACTTGATGATCTCAGAGGTCCTTTCCAACCTTATGATACTGTGATACTGTGATACTGTAATACTGTGACATAAACTTGACAGGAGACCAATGGGAAAAACATTGCATTGTGACGGGGTCAGAGGCCCCTTGCAATCTAGGTATGAACAACCTAATAAGAGGATACTTCAAGGATCCAAAGGGGTATCGGTGGGCTTTTGGTGTAGCCACGGTGATTGAAGCGGTGTCCAAGCGATTTTCTGGCCTTCCTGACCTCTCTGAAGACCTTTTTGTTGTGGGATTACTGAGAGTTAAAGGTCAAAAAGTGCCAGTAGCCACGGCAACCTTACACCAGTGACAGTATCGGACAAATTGAGATGCTGTGATCCCCATCCATAAGATGATTTAGAAGCTGGAGAGAGACAAGGGGTGGTCAGCGGAACCCATTCACCCTTCAATAGCCCGATCTGGCCTGTACGCAATTCTGATGGAGAATGGAGACTGACTGTGGACTACCATGGCTTAAATGAAGTCACACGACCGTTGAGTGCTGCAGTACCAGATATGTTGGAGCTCCAGTGCGAGCTGGAGTCCAAGACAGCGGAGTGGTGATGCCACTATCAACATTGCCAATGCATTTTTCTCCATTCCCTTAGCGGTAGAGTGCAGGCCACAATTTGCTTTCACCTGGAGGGGCATTCAGTACACCTGGAATCAACTGCCCCAAGGGTGGAAGCATATCTGTTGTGGACTGATTCAGGATATATACCATTCTGGGTCTTGAGAAGTAAATCCTGTGGAGACATGGCACTCCAGAACGCATTGAGTCAGACAATGGGACTCATTTCAAGAACAATCTAGTGGCCACTCGGGCACAAGAGCATGGTGTTGAATGCGTATATCACATTCCATATCATGCACCCTCTGCTGGGAAAGTTGAAAGGTGTAATAGACTGTTAAAGACAAATCTAAGGGCACTAGGTGAAGGAACTTTTAAAAACTGGGATAAGCACTTAGCCAAGGCCACCTGGCTAGTTAATAACAGAGGCTCTGTCAATTGGGCTGGTCCTCCCAAGCAGAATCCCTCCTCACTGTAGATGGAGACAAAGTTTCAGTGATCCATATGAGAGGTATGTTAGGTAGGGCCATTTGGATTACTCCTCCCTCAGGCCAAGACAAACGCATTTGTGGGATTGTTTTTTCTCATGGGCCTGGAAATACCTGGTGGGTAATGAGGAAGTGTGGAGAGATCCAATGTCTGCCTCAAGGAAATTTATCCTTGGAAAAACCTAATTCTGTGTCTTAAGTTTTACAGGAAAACAGACACCAGACAAGGAAGAGCTTAAGAGAGAGGATACCGGTATGCAATTATGAGACAAGCCCAGTCAAGCCAGGCTGGTGCTGCACCACATGTGACTCTCATGACTACCTGAGAAACAGCAACTAGCAGATCTTCTGAGCTTAAACTATTACATTCCTGATGAGCTTCTAACCTAATGAATAAAATGCTCTGGGTAGAAAAAACAATTTCAGGAAGAGGAATGTCAACATGAATATGAAGTGAAGCAGTGCTAAAACTAGAACTGTGACTGTGACTAAAGGGCGAAGGACACAAAATGAATTGTGGGTAGTGGTGTTGAACGTCCATGACAGAAAACAGCCTCAAGGACTGGGGATGCTCAAACACCTCCTACCACAGTCTAGAGCAAGACTGGGTTGGCCTCTGTGTTTGCCACCAAGAGGACTTTAAGCTCCTCTGTTGGCTGCAACCCAATAGGCGTTGAGTGTTGGGGACACATGTCATACCAGATCTTGATGTGAGGGATGGCCTCCTCTGTTGTAAGAAAGACATCCAGGAAAATAAAACATGACCTTCAATGACAGATGACAACCTTGGACTAAAACAAGGACTATATATATATGTCTATGTGTAGGATATAGACAAAGAGGATCACAATGTACAGGTGTTGCGTTAAAGAAATGATATGGAATAAGGGGTGGAGAATGTAGTGGCTTGGCTTTAGGAATTTTTTTCAGATCTTCCTTAAAAATGGCCTATACAGGTCTTCCTTAAAAATGGCCTATATAGGTCTTCCTTAACAACGGACGTCAGGATCAATGGAAGTATTCCATATCTTCCTTTAGTGTAACACGACATATAAATAACATATAGGTAAGGGGTATGCTCTTCTTCTTCTGGGAGGCTGGAGAGCAGCAGCCCCATTGCTGCTGGTGCTGTTTGGAGCTGAGTCCTGTGGTAAATGCTGTTGTCTTCCCACGTGTCATGGGACAGTCCTGGGTTGGATTTAGCTGTTCTGCTTTCCTCGGGGGAACGGGTGAGATTTTGCTAGTTTTTACCTTGTTAGTTACAATTGTGCATACCTGTTTTGTTTTAGTTCCTTTTTGTCCTTTTTTTTCCATTTTTCCCTTCCTCTCCTCCCTTTCTTGGGAGTTTTGCATTATATCCTGGCTGTATGTAGTAGTTTGTATTTAGGAAAAAATATATATATTTAGTGTGATTTTGTTTTTTTCTATATTTTTTTCTTTTAAAAAAGGTAGCTTTGGGAAAAGGGTGTAAACTGAGTGTTAGAGAGCTTAGGGAAGCCAGCTCAAGTCAAGAGGAATTTCATATGCATAAGATTTTTAAACTGTATAAGATGACTGCATTTGTCTCAAAAGAAACACAATTACGAGATTGCCAGGTTAATGGACGAGGGAAAGCCTGTGGATGTGATGTAGTTGGACTTCAGTAAAGCTTTTGACACCATTGAGCACAGTATTCTGATTGAGAAACTGGCTGCCATTGTTGCGGACAGGCACGCTCTCTGCTGGGTTAAAAACCGGCTGTATGGCCAGGTCCAGAGGGTGGTGGAAAATGGAATTAAATCCAGCTGGAAACTGGTCATGAGTGGTGCTCCCCAGGGTTCAGTGCTGGGTGCAATCTTGTTTAACATCTTTACCCATGATCTCGATGAAGGCATTGAGTGTACCCTTAGCAAATTTGTGGATGACACCAAGCTGGGTGCAAGTGTTGATCTGCTTGAAGGAAGGGAGGCTCTGCAGAGAGATCTGGGCAGGCTCGATCAATGGGCTGAGACCAGCGGAATGATGTTCAACAAGGCCAAATGCAGAGTCCTCCATTTAGGTCACAACAACCCCATGCAGCGTTACAAGCATGGGGAAGAATGGTTGGAGAGCTTCCTGGAGGAGAAGGACCTGGGAGTATTGGTTGACAGCTGGCTGAACATGAGCCAGCAGTGTGCCCAGGCAGCCAAGAGAGCCAATGGCATCCGTGCCTCTATCAGAAACAACGTGACCAGTAGGGTCAGGGAGGTGATTGTACCCCTGTACTCAGCACTGGTGAGGCCACAGCTCAAGTACTGTGTTCAGTTTTGTGCCCCTCACTACAAGAAAGACGTTGCTGGAGTGTGTGCGAAGAAGGGCAACGAGGTTGGTGAGGGGGCTGGAGAGTAAGCCCTGTGAGGAGAGACTGAGGGAATTGGGATTGTTCAGCTTAGAGAAGAGAAGGCTGAGGGGAGACTTCATCGCTGTTTACGACTACCTGAAAGGACGTTGTGATGGGGTGGGTGCTGCTCTCTTCTCGCAAGTGACGAATGACAGGATGAGAGGGAACGGCCACAAGTTGTGCCTGAGCAGGTTTAGACTGCACATTGGGAAGAATTTCTTCACTGCAAGAGTGGTCAGTGATTGGAACAGATTGCCCAGGAAGGTGGTGGAGTCTCCATCCCTGGAGGTGTTTAAAAGACGGGTAGATGAGTTTCTTAGGGATATGATTTAGTAGGGCGACAGACATGGTTGGACTCGATGATCTCAGAGGTCTCTTCCAACCATCTGATTCTATGATCCTATGATACTGCAATAGAGTAAGTCTTACATAGAAAATACCTATACAATGAACATACATATATCTATATTTATAAATATATATATATTCATATATCCAATATATATTCATGGTGTGGAGCCTGACAATATTCCTGCAGTGTTTGGACAAAGCCCTCAGACACACTGTGTGAATGTTGGGGTGTTCCTATGTAGGGATAGGAGATGGATGCCATGATTCTTGTGGGTGCCTTCCAACTCAGTACGTTGTATGGTTTTCTTCTGTTGTTCTATCACATCTAGCTAGATGTCTGGCCCAGTCTGATTGACCAGACTCTATAATGAAGAGACAGAAAGAGTTATGATTGACTTTTAGAGCACCCATAATAATTTGCAAAAGCCCTTCGTATCATCTCCGAGCAGCTGAGTTCACGAAGGGCAAGAAGCAGGAGCTGGTGTTTCAAGGCATCACTATAATCCTGTGTTCCTCTGTCTCCAATAAAAACAATGGAAGATATTAAACATCCTCTGTAAAAGTATATTTATCTCCACATACTCAACAAGCAAAGAATGCTGACTATTAATCCCCCTTTTTTTATTTATATACTTAAGGGCTTTTGGAAAACTAAAAATGCCTCCAAATTTTAAAATATTGAAGAAATCAGACTTGTTAAGCCACTGAAAGTGTAAGCATGGGGATTTTGCCTGAATTCACACGCTATCCTTTTTTGGGATCCAAACAGCTGTATGAAATCACGCCTTCAGGTGTCATGCATTAATGAGCACTGCATTTTTTTTTCTGCAGTCTAAGTGTATTGCTAAGCTGCAGTATTATTCTTGCAGGTGAAACTAGTGGAATTTTAATAGAATTATTTAGAGACACTGCTCCCCCAGCAGTACACAAAGAGGAACTGGATTTTTTGCAGACGATCACCTAGTTTGTGTAAGACCAGAAGGAATTGTGTTTCAGTGATAGTGCCAGCAGGGAGACAAAGAGATGAATGAGATTATCCTGTTCCACTTTACAATGTTTTCAAAGTGCATATTGGCTATTCCTAACTCAAAAATTGGTATTCATCCTGCATAAAACCGGGTTCAGTCTTGACGTTTCCATGTACACTTACATTTTCATTCTTTGTGTGAATGACTGATAAAAATCAGATATTTTTTCTATACTGCAACAGAAGCTAGCACAATGGGAAATAGGCCTTCATGGAAATTAGGATTCAAGAGAGTATTCTGAAGATCATCAATGAATTAGTAGCAACAAATGTGACTGCAAATAACACCAGTCTCTATACTTCCTGTAGTATTTCTAGTTCATTTGAATCCTACACACCTTCATTTGTATATAAAGGAAATGCAGAACCACCAAGCAAAACTCACTCCTCTCCTTCCACATCAATACAGAGGTAAAATAATAGTCTGGTGCTTGTAGGTTTGGAAATCCGTCTTACTCTATTTTTTTCTCTTCTGTTTTTTTCTTTTTCTTTTTCCCTGCAGAGAGGATTTAGATACTTGAGCATTTGAAACCCTGAACAACAGTCCTGCTTTACATAGAGTAAAACTATGATAAATTCTGTGCAGGGGTATAAACAAAAGAGAAATATAAATCAATTGAGAACTGATCCCAAGCATGAAATACGGCTTTCTTGTGGAGGTGGTGGTAGAACAGCCTTGTATACTTTCAAACTCTGGTCTTTCTTACTCTTTTTGGGTTATTTCCCATATTCTCCTGTGTTGTTATCAGTCCAGATACAGAATTCTCCTCTGCTGAGACATAAAACTTCTTTTTTCACTATTTGAAATATGTATCTAAGCATCTCTGTGAACAAAGACTTTAATTTTCAATTTCAAGAAGGTATTAGGATGGAATTTAGTTGCTTGATTTGCAGTTTTCTCTGAATAGCGTAAAAAACAAAAGTTTATTTTCTGTCTTACCTATGATAGCATGGATATAATGTGAGTGATATTATGGCATGGTAGTATTACCATAGACATTACTTAGAGGTGACTAATTGTCATGTTTTATTCTATATCAAAATAGACTGGAATGTCAGTAAAAGTCAGGATACCAATTTTTTTCTCTTTTTCTTTACTTTCATTATTTCTTCTTTCCAAGATTATTTTGCTATAGAGATCCTAATTTTAATCTAAACCATTCATCTGCTTTAAGATACCTTTAAAGCACTTGTGCTGTTGCAACACTCAAGATTCATGAGTCTTCTTTTTAATATGGGAATTTTTTTTCCACAGTCAGTATTTTTAGCTGAATTTCAAAAATCCTTATTACTATGTCAACCATTTTGGAATATATACAAACCATATTTATGTAATCCATAGGCCTAGAAGTTAGAATGGATTTTCCATGTATGTTTGTCTATGACCTGAACTTGTCTGGAACTTCTACTTCATCCAGATGGTGTAATAGAAAACAAAACTTCCTGTAGAGATCACGTGTCTCCTGAGTATCTTGCAAGCTGTATATCAACTAGACTGGTTTAGTCTTTCAAATTATTGTCTT
>JAUMJL010000521.1:0-77500 GCA_033558185.1 Dromococcyx pavoninus | reverse complement strand
CCTTGAAAGGTAGGGTCATGTTTTTTCCATCTTCCTCTCTTGGTTTCCTGGATGAGCAATGGGACACAGAAATTCACCTCTCCAGGAGGAGACATTTAAACTCCAGACCTGTTTATCTTAGAGATGAATGAACTTGAGGGAAGCAGAATTCAATGCCCTGCATCTTGTAGACAGCACTAGTAGCACCATTCCGGCTCATCATTGTTGGTTTGGCACTCCCATCAGAGCCTGCAACTACCAAGCTGCCTCCCTGCTTCTAGGAGGGGTCTGCAGGGAAGAGCTGAGCACTCAGAGGGTGGGATGAGGTCTTTGAGCCCTGACAGGAAGGAGATGTGGAGACAGCAAAGCAATTGCCAGCAGTGACAGCTCCAGGCAGCAGAAGCATGGGTGGGATTGAGACTGAACTGCCACCGTAAAGGTCTTGGGAGGGGGATTCTGGAACTTCCCTGCTATCCCTTGTAGTGCAGATGCTTTCTGCTGAGTAACCCCCTGGTCTCCTCTCCCACCCAGCAGAGCTTCTACCATCAAGTCCATGGATTCTCAAACTGAGTCAGATTCTTTGCAGGTTGTTCCCCAGAAGGAGAAATTCCCGAGTGCTGCCTTAGCAAGAGCTTGGGGCATTTCTCCATCTTCCCCTCCTGCCCACACTTTCCTTGCTCTTACCCTTTGACTCTCTGGGAACAAGGAGAGTTCAGGTGTAGCTCACACAAGTCCTACAATGAAGCTGAGATGCCGCTGTGTCCATGGGATCAAAGCCCTTCAGGTTGTTCTAATGTGTGAGACTCTGGACAGCACAGAGTGTGGGGCTGGAGACTGAGTTGACTTTGTTCAGGTCACTGCAGTCTGAGCACATCCAGGAGGTTCCCTGGGGTTCTGTTGGAAGATGCCAGGCAGCTTCTCTATATGACAAGTGGGTTACAGATGTAAACTGCTAGTCAGGGCTGCTGCTTCCCTGGATCTGCTTTCCATGGACATCAGCTGGATGTGGTCTTCTCAGGTCTGGACTGTCCATGTTTCCAAACAATTCTGCCGTCTCCTTAGGTTTGTGTAATCCCTAACATCTGTCAACCACTCTCCCAAGTGCCCACTGCAGGAATGACTCATTTGGAGCATGTGGGCCCAGCCCTGCTCCTCCCATAAGGCTCAAAACTTAAAACTGAGTTCCAACCAGGGGTTTGTTCTAAGGTCTTAAAAGAGAGATAAGCAATGTGTGTTGGAGAAGGTAGGGGCTGGAGGGGACAGGGAATGGGAATAGTTTCACTCAGAAAAATCCTAAATTATGATTGTGCTCCCTTTCTTTGTCAGTGCCTCATGAACAAATGAATCAGATGTCCAATGGCAGTTCCATCACCCAGTTCCTCCTCCTTACTTTTGCAGACCTGTGGGGGCAGCAGGTCTTGACCTTTTGGCTCTTCCTGGGCATCTACCTGGCTGCCCTCCTGGGCAATGGCCTCATCATCCTCACTATAGCCTGTGACCACCATCTCCACACCCCCATGTACTTCTTTCTCCTCAACCTCTCCCTCCTTCACCTGGGCTTCATCTCCTCCACTATCCTCAAATCCATGGCCAATTTCCTGTGGGACACCAGGGTCATCTCCTACTCGGGATGTGTCACATAGATATTCCTGCTGCCCTTCCTGATCGTAACAGAGTATTTACTTCTCACGATCATGTCCTACGACTGCTACATTGCCATCTGCAAACCCCTGCACTACGGGACCCTCCTGGGCAGCAGATCTTGTGTCCACATGGCAGCAGCTGCCTGGGGCTCTGCATTTCTAAATTCTCTGCTGCACACGGCCAATACATTTTCACTGCCCCTCTGCCAGGGCAATGCTGTGGACCAGTTCTTCTGTGAAATTCCCCAGATCCTCAGGCTGTCCTGCTCAGACTCTTACCTCAGAGAGCTTGGGCCTATTGCGGTCAGTGCCTGCTTACTCTTAGGATGTTTTGTTTTCATCATCCTGTCCTATGTGCGGATCTTCAGGGCTGTGCTGAGGATCCCTTCTAAGCAGGGGCAGCAAAAAACCTTCTCCATGTGCCTCCCTCACCTGACCGTTGTCTCTCGGTTTGTCAATACCTCTTTTTTTGCCTACCTGAAACCCCCCTCCACGTCATCCCAGTCAATGGATGTGGTGAACGCAGTACTGTACTCAGTGGTACCTCCAACCATGAATCCCCACAACTACAGCATAAGGAACAAGGAGATCAAAGATGCCCTGAAGAAAGTATTTGAACACATACTGTGTCAGTATCATTAAGATACACATCATGCTTATAAAACAACCAGGGAAAGGTCAGGATTATCTTTTGAACTTCGTTTTTTATTTTCATTTTTTTTAATACCTGCAATAATATTAATTACAAATAAAGTTTATTCATCCCATTTCTTGATATTGAATATCAAGAGTTTGGTTTTTTTTTTCTGAGCTACTATCTTGTACTGACAGAAGCAATCTCCTTGTAAAGAAACCAGTAGAAAGCATTTGTCTGTTTTCCCATCTCTACAAATCTTCTTTGGAGTTGGGGGCACAGTGCCAGCAAGCAGAAAGGGAAAAGAAGAGAAAAGTCCTAATGCTGCATGGAGGAGCTGCTCTGTGGCCCTCAGAGCTGTCCTCACTGCCTTGGTGGGAATCTTTCTTCTGCCTTTGAGTCAAAGCTGCTTTGAAGACACAGTCATGGACACCATCATGAACTTGTCTTTTCATTGCTGGTCTCTACTCACTTCTGCACTGCTTTGCTGTGTCCTTAAATATTTATAAACCCTAAACTTGACAGTCTTGTGTTCTTAATAAAGGCACCTCTGTGTCTGCAGGCAGGAGCAGGACCTGAGCACCACCATCATCAAAAGCGTTCCTTAGGACAAGACCAGAAGGCTGAAGGTCTCTTCCAGAGCTGGTATCAGGAATACATCTAAGGAACTGCTCCCTCAAAAGGACTGTTGCTTTTCTGGGGTTCTCTGTGGGTTCAGGGAGACAAATTTAGAGTCCCAAGGTGGTCTGTTAGGGACCTAGGGCTGTAGAAGGAGCTCACTTCTTGACAGCACGTATCCACCCAGACAGCAACTGGTCTTTGACCTGTGTCAGAGTGGCGCTGCCCACCTGCAGTGGATCTGATGGAGCTGCCAGGAGAGTTCAAGGGCTCTCCAGGGATGGCATGTGAGTCTGAGTGGGCAGTGAGTGGCCTCATAAAACGAGTGACCATACAAGGTAAGGTCTGAAAGAGGAAATGAGGAAATAGAGGAGCTTCAGAGCTAAAAAACATCCTACAATATCAGGAGGGTCTGTGAGGAACGAGCTGGCAAATGGGCGCAAGAATGGGGAGAGGTTAAGGTCAACCCCTTGGAAACCAAACAGGCTGGTTCTGGTGAGGCTCTCCCTTGCCTTTTGTGCCATTGTCTCACCCTTGGGTCCCGGACTGGGTCCTGCCCAGACGCATCCACAGCTATTGTGTAATCAGGGAAGATGGAAAGGACTCAGCAGCAGTGATGCCCAAACTGCTGGGTCTGCTTCCCACTCTTCCCAGAATGGTCAGTGCAGTCACCCATGGCCCCCAGGAACCACAGACCCCTCCCTCTGCAGAGCAGTACCACCACCTTGGATACCTACAGAGGGAGGAACCAGGAATGACCGTCCAGGCCAAAACAGACGTGTGCTGCTGGAGAAACCCTCTGTGGGGAGCAGGGGAGGGGTAACTCTGGAGAAGAGCAAGGGAGCATTTTGATTCCCACAGGGAGAGATAATGGGAAAGGCAAAGCTCTTCCTTCAGGTACCTGCTCAGGATAGGCTGCTCTGTCACTGGTCCGAGAGGTGAGGAGGGTCTGGACTGGTCTGGAAAGTGCCCAGGAGAGGACAACACCAGTGTTCACTTAGGTGTTTGACCACAAAGGTGAGGACATATTGCAGCGGGTGTGAGGTACAGAGCCCAGTCTCTTTGCAGGGAGCTGAGACCCACAGGTGCAGGAGAGAGGAGGCTGCTCTGTGCCCTTGGTGGCATGTACAGACCAAAAAGGTGCCCCAGGACAGTTCATAGAATATTTTGGCTTGGAAGGAGTCTTAAAGACCATCCAGTTCTACCCCCCACGCCATGGGCAGAGACACCTCCCACTACACCAGGCTGCCTCAGCCTCAATCCAACCAGGTCTTGAACACTTCCAGCCATGGGGCATCTACAGCTTCCCTGGGCAACCTGTGCCAATGACTCAGCACCCTCATTGTTAACAGTTTCTTCTTAATGTCTAATCTATATCTTCCTCTTCCAATTTAAAGCCATGCCTCCTCATCCTGTCACTCCAAGCCCTTGTCAGAAGTCCCTCCCCAGCTTTTTGGAGTCCCCTTAGGTACCAAAATACTATAAGATCTGCCAAGAGTTGAACAAGTTCTTCTGCAGGCTAAACAACACCAGCTCTCTCAGCCTGCCCTCATAGCAGAGGTGCTCCAGCCCTTGAATCATCTTCAAGGCCTCCTCTGGACCCATTCCAACAGTTTCATGTCCTTCTTATGTTGGGCATTCTAGATCTGGACACAAGACTCCAAGTGGGGTCTCACAAAAGAGGAATAGAGGGGGAGAATCACCTCCCTGGCCCTGTTGGCCACACTTCTTTGAATCATAGAATCATAGAGTCAATCATAGGTTGGTAAAAACCTCTGAGATTATCAACTCCAACTGTACATGTCCCCTTCCTAAATCATATCCCTAAGAAACTCATCCACCCACCTGTTAAACACCTCCAGGGATGGTGATTCCAACACCCCTGGGCAGCCTCTGCCAGTGCCTGACGACCCTGGCAGTGAAGAAATTTTTCCTGAAGTCCAGTCTGAAGCTCCCCTGGTGCAACTCAAGGCCATTTCCTCTTGTCCCATTTCCTGTCACTTATGAGAATAGGCCAACTCTTGTTCTGCCTCCTTTCAGGCAGTTGTACACAGTGATGAGGTCTCCCCTCAGCCTCCCCTTCTCTGAGATAAACATCCCCAGTTTCCCCAGCGGCTCCTCGAAGGACTTGTTCTCCAATCCCTTCCCCAGCCTCATTCCCTTCTCTGGACATGCTCCAGCCCCTCAATGTCCTTCTTGTACTGAGGGGCCCAAAACTTAACCCAGTACTCCAGGTATGGCCTCACCAGTGCCGAGTACAGGGGCACAATCAATCACCTCCCTTTCCCTGCTGGCCACACTGTTTCTGATGCAGACCAAGATTCCATTGGCTTTCTTGGCCACCTGGGCCAATGCTGGATCATGTTCAGATGCTGTCAACCAACACCCTCAAGGTCCTTCTCCGCCCGGCAGCTCTCCAGCCATTCTTCCCCAATCCTGTAACGCTGCGCAGGGTTGTTGTGTCCCAAGTGCAGGACTCGGCACTTGGTCTTGTTAAACCTCATCCCGTTGGTTTCAGTCCATGGATCCACAGATCCTTCTGCAGAACCTCCCTTCCTTCAAGGAGATCAACACTGCTACCCAGCTTGGTGTCATCTGCAAACTTGCTAAGGGTGTACTAGATCCCTTCATCCTGATCATGGATAAAGATATGGAACAGGACTGGACCCAGCACTGAACCCTGGAGAACACCACTCATTACTGCCTCCAACTGGATTTAACTCAATCCCCACCACCTTCTGGGCCTGGCCATCCAGCCACTTTTTAACCCAGCAGAGGGTGTACCTGTCCAGGCCAATGGCAGCCAGTTTCTGAGTCAGAATACTGTGAAAAACGGAGCCAAAGTCTTTCCAAAAGTTCAGGTACACCACATCCAGTCCTCCCCTCGTCCGTTAACCTGGTAACCTTGTCATAGAAGATCAGATTGGTCTCGCAGGACCTGCCTTTCATAAACCCATGTTGACTGGGTATGATCACCTTGTTCTCATGCATGTGCCATGTGATAGCACTCAATATGATCTGCTCCATGACCTTCCCTGGTATCGAGGTCAAGCTGACAGGCCTATAATTCCCCAGATCCTCACTCCAAACTTTCTTGTAAATGGGAGTTACATTTGCCAGTCTCCAGTCAAGTGGCACTTCCCCAGTCAGCCAGGACTGCTGGGAGATGAGGGAAAGGGGTTTGGAGAGGACCTCTGCCAGCTCCCTCTGCACCCTTGGGTGTATCCCATCCAGCTCCAAAGACTTGTGTATGTCTAGCTGACTGAACAGGTCTCTAAGCAAATCCTCCTGCATCACTGGACCTTCATTCTCACTGTCTTCTGGCTGAGGGGGCTGAGTATCTTAATGAATTTCAATTTACTCTCTTATACTCAGAAAAAGAAGTCATTAAGTACATCTGCCTTGTCTTCAAACCTCATCACTAGTGTTCCTCTTGCACTGAGTAAAGGAGGGACATTCTCCTGATGCTCCTGTTCTTGTCAATATATTCGAAAAAGCATTTCTTACTATCTTTCACTGAACTGGCCAGATGGAGTTCCAGTTGGGCATTAGCTCTTCGAATTTTCCCATCACATGATCTCACCTCACCCTTGTAGTCCTCTGTTGGTAGCTAAGGTCCGGCGGTGAATAGTCCCACCCAGAAACATTGGGCCACTCGAGCACTGGAAGAAGGCCCGTCAGTCATAATTAGAAATGAGCTGGGAGAATGGGAACAAGGATGGAAACTAGTCTTGACAGGGCGAGGTTATGCCGCTGTCAAAAAAGATGGTAGAGTTAAGTGGTGCCCACTTAAGTCTATCAAACCAGACCTTCAGAATAAAACTAATGAAAACAGGACTGGATCATTGGGCGCCCTCATAACTCGTACGCTCCAGTGGCAGGAGAAGATGATTGATCGACAAACACCATGTCTACGCCTAGGGCTCCCACGTCAGCAGAATCCAAACCACGCAAGGAGAATCCCCACAGGGGAGGGTCGCGATGTCTCTGTGTGATCTTACTTTTAGCACTTGTGCCACCATCTAGTGGTTTGTATCAACATCAACCGTGGGAATGGGTGTTATGGAGGTTGAACAAACCGACGGTTTTATGCACAGTCGTCACTGCAGAACCCCCTGTCTTCCAAGTATCTCCCTGTGAGTTGGTCCCTGTAAGTCCATGTTCAGAACACCTGATGTACTACATGTGCCCCTACTCTAATCCCGGTTGAGGTTACTGCAATGCCTCTGGCAAGGACTATTGTGCCTATTGGGGATGCGAGACCATAGCCTCTGACTGGAAACCTGGAGCAGGTGAAGACAAATACCTGAAAGTCCAATGGGGACCTCTTAATTGCTTAAGGCGCACGGCTGGGTATAGGATAAACAGATATCAAGTCTTACCTGCAAACAAAGAGTGGTGCAGGTATCTTATACTGGAAGTAATGAACGAACACGACCAGTTATGGACTTTCAGCAAAACTTGGGGGTTTAGATACTGGGAATCCGGCAAAGATAAGGGAGGACGATTCTATATCAAAAAGTGGGAAGTAAAGGCCAATACAGCGATCGGCCCTAATGTTGTGGTTAAGGCCGGTGCTGAAATCGTCCCCAACATTATAGCAAAGGATGATAAAAACGACAGAAGCAATCTGTTAGCCTCCACCACTCTTCGGCCAGTCCTCCAACAACTAAGCAAGCCTATCGTAGATCCCATTCACCTATTTGATAGCCAAAATAGCTACCTGTTTAGTAAACTATTTTTTGACGTGTTAGATGCCACTTTTTTGTCATTGAATCAGTCAAACCCAAATCTTATGCGTTCTTGTTGGTTATGTTACGACGCGAATCCACCTTTTTACGAAGGCATTGCTCTCAATGCTCCTTTTAGTTATTCATTGGACAGTAATCCAAGCCAGTATAATTGGAGCACACCGTGGAGAGGAATTACCCTAAACCAAGTCAGAGGCGACGGAGTGTGTTTAGGTAATGCTGTGAGCCAAGACACTAGCGTTGATGCATGTACCTTTGCAACTGACAAAACCTATAACTGGGTGATCCCGTCTGAGCCTGGGATGTGGGTCTGCCAACAAACAGGAGTAACACCCTGTGTGTTCCTTGAGCTTTTAAGATATGCTGCTGACTTTTGTGTGCAAATTTTGATTGTTCCCAGGGTCCTGTACCATCCAGAAGAAGAATTATACGATCAGTGGGAAGAAACAAACAATAGACTTCAACGAAGAGAAGTATTAAAAGCTGTAACAATAGCAGCACTGCTTGGCCTGGGAGCAGCTGGTACGGCCACAGGAGTGACCTCCCTGGTGACCCAACAGCGAGGCCTATATCAATTACAAGCCATCATCAATGAAGACCTGCTAAGAATCGAGAAATCTGTGTCTGCTCTGGAGCAATCCCTCTCCTCACTTTCAGAAGTAGTCCTACAGAACAGGCGAGGATTAGACCTCCTGTTTATGCATGAGGGAGGCATCTGTGCAGCCTTGGGAGAGGAATGTTGCTTTTATACCGATCACACCGGGGTAGTTAGAGATTCAATGGCAAAATTGAGAGAAAGGTTAGCTGAAAGAAAAAGAGAAAGAGAGGTCCAACAAGGATACTTTGAATCATGGTTTAACTATTCACCATGGCTAACCACCCTAATGTCTTCTTTGATGGGGCCAGTTGTAATGATCGTAATCGCACTGATCTTCGGACCCTGCATACTAAACAAGCTCATATCATTTGTCAAGAGTCGGCTAGAAAAAGTTAATATCCTGTTTATAGAACACCGACAGTTGCTCTGAAGAGCGCCTTATGTTTTTCCTTTAAGAAAACTGTTTCTCAACTCTCAACTCTAGCTATCCTCACTATTCCAAGTTGCACTTTAATAGTCCTAGTTGTCCTTAGTGATCTTTAGGCTACCTTAGTAACACCACTCATTTTTTAACTCCTTCGTTCCTCACCCTGACTAACTGCCTTACCATTTATAAGTTTATACATTTTATAAGTTTTCATATATTTTCTAGGCTGATAAGATAAGATATATGAGATAAGATATATAAGATAAGATGATATAAGATAATATATGATAAGATAAGGTAGATAAGTCCTTTGTTTTTAACGAATTTAATTAAGCATGGAGAGGGGGGAAATGTTGGTAGCTAAGGCCCGGCGGCTGGAAGATATCGTGTTGTACGGAAAGATAGGGCCCCTCTCTCCCAGTAGCCAATAAGGTTTAGTTCATGATGTAAGCAGGCGGAAGTGACGTTGTAAACCTTAGCTATATAAACCTGTGTTATCTATCAATAAACGCCATTTGCCGTTCACCACATTGGTGTCTGTGAGCAGATGGACCGAGCGGCCTGGGGTTGGTCGCCATGCCGTTCCCGAACCAGGTCGACACACCTTCACTGAAGGCAACAGTCCTCCTGAGAAGTCTATCCCCTCTTCCAAAGCTCGTAAACTTTCCTCTTCTTCCTGAGATCAATATAAAATTCTCTACTCAGTCAAGCTGGTTTTCTTCCCCGCTGTCTCATTTTACGACACACGGGGATGTCCTGTTCTTGTGCCGCCAGAATTTTCTTTCTTGAGGAGCATCCAGCCCTCTTGGGCTCCTTTCTCATTTAGAACTGCCTCCCACTGGACTTCATCAAGCAACTTTCTAAAGAGTTTGAAGGCTACCCTCCAGAAGTCCAAGGGGGCAGTTCTGTTGACCCCCCTCCTTACTCCTCCAAGAACTGAGAATTCTATCATCCCGTGATCACTGAGCCCCAGGCATCCTCCAATAGTCACCTCCCCCACAAAGCCCTCTCTCTTCACAAAGAGCAGATCCAGTCAGGCACCTTCTCTCATCAGTTCACTCACAATTGTGTCAGGAAGTTATCTTCCATACACTCTATGAACCTCCTAGACTGTATCCTTTCTGCTGTGTTATACTTCCAGCAGACATCTGGAAGGCTGAAACCCCCCACAAGCACGAGGGCCAGCGATCGCGAGATTTCTCCCAGTTGCTTGAAGAAAAAATCATCGGTTTCCTCATCCTGGCTGGGCAGCTGATAACAGACTCCCACCGCTATGTCTGACATACTGGGATTCCACCGATTTTAACCCATTAACACTCAATACTATCGTTAGCATGTTTTAGTTCGAGTTGCAACCTTCTCTAACATAGAGGGCAACCCCACCGCCTCTCTTTCCCAGCCTGTCCCACCTGAAGTGTTTGTAGTCATCTATGGCAGCACTCCAATTGTGCAAACCATCCCATCATGTTTCTGTGATGGTAATTATGTCAGAGTTTTCTTCCTTCGCAATGGCTTTCACCTCCCCTTCTTTGTTTCCCACGATGCGTGCATTGGTGTAAATGCACTTCAGTTCTGAGTGGAATAGCCATAAGTCCTACCTACCTTCTAGCTGAGATTATAACGCAAGAGTTCCCTTTGAATTCTGGCTACCATCTGGAGTGCTGTCCCCCACTTGTACTCAGGTGGCAGACCAGGGCCCTCACTAGTACATCATCCCTCAGAACCTGAGGTACCGTTCCTGTTCTTTATTCTATCAAGCCCAGTGTTGTTCCCCTCTCCCTTCCAATCTAGTTTAAAGCTTCCTCAATTAGCCCTACCAACTCCTTGGAAAGTGTCCTTCTGCCCTTTGGGGACAAGTGTGCCCCATTGTTTGCCAGCAGGTCTGCCGTGTAGGCCAACCCATTGTTGAAGAACCTGAAGTTTTTTTCTTCACATCAGGTTTGGAGCCAGGCATTTAGTTCCTGCATCTTCCCACTCCCTCCCTCTCCATTCCCTATGAGAGAAGAGAATAGTGTCTGCACACCTGAACCCTTAACCATATGTCCTAAAGCTCTAAAGCCCTTTTCAATTGGTCTGAGGTTTCTAGTTGGTTTTCCATTATTTCCTACCTGAAAGATGAGCAGCGGATAATATTCCATGGACTTCACAAGATTTGGGGATTTTCTAACCATATCCCTGTCAGAGGCCCCAGGCAGGCAGCAGAATTCCTGATGTAATGGGTCTGGTCTGCATATTGGCCCTTCAGGCCCCAATGACTACGACACTCCTCTTTCTTCACAGAAGCCGTTTTAATTGATGGCTTTGGGTTTCTTAAACTGGGAAACATTTCCAGTCTATGAGAATGGTCAACAATGGCATTTAGCTCCACTTGCAGTTCATTATATTTGTTCTGCAAGGGAAACTGCAGGGACAAGTTTGTAACAGGTGAGACATGCTGGTGGTGATGAGGAGGAACCCACTGACACTCTCCTCCATCTCCTAAATCACTCCCCTTGGTTGAGCGGAGAGAGAATGGGCAGTTCTCTGCACCACAAGGCACGTTGACTTCTTGGGGCTGAGACAAGGAGCACACTTCAATGTTTGTCCACCTGAAACCCCTCTCCCTCTCCTCCCAGTTGATGGACCTGGTGGTATCATTTCTGTACGCAGTGGTGCCTCAAACAGTGAACCCCTCATTTACAGTATGAGGAACCTGAAGCTTTTTTCTTCACATCAGGTTTGGAGCCAGGCATTTAGCTCAAGGATGCCCTAAGTCAACTGCACCAATGGATGTTGTTTCACTGACTATAACCTTCCTCTCCTTCTCTGCTCATTTCTCTCAGGCCAGTACTCTGCTGCTTTCCCTTGTAACAATCCTACTCAGAGTTAATCTTCTGAATTTATGCAACCTGTCTTGAGGTTTCACCCAAGAAACCTCAGTCTTGTAGCTTACCCTGGCACAACACTGTTCAAACACAGCTCTTCAATAAAAGGACATTTCCTAGGGAAAGGCTGAGATCTTCCTCCTAGGTGCTGCCAATAAAATGTCCAAGGAACTGGTCTTCTAAAGAGACTTTTCTTCATGTGTTTTTCCTGGGGTTAAAGTGAAGTGATTGGTACAACTGGTTTCTGCTGGACATGGAGTTTTCACTTTAAGGACTCTCCTCTTGGTGTTCAGTAGCAGTGGAGATGGTGCAGGGACTCCCCATTAACTTCTCAGGCTGAGTCACAGGGAAGAGGACGGAGGGTTTAGACAAGTCCCTTCAAAAGAAATGGATTTGGAGGGTCGAGGGAAGGATGGGGACTCAACACCTTCCTCGAGCTGGAAGTAAATGGAGACTCAGAAGGTGAAAAAACCCTCAAATGTCCCTCAAAAGTAAAGCACTGAATTGAGGAACCCACAAACAAGGACTCTGAAGTGCCGTGGGAGTGAGTGGGGACCCAACAGGCAGAGGAAAGGGAGACTGGAGAGGTGCAGGAGCTGCCTGAGCAAGTCCAGGGCTCTCATTCTTTTTTGGGAAGTGGGGGTGGTGGGGGCAGAGAAAAGGTCAAATGCCATTGGGGTTGAGGATCACCAAGAGTAGGAGTGCAGGAGAGCCTGGGAGTGACTGTCCCCTGTTTCCTGCTGTCGTTATTTCAAGTAGCACCCCTGGGGCTGATGGGCAGGTTGAGACCCCTCTCTGCCTCCTAAGAGCTCCTTATGCTCTCCAGAGGGTCTGGGGCTGTGGTTGAAGGGTCACAGTTCTGCAGCAGACTTTGAAAGGCAGTGCTGTGGGGCCAGCCCAGACTGGGCTGTTCCATTGGGCTGTGGTGGGCTGGGCTGTTGGAGAGGGCAGGGAGGTGGGTAGAGCTGTGGGAGGCTGGGCTGGACTGGAAAGAGCTCAGGAGAGGAGCTGAGTTGTGAGAGCATTCAGGGTGAGGACACGCTGCAGGGTGTTCAGAGTGCAGAGTCTGGAGTCATGGAGAAGGACACAAGGCACCAACAGCTCAAAAGAGAGGGACCCAGTCTGTGCCATGTTCCCCGAACTCCCCGGAGAAGCTTCCCAAGGGAAATTGTCCCAGATGGGTCCTTCACACCAGTCATTTCCATGTCTGGCTCTACCTCCCAACCCTGAGGAGGGACTTCTACTGCACAGTCACCTCTGTCCTCCTCCTTTGCTCAGTGATCCACAACTCCACAACCATTATCAATTACAATTGAATCAGTTTCTTACTGACCTTTATTGCACACCAGTCCCACAGCTCTCACCACTGGTTGTCTCTCAGCCAAGCCCTTTCTCAGATGCCTCCAAACAGATGGCCTTGTCTCAAAAAATACTGAACAACTCCATCAACTGGGATTCCCCCAGCTGTGCTGGGTCCTTGCTCAATGTTTGATCCTGAAGGTTTTCTAACAGTCCCAGCTCTCTTGGCCTCTCCTTGTCCATAATGCGTTCTGGGTCCAAAACATCCTTCTGGCCTCTGTAGGACTCGCAGACTCCAGGCTGTGCAGGGTCTTCCCTTGTGCTGTGGAGCCCCATCCTGGACACAACAGTCCTGATGTGCCCTGCAGTAGGTTAAACTTGACCAGCAGGCAGTCAACCCCCCCCCCTTCTCCCCCAGCTTCTCCCCCCCTGCCTTGACTTAACAGGAAAAAAGGAGAAAATCAAGGAGCGTCCTGGTGGTCTGACAGGGGAGGAGCAGGAGGAGACAATCATTACCCTCACTCTTTTGACAAGGGGAGGCAATCACTTCCATCACTTTTGTGAGGCTCCTCTTTACACACTCCAGAAGACTGCTGGCCACCAGGTAACACCACTGGATTTTCTTTTGCTTTCTGTTTCCTGGAACCACCAGGGCTTTCTTCAGAGAGCTGTTTCCAAGTGAGGCAACTCCCACCCATGTAATTTCAGGGTTTCAGTCTATCCCAGTCACAGGACCTGGTCTTTTTCCTTTGTCTGTCTCATGAAGCTCTTGACAGTCCTTGTGCCCATGAGTTTTCCCTGAAAGGCATTCCTAAGGCAGACGGATGGTGCTCCCAAGTTAGTGTCACTGAAACATGTGGTGGGAATTGCCTCCTCTGGGACACAGATATGGATATTAAACTGCACAGGACTCAGGAGAGTCCATTATGCCGCCTCACCAAACCCCACTGTGTACCCAGGCCTCCAGGTAGGGTATGGTCCCTTCACAACAGCTCTCTCAGCCTGACTATCCAACCGGTGCTATTTTCACCCAATTGATCAACCCATCCAGACTGTAACAGCCTCACTTGGGTACAAGAATATTGAGGGAGACCATGCCAAAAGTCTTTCTGAAGAGGAGGGAAACACCACCGTCATCTTCTCAGGCACAAATGCAGCTGCTCCATCATGAAGGCAACCAGGCTGGCGGGACGTGCTTTACCCTTGGTCAGTCCATGGTGATGCCCAGAAATGCCACCCGAGAGCTCTCATTCCATGGTCACTCCTCACCAAAGTGAGCCTGTGCAGCCTTGGGTTCCCTGGATTGCACTTGTGTCCCCTTTCGAAGATGAGTGCAACGTTTGCTTTTCTCCACTCACAAGAGACCTCGACCAATCTCGTGACCTTCCAGAAAGGATTTTCCAAAGAAATTTCAGTCTTTCCCTCAAAATTCCTCACACACTTCTTCCTGTTATGTGGTATGTTTAGTGTCCCTCATCTTCCCTACCCCTTCACCTCTCCAGCTCCAAAAGCCATTTCTGTTCTCAACTGTGCAGACTCAGACTCTCCAGACAAATGCCCTTTCCATTCTTCTCCCATTTCCCTCTCCTCTCATTCTTTGTTCATTCAGAGAACTCTCTCCTCCCTAGGTGCTGCTTTGAGATGCAGACAGTTCAAAGCTTGCTGTCTCTCACCAGTCTGATTGTCTCTTCAGCCAAGTCTTTCATTACGTTTCTATTTGCTTTTTTTTAGTGTCTATCTCTACATTTCTCACAAGTTGTCCCTTGTAGAAAGGCAGTCTCATCAGAGACAACTTATGCTGAGCGGTGTGTGAGGAGGGGAGTCATTGATTATGGAACTTTATCAGGCTTTGCTTTTCTTATTCCCCTGTGCCTGTGAGCAGCCAGTTCTGTAAGGAAAGCAGGGGGAAATGATGCCATGGAGCTGGAACACTGAGCTCTGCACTGCAGGGAAGTCTGGTGGAAGGAAAAGGGTTGCAAGTCCCAGCGGAGCAATGAGAAAACTGGTGGAGCTGGGGAGGTGAGGAGCAAGGCTGTCCACGCAGTGTCAGACCTCAAGGGACTGCTTCTCCATGCTGCCCAGACCTCCATCAATGCCAATTGGAGAATGGCTCTGTCACCTCTTCTCTGAAATTAAAAGGAGTAGAATAAGTTCTTTAAACTAAAACATGTTTTTCTTAGGTGCACTTTGAAATCGTTCTCTTAAACTGCACTTGGAAATGCCTCCAATGAGCTGTACAAAGCTGCATGACCCGAAGGAATCTACAGGCAGAGACAGAGCTCATTAAGGCTTTCTGTATTTTAAGGAGACCCAGGGTGTATTTGCTGCTGAGTCCTTGAACTTCAGCTACTGAGAGGAGATTGAGGAAACTTCTCAAGAAGAAAAAAACAGAACTCAGAGTATGTCGAAGTATTAATTGGTCTCAGAGAAAATCATTACTGACAAAGCCTCCCCAGACACTCGTTATAGCTGATAATTGGAAGCCATGATTGCAGGAAGGCAAAGGCACTGTGCAGGCAGTTGTAATGCTGAGAAAATTCTGGGTTTGCTTGGTGAAACAGAAAGGCCAAGCCCTGACCCCCAGGCCCTGGGAAGGCAGATGTGGCTGTGACTACAATGACCCTACTGTCATGAACATTCTCACATTGCTGAATCAAATTGGGAGTAGTTATTCCATTTAATTTTAAAGACAGGCCTGTAGAGTTATGTGAGATGCCAAGGCTCTCACACAGTTTCTTGCAGGTGCTGAAGCGTTAGGTCATAGAAAGGAAGGGTATTTGAGGGGGAGAAAACTTGGTTGTGAGAAGAATCTGGTCATAGAAACTTCAGATCATTGAAGAGTAACAGAGAAGCTCAGTCACGGAAGGCTCATAGAAGTTATGGGTCATGGAAGTCTCGTAGCAGAGTCAGGTCATAGAATCCTCGGTTATAGAAGTCTCAGGTCATTGAAGATTCAGGCCTTAAAAAGATCATAGAGTATCAGGTCATAGAATAGTCGAGTCGTTGAAGTGTGAAAGTTTATTCGGGTTTTCGAAGGGTTTGATCATAGAAGGGTCATAGAAGATCTCGTTCAAGAGAAGGGTTGGGTCATAGAAGAGTCAGGTAATAGATGTGTTGGGTCACATGAAGGTTGGGTCATAGTCATAGAATATTTGAGTCATAGAGGATCTGGTCCACGGAAGAGTCATAGAGGTTTCAGGTCAAAGAAAGCCATAGAAGGGTCAAAGAAGTGCTAGGTCACAGAAGATTATGTTTACAGAATGCTCAGGTTTAAGAAGAGTCGGGTGATAGAGGAATTATAGACCAGTAGTGTGATAGAAGAGTCACAGAAGGGTGAGGTCATATAAAAGTCACAGAAGAGCTGGGTCATCGGAGAGTTGGGTTATACAGAATTAAGGTACAAGAAGAATTGGGTGAGGGTCAGTTGAGTCACAGAATTGTTGGGGCATAGAAGAGTTGGACCGATGAAGATATGGACTTAGACAAGCTGGATTGCAGAAGAGTCACAGAAGAGCTGGGTCATAGAAGAGATTTACCGTAGAAGAGTAGGATCATAGAAAGGTTGGGTCATCGTAGGGTTTGGTCATAGAAGGCTTCAGTCATAAAAGGATTCATTTACGAAGGGTCATAGAAAGGTCAAGTCAGTGAAGAGGCATAGAAAGGTCATGGAAGAGTCAGGTCATAGAAGAGTCACAAATGAGTCAGGTCATACAAGCTCATAAAAGTGTCAGGACATCAGCTTTGAGTGTAGAAAATTTCCTCAGCAGAACTGCTGAATCTGTTCATACTGGTGCATTTTATTGTTCTCTTTCTGCCTCCCGGTTTTCTTTATTTTCCTGTGTCTATTTTTCTTGGAAGAGCTCTCCTAAGAAAATTTTAATTTTATCATAGAATAATGCAGGACGAATGAGACCCCTGACCACCATTGTACTTGGTCTTGCAAGGATGCAGCTAACTCTCCCCATAGCATCAAACCCTCCCACATCCCACTGCCCCGGAAAGGATCCTGAGGATTTGCCTTCCCAGGAGTTGGGGGTCAGGGCTTGGCATTTCTGCTTCATCAAGATAATCCAGGATTTCTTTGACCTGAGTTGCCTGCTCAGTGCCTTTGCCTCCCTGCAATTGTGGCCTTGAATTATCTGCGCTAATGAGCTCACAGGAAAGCTTTGTCAGTGATGGCCCTCACTGGTGGTCATTAATTCTTTGAGCTACTTCAGGGTTTGCTTCCGACTTTGACTGATGGAGAGGTTTGTGCAATCTCCTCTCAGTACCTGAGGGTCAGGGACTAAACACCAAACACACCATAGAGCTCATTAAAATAAAGAAAGTCCTAACAAACAAAAAGGTAGCATCTAACACATCAAAAAATGGCTTACTAAACAGGTAATTATTTTGGCTCTTAAACAGGTGAATAGGATCTGCAATAGGTTTGTTTGAGGGAACTATTTGCTTAGTTGTTAGAGGACTGGCCGAAACAGGGGTGGAGGCTAACAGATTGCTTTTGTTTGTTATATTGGCCTTTACTTCCTGCTTTTTGATATAGAATCGTCCTCCCCTATCTTTGCCAGATTCCCAGTATCTAAATCCCCAAATTTTGCTGAAAGTCCATAACCGGTCGTGTTCGTTCATTACTTCCAGTATAAGATACCTGCAACGCTCTTTCCCAGCTGTGCGCCTTACGCAATTTGGAGGTCCCCATTGGACTTTCAGGTATTTGTCTTCACCTGCTCCAGGTTTCCAGTCAGAGGCTATGGTCTCACATCCCCAGTAGGCACAATAGTACTCGCTAGAGGCATTGCAGTAGCCTCAGCCAGGATTAGTAGTACATGTAGTACACATGTACAGCATGATGCACATGTAGTACATCAGGTTTTCTAAACATGGACTTACAGGGACTAACTCACAGGAGGATACTTGGAAGACAGGGGGTTCTGCAGTGGTGACTGTGCGTAAAACCATAGGTTTATCCAGCCTGCCTAACACCCATTCCCATAGTTGATGTTGATACAAACCACTAGATGATGGCACAAGTGCTAAAAGTAAGATCACACAGAGACATCGCAATCCTCCCCTGTGGGGATTCTTCTTGCGTGGTTTGGATTCTGCTGACGCGGGAGCTCTAGGCGTAGACACAGTGTTTATCGATCAATCATCTTCTCCTGCCACTGGAGCGTATGGGTTACGAGGGCGCCCAATGATCCAGTCCTGTGAATAAAAACTCACAGTTTTCGTTAGTTTTATTATGAAGGTCTGGTTTGATAGACTTAAGTGGACACCACTTAACTCTACCATCTTTTTTGACAGCGGCATAACCTCACCCTGTCAAGACTAGTTTCCATCCTTGTTCCCATTCTCCCAACTCATTTCTAACTATGACTGACGGGCCTTCTTCCAGTGCTCGAGTGGCCCAATGTTTTTGGGTGGGACTATTTACCTCCTCCCCCCTAGGGAATTGATTTAATGCTAGCAAAGCAGTCGCTAGCAGACGTGCCTGGTCCCCTGAGGGAATGGTGTTGACAAACCCTTCTGTTTTCTGCTAATACCTCCAATTTAGATTTCAGAGTTTGGTTCTCCCGTTCCACTATGGCTTGCCCTGTGCTATTATATGGAATGCCGTGTATTAAGGTAATACCCCATTTCTGAGCAAATGCTTGAACTGATTTAGACACGAAATTTGGACCGTTATCTGATTTGATTTGAATAGGGATGCCAAGCCATGCCATAGCTGTTAGCCAATGTTGAATGGTTGCTTTAGCATTAGCTCTAAGGTGTTGAGTAGCTACGATCATTCCACTATATGTGTCTACAGTCACTGCTATCTATGCTCGAGGTTTCGACAACTGGCAGAGTGTAAAATCCGTCTGCCACAGCTCGGAGGCTCTAAGACCTCTAGGGTTTACCCCGCTGGACAGTGTTGCTTTCTGACAGTGGGGGCATGTAGCCACTATATGTTTCGCGTCAGTGACTGAAATCCCACATCTCTTTGCCAATGCTTTAGCTCTAATGTGGAGAGACTCGTGTAGCTGCCAGGCATCTCTCAATGTCCACAGACCCTTTGCAGCAGCGTCTGCTTTGTCGTTACCGGTTTGGAAAAAACCTTTAATTGGACTATGGCTATTGACATGGATGACCGATATAGTGCCCTGTCAAGAAAAAAGTGCTTCTTCTAGTATTAAGGTTACTGTGGATGTTGACACGCCAGGCCCTGACATGGTCAAACAAAGTTTAACCGCAAACATTGAGTCAGTTACTATGTTGAGATGTTCTGTTGGGAACAGTCCGCACTCTAGTGCTACGGCCGTTGCTTCCAATTGTTGGACAGAAAGAGCACAGTCGGTCATTTTAACGCAATGCCATTCTCCTCCCGATTGCCATACTGCTGCCACCGTTGAAGTCACTGAGGATGCGTCTGTGAAGACTGTTGGTCCCGGTTGAGGACGGTCTGTGATCTTCCATGGAAGGTCGATGTTGACTATTGCCAGCATTTGAGTCCAGGGGGGCTTCGCGGCATAACAAAGTTCTCCACCAAATCCAACGAGAGCTATGGCCAGATACTCTGACATCGCTACTGATTGTGTTGAGAGCTGTTTGCGAAAGGGCAACCATATCCTGGCAGGTTCGATGCCTAGATGTCTTAGGGTGAGTTTTCTGCCTTTCATGATGAGATTACCGAGGCACTCGATTCCCAGAGAAAATGCACGTGACGGTCTTCCTAGGACTACCCATTGTATTGGTCGGGATTTTTCAGTGGGGCCCTGAGCTAGTGCTCCTACTCCCCCTTTTTCTGTGAAGTGCACATACAGATCAAGCGGTATACCTGGGTTCCACCTAGCGAGCGTACTCGATGACATCTGCTGCTCGACAAAGTTGAGAGAGTTCATTGCTTCTATCGTTAGGGTTTTTTGTTCCCATGGGTTCTTTCCTTTCAAAAGATCATACAGAGGAGCCGTGACCTCAGGAGGGATCAGAACGATATTACGGAGCCATTGCAAGGATCCCACTAACTTCTGCATATCATGAAGTGTCTTAATGTTCCGATGGATCTTTATTTGAGCGGGAGTTGCATAAGAACTTGTGATCCCCACTCCCAAAAAACTTACACATGGTCCTCTTTTAATTTTTGCATTTGCGATTTCGAACCCGTTCACTTTCAAAGTATCTGAAACCGTTAACATCAGCTGGTCCACCTGATTTCCTGATGGTGCAGCAATTAAAATATCATCCATATATTGAATGATAGTCGCAGTTGGGTTAGTGGTTCGGACCGGTGCTAATGCTCGATCCACTGCGATCTGGCAGATAGTAGGTGAGTTGACCATACCTTGAGGTAGCACTTTCCACTGGAAGCGTAGGTTAGGGTGTTGGCTCTTTGGAAACACGACTGAAAAAGCAAACCGTTCTTTGTCCTCGTCGTGCAGGGGTATCGAAAAGAAACAGTCCTTAATATCAAGGACAGCACAAGGTTGTCCCTCGGGTATCATAGAGTTCATAGGCAACAATGTTTGGACAGGGCCCATAGGTTGGATTATCTTGTTTACTTCACACAGGTCATGAAGGAGACGGAACCCCTTGCCGGTTCATTTGAGTATTACAAAAACTGGAGTGTTTCATGGACTAGTGGAGGGCTCTATGTGACCTTTCTGTAGCTCACGGTCAATCAGCCCAAGAAGAGCATCCATTTGAGGCTTTGATAGGGGCCACTGCTCGACCCAAACTGGGTTAGATGATTTCCATTTCAATCTGATTGGTGGAGGTGGGTGCACAGCAGTGGCCCTTAAAATAAATTTGTCACCCTGGCTTTTAACAGAGCTAAAGCGTCCCTTCCCAACAGGGGTGGGACTCCTGATATGATATATGGAAAAAGGGTGATGTTTTTTTCTGGTCCTTCGTCAGTGTGAAGCGTGATTGCTATCAATCGAGCACTCTTCCGAGCTCGTGTTAATCCTCCAACCCTACCCACCATGGGGGCATCTTCTAATTTCCAGCGTGGGGGCCAATACGTATCAGGAATGACTGTAACATCTGCTCCAGTGTCAATTAAAAATGGAACGCTAATTGTGGTATCATTTGAGGTATTATAGAGGGAACAGATTCCCCACACCACTGGTGGGTTATCGCACTTTATTGCCAGGGCTACCCTGGGGTCTTACCCCCAAGAGGTGGTTCCTGCTGTCCCTGAGACAGAGGTGGATTCGGCTGGACCGTTGGTTGGACTGTGTAATTGGCTGCTTGTTGAGGGGGCAGTGGGTTCGGAAGCGCCCCCTCCCCCCATCCAGGGTTGACATAGTCGGGCCGTCTTGTGTTCCAAGTGGGAGAGGGCTGTACACGGCCTGGGTGCCCTCTCCCCTTCCTGCTTCCCCGAGACTTAGATTTGCATTCCCTAGTATGATGTCCTTTCTTTCCACAGGCCCAGCATGGTCCTCTGAATCTTTTTGGGGGGGGGGGGTGTGAATTCCCTGATTGGGGGCAATTTACCACCACATGGCCTGTCTGGCCGCATTTAAGACATGTCATTATGTTAGCTATTCCAGTGCGGACAGCCACCTGGATCTGGACCAAATGCTCTTCATTTGCGACATGCTTAATCATGTCTGCAATACTTGATCCTGCTGGTAGTGATCGTAGGACTTCTTTGGTTTTTGCATTACACTGCTGATATAAGCAGTCTGCAACAACTGGACCTTTTGCCTCTGGAGGCAAAGATGAGGAGTCAACTGCTGCTTGGAGGCGATCTACAAATTGTGTAAAACTCTCACTTTCATTTTGCTTTACTGTGGACCATGGCGACGGCTTAGCAATAACTCTAGAGGCTGTGCGAATGGCTTCTCTAGCTGTACGAGTAGTTGCCATAACTTCATGGGATCGCAAGACCTGGGCTTGTGCCTGAGGGGTTATCATGGTTGAATCTGTCCCCATTAGTTGTTGCAGGCTAGAGCCATGCAGTGGGTGATCTGCCCCAGTTACCTGAGCTTGTTGCTTTGTACAGGTGTCCTACCATTCTTGTTTAAAAACTATCATTCCTGCCCCATCAGAAATTAATCTACAATTTTGTTTTATATCAAATGGGAGCATGTCATCTCCCCCAAAAATCCCATCTATGAGGGTGGAGACCATGGCAGAATGAAGTCCTTTGTCCACAATTGCTTTAACAATCGCTTGTATATCCTTAGGGTTTATCAGCGAGTGGACCCTTTGTCCCCCATCCCTCACCCACACCGGGAACGCTAGCGTGGCTGCTGGAGTCCAATCGGCACACGCAATCTTTATTTTTCTCCAGTCCGTGAGAGGGATTTCCTTCCCCTGCGATCCCTTTTCATTCCGGATGAAAATATTTTGGCTCTTAATTTTATCTATTTCTATTTCGTCCTCCTCCGAATCTAACTCGATTTCAAACCTCTCGTTCCAGCTGTTGTCTGACTCGGGACTGGAAATCGACTGACTGGTCACTTCCAGGCTCCGGTACTTTTTTGTCGGACTCCGGCCCCGCCCACTTCCCCCTCTCTGGACTCGCCCCGCCTTCTGCTCGGGGGTGTGTGTGTGTGTGTGTGTGTGTGTGTGTGTTTGCATTATGGAGGCATTTCTTAAGATGGCCATTCTCATTTGCCGCTCCTCGCCCCTCACAAACACCTCCCTTTCCTTCTTTGTCGCACCTATCATTTTTCTTCTTTTCGTTCTCCTCCCCTTCCTGCCTGTACGCGCATGGTATTTCTAGCATTTGCACCCTTTTCCCGCCGTTAGTATCTTCGTCCCGCCTTCTTTCCTGCCACTCGAAGCCATCTTGGGGCGCATAGGGCAGTAGACTTACCAGGATATCCTATGACTCTGATTCCTCCGCGACTTGCTTAGCGTCCTCAAGTAAGCCGCCCCAGAAGGATTTCGCTTGCTCCTGTTTCTCCGTAAGAGAGACGGGGTTCGGGGATTGAGGGGATGTATCACCCTCTGGCTGATCTTCAGGACCAGCAGAATCATCATCATCTGCGGGGTACAGAGTCTGTGTGGCTGCCCCGACTCCCAATTTCGGGGTGACCATCAAGCAGTCTCTTGTTGCCACCCAGGTCTCCTGCTCTTGGATAGCCTTTTGCAGGGCCTGCACAACTTTCCCCCAAGCCTTTAGGCGTTTCCCACAGCCGGAAAACATCATTTCCTTGGCTAAAGCTTTAGTACACTTATCCCACACTTCAGGGTGGAGAATATCCACTGGCCGGTCAATGACCCCCATTTGTGAAAGTCTCGCAACGGCAAGAGTAAAATCTTTGGAGTTACAATCAATACCCCACTGCTTATGTAATTGAGATACGACCTGCACAAGGGTTTTCATCCTCCCTGTTGGTCTGGGAGCATCCTCGCCACCGGGCTGGTCCTACCGGTCCGGCCGCCGTTCACTCGACCAGGTGATTTTCCCGGATTCTTTTCTTTTTCCCGGGTTCGTTCTCTCGGGTTTGTTCTCTTTAGTTCCCGGGTTTCGGCACCACTTGTTGCCTTCAGTGAAGGCGTGGAAACCTGGTTCAGGTTTGGCTTAGCGACCAAACTCTGGTCGGTCGGTCCATCTGCACACAGACACCAATGTGGTTGATGGCAAAATGGCTGTTTATTGATAGATAACACAGGTTTATATAGCTGAGGTTTACAACGTCACTTCTGCCTGCTTACATCGTGAGCTAAACCTATTGGCTACTGGTTACATCATGGACTAAACCTTATTGGCTACTGGGAGAGGGGCCCTCATCTTTCCATACAACACGATATCTTCCAGCCGCCAGACCCTAGCTACCAACACAAACCATCTCTCTTTCTACCACTGTCTTCTACTTCTGTACAGTCCATTAGAGAGGTCCCCTAGTGGGGTTATGGAGAAAGACTTCAAAGACCTTCATAATAAAAATGATATTTTATTTTCAGGGATGCCGTTTAGAATTTTCCAGCTCAGAGAAGAGGTGATGGCAGCATTGTCTGGTTGGAATTGATCCAGGGCCCCTCCTAAGGAGACCTGGACTTATCAGAGAAGCTGTCCCTTGAGATCTGACCAAGTATGGAAAAGCTTGCTCCTCATCTTCCCAACCCCATCATTGCCCTCATCGCACACCTGGGGCTCTCATCCCTTTTCTTTACATCACACTTCTCCTCTGCCCTCTGCAGCTGGAGGTTCCAGCCTCTTCATCCCCGTTCCCCCTGCTTTCCTTGGAGACCCAGCTGCACAAAGGCACAGAAGGATTGCTCTGAGTTTGAACAAACAACAGAAACCAGAAAAGACTCACAATTAAAATAAACCCCACTCCTCCACTGTGTGCCCAGGACAAACTGCAACCCATGAGGGTCACCTTCCACAAGGCAGAACCATGCAAGAAATGCCTTAGACAGAAAGGAAATTACGAAATAACCACCATTAAAAGGTTGGCTGGAGGCAGAATCAAACAGAGTCAGGCCAGTTTTGAAATCCCTGAGGCTCAAAGCAGTCACTGGGAGGTTGGGAGGTTCCTGAGTGATCAAAGATTGAGGGGAAGGGACATGGAGAGAGCAACTGCCAGAGTTTCTGTGCAGATGGGCGGCTGGAAAGGGGCCTTTAGACATTGTCAGGTGAGTCAGGAGAGGTGGAAATGGGTGAGAGATGGGGGAGAATAAATACATGGCCTGACAGAGAGAGCACTGACAATGGAAATGTAGTGGAAGGCCAACTGCTCTCCTCTTGCTATCAAAGTCCATTGTCACAGTTCCTCACTGTGGTCTCATGGGAAACACTGACATGTTATGGAAAATATTCCATGGTTTCAGATGATGAGGCCGTGCTCACCCTTTTAAACCCATGCCCAGAAGTCTGAGGGTTCCACGCTGAGCTCTGCTGTCTCAACATAAGCACCCAGTGCTGCCTCTAGAGGAGCCGGGGTCTCTGCAGCCCATGCCTGGGATGGGTAGCTGGCACAGAGCGCCTGCTGGAGACCAGAGCCCCTTGGGAGCTGCAGCTGGAACCTGGGCAGAGGGTCCCAGGCACCTACTCTGGCACCATCATGGCATCCCACCCTGATTTATGAACACTTTCCTTTGCAAACAAAGGCAGCATAAGGAATCCCCCTGAGATCAGGACGTTAAACCTGCTACTGACTCCGCAGCTGAAAATCCCATCCCCAGAGAGCCTGGCAACAAGAACAAGAGGACAGCAGCAAGAACACAGTCAAGGGAAGAAATGAGGAGAAAGAGAGTGAGGATCTGGCAGGGAGAGGCCAGGGCAGAGGCAGCCGGACACACAGACAGTGTTGCCCTTCTCCAGCTGTGCACGGCCCCTCCCAGACACCAACAGTGCTGGGCAGTTGTTCTCAGCCTCTGTGCTCTGGTAGAGGGCAAGGGAACTGTTGCTGCACAGAAGGTGGTGCAGCCTTGGAGCCCAGAGCCCTGAGGGAAGAGACTTTGCTGGGTGGGAGAGGAGGCCAGGGGCTGTCTCAGAGGAAGGGTCTGCACTGGGGGGGGGGATCACTCAGATCTTTCTGAATTCTTCCTCTTACAAAAACACTGGCTTAAATTTCCTTTATTCTCTGATCCTATTCATGCTCCTGGAGATTTCCCTCCATGGATGTGCTTTCCTGTCCCATGTCATTCCTTGTAAGCTCTCTGAGACCCAATTCCAAACTCTGTGCACTCACCTGTATAAACCCGCCTGTTTGCAGGGCTCTGACTGGGCGCGTGTTCCTGTTTGCAGGTAGAAAAGTGCATGACAGGTCAAGCTTGATGCGTCCAGCAGAGATGATGCTGGTGCTGTCCATAGGCAGAGGAGCAGCTGGAGACAGTTTAGGAGGCTCCTATCAGATTTCTTGGTCACTCAAAATTACAGCTCACAAGTCTCAGTGATTTGTTCAAGCATAAGAGCCAGTTTTCCATTTCTGCCCCAAAATTTCCAAAGAGTAGGAAACTGAAAAGACAGACTCAGTAAATGTGCTTTTCTTTACTGTAATCTCTGCCATGATCTTCCCCTTGAAATGTCCCCTCGAAAACATCCAGGGCCCTGTCCTGTCCTACCCTGCCCTGCCCTGCTGGCGGTCACTCCTTCCACCCACAGCTTCTCCCCACAGCCCATGGGGAGCTTCCCAGGCTGGCTGAGCACTGTCCCTTGCAGTGTCCCTGCCCTGGCACACAGACCCTGGGCTGCAGGGTCCCTGCTCTCAAGGACAGCCCGGGGCTTCCCTGCCTGCTCACCCATCTCCACATCCTGCAGCCATGTTTTGGAGGAGAAGGTGTTGTGTCCTGTTCTTCTCATGGTGCTGCAGGGATTCTCTGCTTTGTAGCACATCCTTGTTCCTACACTAGAGAAGCTGTGAGTTTCTCCTGGCAGATGTCCATGAGTTCTGGGCTTTGCCAGCTTTAGCAGATACCTCCAGGAATTACAAATACATTGCACTTCATGCAGAGACTCGCCACGTCAAAGGCTGAGACTGTTTCTCTCCCCGTGAGCTCTCAACATCCTCCATCCCCAAAGTGCCTTTTAAGCGCTCTCTGCCTGAGCAGAGCTGTCTCCCTGCAGCACTGCCCTGTTGCCAGGATCTCTGTCTGTCTCAAGAGACCAGCCCCGCTCAGCAGCAGAAGACCAGCCTAAGGCAGCCCTTTTTCTTCCCCCTCTGGACTCCCTCAAGGTCCCCTGGGGCTGCATGGAACCTGCTGTGAAATACGCTGAAGGAATCCCAGGTGTTCCCTCCCTCAGAAGAGACACTTCTTGCCTGCAGTGCCCACACTACCCTTCACTGCAGTGTGAGGGAGAAGGATGCACGTCCCAGGGAGGCAATGAGAGAAATAGTGGGACTGGGGAGGTGAAGAGCAAGACTATCCATGCAGTGTCAGACCTCTCCATGCTGCCCAGACGTCCTGAGGAGACACCCTGCATCAATGTCCATTGGAGAATGGTTTTGTTACCCCTTTTCTGAAATGAAAAGTTATGAAATATAAACTGTAATTAAAAAATATATTTTTAGGTGTACTTCGAATTCTTCCTCTTTAACCCCACTGAGAAATGACAATAAAGATATAAGAAATGCTTCTTCAAGTATATTAACAACAACAGGAGAACCAAGGAGACTATATCTCTTTGCTGGATGCAAGGGGAACGGTAGTAACAAAGGATGAGGACATGGCAGAGGTACTTAACACCTTCTTTTCCTCGGTCTTTAAAAGTGAAGTAAGATGTTCTCTGTGCTCCAAGCCTCCTGAGCCAGAAGACTGTGAAGGTGAACTCTCAATGTTCTAAGAAGACATGGTTAGAGATCTGCTCAGCCAATTAGACGTCCACAAGTCTATGGGGCTGGATGGGATCCACACAGGGGTATTAAGGGAGCTGGCAGATATCTTTGTCAAACCCCTTTCCCTCATCTCCCATCAGTCCTGACTGACTGGGGAAGTGCCACTTGACTGGAGACTGGCAAACTTAACTCCCATTTACAAAATGGGTTGGAGGTGGGACCTGGAGAATTATAGGCCTCTCAGCTTGACCTTTGTACTAGGGTAGGTCATGGAGCAGATCATCTTGAGTGCTATCGCACAGCACATGCAGGACAGCCAGGCTATCAGACCCAAGGGTTTATGAAAGGCAGATCCTTCCAGACCAACCTGATCTCCTTCTATGACAAGGTATGCCTGTTAATGGATGAGGGAAAGGCTGTGGATGTGCTGTACCTGGACTTTTCCAAAGCCTTTGATACCATTTCTCACAGTATTCTGATTGAGAAACTGGCTGTCATTGACCTGGATGGGTCCAGCCTCTGCTGGGTAAAAAACTGACTGGATGACCAGGCCCAAGGGTGGTGGGGAATTGAGTTAAATCCAGTTGGAGATCGGTCACGAGTGGTGTTCTGTTGGGTCCAGTCCTGTCCATATCTTTATCTATGATCTGGATGAAGGCATCAAGTACACCCTTAGCAAGTTTGCAGATGACACCAAGCTGGGTAGCAGTGTCGATCTCCTTGAAGGAAGAGAGGTTCTGCAGAAGGATCTGTAAAGGCTGGATCCATGGACTGAAACCAACGGGATGAGGTTTAACAAGACCAAATGCTGAGTCCTGCACTTGGGACACAACAACCCTCTGCAGCATTACAGGATTGGGGAAGAATGGCTGGAGAGTTGCCTGGCAGAGAAGGACAGTGGGGTGTTGGTTTCTACTGGCTGAACATGATCCAGCAGTGGCCCAGGTGGCCAAGAAAGCCAATGGCATCTTGGCCTCTATCATAAATAGTGTGGCCAGCAGGGCAAGGGAGGTGATTGATTGTGTCCCTGTACTCGGCACTTGTGAGGCCAAGCCTGGAGTGCTGGGTTCCTGGATAAACTGGTAGCCTATGGCTTGGACAGGTGCACTCTCAGCTGGGTTAAGAACTGGCTGGATGGCCAGGCTCAGAGAGTGCCAGTGAATGGGGCTGCGTCCAGCTGGTGGCCGGTCACCAGTGGTGTCCCTCAGGGATCAGGGTTGGGTCCAGTTCTGTTTAACATCTTCATCGAAGATTTAGATGAGGGGATTGAGTCCATCATAAGTAAATTTGCAGATGACACCAACTTGGGAGGGAGTGTCGACCTGCCGGAAGGCAGGAGGGCTCTGCAGAGGGACCTTGATAGGCTGGAGAGATGGGCTGAATCCAATGGGATGTAGTTCAACAAGGCCAAGTGCCGGGTCCTGCACTTTGGCCACAACAACCCCATGCAGCGCTACAGGCTGGGGACAGAGTGGCTGGAGAGCAGTCAGGTGGAAAGGGACCTGGGGATACTGATTGACAGGCGGCTAACATGAGCCAGCAGTGTGCCCAAGTGGTCAAGAAGGCCAATGGCATCTTGGCCTATAGCAAGCCAGCAGGACGAGGGAAGTGATCCTTCCCCTGTACTCGGCATTGGTGAGGCCACACCTTGAGTATTGTGTTCAGTTCTGGGCCCCTCAGTTCAAGAAAGATATTGAGGTGCTGAAGCAGGTCCAGAGAATAGCAACAAAACTGATGAAGGGACTTGAGCACAAGTCCTACGAAGAGAGGCTGAAGGAGCTGGGGTTGTTTAGCCTGGAGAAGAGGAGGCTTAGGGGTGACCTCATCGCTCTCTACAACTATCTGAAAGGAGGTTGTAGACAGGTGGGTGTGGGACTCTTCTCCCAGGCAACCAGCAACAGAACAAGAAGGCATGAGCTTAGACTCTGCCAGGGAAGGTTTAGGTTGGCTATCAGAAAAAAGTTCTCCACAGAATGAGTAAGCAGGCACTGGAATGGCCTGCCCGAAGAGGTGGTGGATTCACCATCCCTGGAGGTTTTTAAAATAAGACTGGATGTGGCACTTAGTGCCGTGATCTAGTAGTCATGATAGCGTTGGATTAAGGGTTGGACTTGATGATCTTGGAGGTCTCTTCCAACCCAGATAATTCTATGATTCTATGATTCAGTTTTGGGCCCCTTGGTACAAGAAGACATTGAGGGGCTGGAGCGTGTCCAGAGATGGGGATGAGGCTGGGGAATGGGGTTGGAGAACAAGTCCTATGAGGAACGGCTGAGGGAACTGAGGTTGTTTATCTCAGAGAAGAGAAGGCTGAGGGGAGACCTCATCACAGTCTACAACTGCCTGAAAGGAGGCTGTGGCAGAACGACAGTTGGTCCCTTCTCCTAAGTGACAGGTAGTGGGGCAAGAGGAAATGGCCTCAAGTTGCACCAGGGGAGCTTCAGACTGGACATCAGGAAAAATTTCTTCACTGACAGGGTTGTCAGGCACTGGCAGAGGCTGCTCAAGGGGTGCTGGAGTCACCATCTCTGGAGGTATTTAACAGGCGGGTGGATGAGTTTCTCAGTGGTTTAGTAAGGGGACAGATACAGTTGGACCTAATGATGGCAGAGGTATTTTCCAACCAAATGATTCTATTAGTCTATGAAATAAAGCAAGCTGATTTCTGAAATTCCAACACCAATCTTTAGAGAGTTGATTTGCCAGCATTTTCAGTGTCACTGTGACAGTGCTGAGGGTGCTGCTCTGTGATCCTATGGTTGAAAGCTGCTGGCAAGAACCATTTGCTTCACCTCTTTCCCTCCTCAGTTGTGGTTCCTGAGGACTTTGTGGCTCCCTGCTTGCAAATCCCAATTCAGCAGCAGGAGCTCAGCATGGCAAGCAGTACTTGTGGAGCTCCTTGAGAAACTGGGACAAACTAGAGGAGTTTCCTGAGAGGGCCTGGGGGTGATGATTTGAGGAATCAGACTCCATAACTCGCTAAGAGTTATAAACAAGGTATGTTTATTTGCCGGTGGGCTAGAGTCTGGTTGATGCCAAAACCCCTGGACCCCAAAGAAAGGACAGGTCAGAATTTATTGCTTAAAGACACACATATTCATTACATTTCTGAGATTAGACCGGGTTATGTTAATCGGTTCCAAGAAATCACTACCATGTGTCCCCTTGTAGTGGGTTGGCTTTTGGATTTTTTTAGGCCTTCCTTAGCAATAGGGGTCAGAAATCTACAGAAGAATTCCATATCTTCCTTTAACATAACACAACATATAAATAAGTGTAGATAAGAGAATTTGCTCTCTTCTCTTCTGGTGAGGCTTGGGAGCTGTAGGTCCCTTGCGCTGGTCTTGTCTGGATGTGAGACCTGTGGTGACTACTGTTGTCTGCCCATGCATGGGGGGAGAGTGCTGGGTTGTATTTGGCTGTCCTGCTTTCCTCAGGGAAAGCGGTGAGATATTGTTAGTTCTTTATTTTGTTAGTTACCAGGGTATTAAATTGTTCATACCTGTTTTGGTTTTGTTCCTTTTTTTCCCTTTTTTTTCTCGTTTTCCTTTCCTTTCTTCCCTTTCTTGGGAGTTTTGCATAATGTCCTTGCTCTGTGTGGCTATGTGTATGCAAAAATACATACATATTTAGTTTGATTTCAGTTTTTCTTCTTTTCTATATAATGGGGGGAAGTTTTGGGAAATTTTTTCACTGAACGTTGGAAAGGTTGATGGGAAGTCAGCTCAGACTTGCTCAGATTTTGATAGCAGAGGATGGTTACGATCGGGTAAGCTTGGTTTGTTTAGAAAATCGTTGTCCAGGAAGACAGCCAAGCTCGGTTTTATTTTGTAAAAAAGCCTATTGCTTTGAGAACAGGGTCCGGGAAGATAGACAGAGTCTCAGAAGACTTTGTAGACAAAGCACAACTTTGTCTACGAAACAACTACCGGGAAAGCAGCCAAGAAAGCTTTCTTTATATAAATAAGAGGGGTTTTAGGATCAAATAAAGAATAACAACACTGGCTTTTTTACTAATTCCTTTTATGAGTCTAGCTGGTTTTATGCCTCTCTCAGGATATCCTGTTGAGGACCATTACTGTTCAAATGGATGGAACAGTTGGCTTCCATTCCTTAATTTTTTGACATTGACGACCTAATAGCCAGTCTTGATAATGGTGACATTCAAGATTTGGTAGCAAGGCTCCTAAGATCAGCTCTAACCCATACCTAAATTGTTTATCGATAATGATACTAGTGGTGAAAGCATTGAAAATACTACTTAAAATTGGAAAGGTGGTGCTGCATTGGTTCCATTGTTGTAAGAAAGGCCAAACCTCGAAAGGAATCACTGGAGCTTTGGGAAGGAGCTTGGAAAGGCCAGTCTTTGGATGGCAGGGAGTACGGTTGAATTTGGGTAAACTGATTGGATGTGTGACACCTCCCATTACTTGATGAGATGACAAGTTGTTTAAGGGAAAGTGTCTTTCATGTGAAGCCCCAAACATGTGATTCTTTGCTTCGTACTGAGGCTTGCCTAAGGCTTAGTCAGCTCTTGTAAGTCACTCTCAGAAGGTTAAGGTCGAGACAGAAACCCAGACCATGCCACCTGACACCAGTAATGTCCCTATTGGGCCCACGCATGAAATCAAGTTCCAAACACATCTTGAAGTCAGAGCCATCTCTACTAAGTCCACTAGAACTGAGACTCAAGTTAAAAAACAGAAAGTCAATGTTGCCCTTATAAAGAAAAAGAAGACGTTGGTAAGGGAGGCAGTAAAAATTACAGGCCCATATCCGTGACTGGAAAGCATGGAAGAAGAAGAAGAAAGAGAAGAAGAAGAAGAAGAAGGAGCAGAAGGACCATCTAATCCACGCAGTCAGTAGCAGACGAAGGAGTGCCTCTGAACAAGGAAGAAGTGGCTGTGACAGAGGAAGGAGCGACTACAAGAAAGGAAGGAGTGACTTCCAGAGAGGACGAAACAATTGCAAGAGACACGGTGTGCCCAAAAGAACTAGGGGTGCATTCAAAGAAAGTGGGGTGGTATGAAGAAGAAAGAAGGCAACAGTACAAACAACCTGTGGCATATTGTCGCTTGATGATTTATATCCTGACTACACATTCAGTGTTTCAGAAGATGCAAAGAGTAGGCAAAAGCGTTCCCCTCAACCTGAGGGAGAATTATCCCTACCCCTCCAGACCCAACCTCCTATTGTAGATGTGGATGATTGGATGAGGCCCTTATCTTGGCACCCAAAAGACTACTTGCTATCTCTACCTACTGGGTATGGTGAACAATGTATAAGTCCATCTCCATGGTGTGAACGACATAGAAATCCATCTCCACAGCACGCTCGGTCCCCACATCCTCGTGAGAGTTACAGAGAGGAGGTGGGAGCAGTTCTGCGTAAGACAGGAAGAGTACAAAGGGAAGTGAAAAAGATTCTATGTGGGAGAGATAGACAAGACATAATGCGAGAAAGTGAAATCACATGCCGAGAGATTTACCAAGAGATTACAGTTGCTTGCCTGGTGAATGAATTCTTACCTGGCTGGTGCGATGCTGGGACAATGGGGTTAAAATTCACGTGATTAAAGGTCGTGAAGCACAACAATTATGATCTCTTGCCCAAGATACTGTGATAGAAAAAGAAATGCGTATGGAGAGAATGGCGTCCAGTCTTTGGATTCGAATCCCCCATGCTGTGAGAGCAAGATACCTATTTAAGGAATACGTGACGAGCTCTCCAAGAAAGTGGAATACTGTGCAAAAAGGCAGCCAATACCTATGGGAATTAGTCATGTTGGAGGCAATCTGTTCTAATCCAGATGATCATGGCATCCAAATCCAGAAGTGTCCCCTGCATGCAGCCCATGTGAAAAAAAGGTAATTAAAGGTGCCCCTAAACCATATACCTACTACTTGACAAGCCCATATCATCCAAGGATGGATGAACCAAGCGTGGATGTCATGTGTTCTTGCATAAGGAGCATCGCAGAAAATCTGGGAGACTCCTCCAATTCCCTACACCGACCCACCTATGATAGGCAAAGAAGAGAAAGAGAATATGAATACTCCAGATAAGAGGACAATCCTAGAGACAGAGATGACAGACGTTACAGAGATTACAGACAAAGACCAATGGAATGATCATGGCCGGATCAACCAAGACAACCTCGACCTAGACCTCAGTCTCAGTCTCGGTCTCGCTTGTGATCTCCACCATTCCCACGTCGAGGGAAAGAAAACCCTAAGCATCAGTCATGTAGCCAACTATCAGCATACCTATATAGCAAGGGAAAGAACATGAAGAAGTGGGGTGGCCAACCCATATCCAAGCTCGAAGATAGAGTGAGGGAGCTGAAACAGAAGGACACTGAGAAGAAAGTTGCCTACGTGGTAGATACAGAATTTTTTGAATAATAACTACAGTCACGGAAAAATAAGAAGATGGATGGGGAAGACTTTTGAAAATCTCTTACTCTAGTGGCCTGAGAGGGTCAGCTAGAGATTTGGGCCAAGATAGCAGTCCCTCCTGAAAGGGTTGGACGTTCTCAAAATGATCCTTAGCAAATAAGTAATTTTCCATGGATATGTGACTAACAGAAGAGAAACATAATAAAAGAAACCAGCTGTGTTTTAAGTTAGTAAATATAATGTTCTTTTAACTTTTTTACTCTGTGTTGATCGTACTGTTCCCATGAGAAAAATGTTGTTATTAATAGTACATGATAAGCTTAAGCCAGAACTTCCTTAACCGTGTGTATAAATATCATCACATTGAATAAACGTTGCTATTTGCCACCAGAGCGGTAGCCCGCCTGTTTGTAAGGTGATCAAGTGAGCTGGTCTCTGTCAGATGGAGATCTGCCTCCACGATGACAAAAAAGCCTCTAAGAAATGAAAGTCAAAGTGTAACGATGAACGCTCTGATCAAGACCAATAAAGGCGCCCTGCCTTCTGCCAGGAGGAGGAGAGGAACTAAGAAGACAGTCGGGTTTACTGGGCTCGTTGGCCTGGCACATCAGATCCTCAGAGGTACCGAGCTTTGATAGGTACTGGTGCCCAGTGTACTTTAATGCCATCGGCGCATAAGAGTATAGAGACTGTTTCTATTTCTGGAGTGACAGGAGGGTCTCAGGAGTTGTCAGTGGTAGAGGCCAACATAAGCTTGAGAGGACATCAACGGGAAAAGCATTCCTGTGTGACGAGGCCAGAAACCCCTTGCATTCTCGGTATGGACTACCTAAGAAGAAGATACTTCAAGAACCCATGGGCGTACAGGTGGGCTTTTGGTGTAGCCACGGTGATTGAAGAGGAGTCCAAGCGATTGTCTGCCTTCCTGGCCTCTCAGAAGACCCTTCCATAGAGGAATTACTGCGAGTAAAATGTCAAGAAGTGCCAATAGCTATTACAACCGTAAAACAGCAACAGTATCGGACGAATCGAGATGCTGTGATCTCCATCCATAAGATGATTCGGAAGCTGGAGAGCCAAGGGGTGATCAGCAGAACCCATTCACTCTTCAATAGCCGTATCTGGCGTGTATGTACATCTGATGGAGAATGGAGATTGAGTGTGGACTATTGTGGCTTAAACGAAGTCACATTGCCATTGAATGTTGCAGTACCAGATATGTTGGAACTCCAGTACGAGCTGGAGTCCAAGACAGCGGAGTGGTGATGCCACTATCGACATTGCCAATGCATTATTCTCCATTCCTTTAGCGGTAGAGTGCAGGCCACAGTTTGTATTCACCTGGAGGAGCGTTCAGTACACCTGGAATCGACTGCCCCAGGAGTGGAGACACAGTCCAACCATCTGTCATGGACTAATTCAGGGCACACTAGCAAAAGGTAAGGCCCCAGAACATATCCAGGTTATCGATGACATTCTTGAATGGGGGGACACAGCAGAAGAAGTCTTCGACAAAGGACAGAAGGCGATCCAGGTTCTCCTCAAGGCCAGATTTGCCATCAAGAAGAGCAAGGTCAAGGGACCTGCAGAGAGTTCCAATTCCTAAGGTTGAAATAGCAAGATGAAAGGCGCCAGATTCCAACTGACGTCATCAATAAGATTGTAGAAATGGCTCCACCGACAAGAAAGAGATCCAAGATTTTCTGGGAACCATAAGCTTCTGAAGGACGCACATCTCAGAATACAGCCAGATTGTGAGCCCTCTTTACTTTGTGACCTGTAAAAATAATGATTTCCAGTGGGGTCCTGAACAAGTTTCAGACAGATCAAACATGAAAGTGCACATGCCATGGTCTTGGACCAGTCAGGATGGGACAGGATGTAAAGAATGTACTCTATTCTGCAGCTGGAGATAAAGGCCCCTCCTAGAGCTTCTGGCAAAAGGTGCCTGGTGAGACACGAGGGTGACCAATGGGTTTCTGGAGCTGAAGCTAAGGAGGTTCTGAGGCCAATTACAGCCCAATGGAAAGAGAAGTCTTAGCAGCGTATGAAGGCATACGAGCAGCTTCAGAGGTGCACAGCTACATTTAGCAATGAAATCCATTTTCCTGTCAGGTCCCAAGCAGAAGGGCCTAAAAGATGTTAGTACAAAAGAAGTTTGCACTGCACGGCACCTAAAAACTTCTGAATATATTTCTCTTCCAACCCTCCCCCCCCCCCCCCCGCCCCAGTCTGAGCTCTTGTCTGCCTGGCTGCTCCTGGTCTCTAGGTGTTTACACCTACCGAGCCATGTGATGTGGGCTCTCCCTTCTCATGATTTCAGTTTCAATGTGTTTCACCAGGGCAGGCTGGGAGAGGAAAGCAAGAAATGCTGCAAAGGTTCATACCTTGTGGATGCTCTGAGGACATGGAGAGGGGGGGCGCATGGGCTTACGGATCAGTAACATTACAAAGGTCAGTGGTTGTGGCCTTTGTGATGTCATCCTCTGTGATGCGGATCTGTGTCCTATAAGAACTCTCTTCTCTCCAGAGTCAAACATACTCCGGCCTCACTGTTCAGGAGGATCTGGAGGAGACAGGTGGTCTCTCTGTTGGGAGTTGCCCGTGCCTTTGTCTTTTTGTAAGAAACGAAGCAGCTGCTGTTCAGCCGTCGCAGTTCCTGGTGCCAGTTTCAGGCGAGAGAAAACTCTGCTCTTATCCAGCGTAAGTCAGGGGTGTCCCCGTCTGCTTCTGTGCAGTCATTTCATGGAGTTGAATCTCCAAGGTGCAGTCTCCAGTTCTTTAGGGCTTTTCAGCTCCTGACCTTCTTCTGGCTTGAAGGCGGAGCCTGTGCTCCTGGTTCTTTTCCACATGGGGCATTTTCCGAGCCCAGGTGGTCTCCTTTTGCCTTACCTGAGGCAGCCGCCTTCTGAGCTCCTTCACCCCTATCGTATTTGTTGGCCGAGTGCTGCGTCGCTGACTCCATGGTTTGGAGGAGCCGTCCTGGCCTGACTGCTGAAGATCCGTTCCAGTTTTGCTTGCAGTTCATTTGCTCTGTGATCTTTCTGGATGGTCTTTAATTCCAGTGCTGATTTCCAGTGCTTTTGGGGTTTGGCAGTGTAACCACTGCAGTCTGGTGGTGGCGGAGGCAGGGACTGGCAGCACGCTCAATTCTGTCCCTGTGCAGTGTGGGGGCTCAGTCACAAGGGACTTGTCCTGGGTTGTCTTCTGGTGGAGCCCTGAAGCAGGCAGTCCCAAGGACAGACCTTCCTGGGTGTTGGGAGCCATGAAATTCTGGAGTGAGTTCTGGCCGACCTCTCCTCTTGGGCATTGGTAACGAATTCTCTGGCTGCTCTGGAAACCTCGTGTTGCAAACACGCCTGACCCTAGAAGGATGTGTCCAGTGAGGGTTGTTTGTCCTGGCCAGAGAAACAGGGTGGCTTTGAACTGCTCTGACACCCTGATGTGAACAAGGAGATTAAGGTGACTGTCCTTGGCTGTTTGTTTTTATGTTCAGAAGGTAAACAAGTGTGTGTATTCAGTCTTGTTCTCATCTGCCCACTCTTTGCCAGGAGTCTTCCACAAATCCAGTCAGGATACAGACTGGGAGAGCTGACCAACCACTGCTTTCCCCTTGCTGTCTTAATCCCATCCTAACCTCCTGCAGGGATTCCTTAACAAGCTGGGAAAAAATACTCCTGTCCCAGCTGCCACTCTCCAGCTGTGCCTTGATATCAGATGGGACCCTTAGACAGGATTCCAGCCACACCAGGAGGAAATGGAAGTTACTGGTTATGCAGGGTGTGAACCTGCAGTGTGTGAGATCTTACCTTCTCAGCTCTGAGTTTGGTGGGGGCTGGGGGCTGCTGGGGCTCTGAAGCACTCAGTGCTCCACTCTGGCTCTTCCTGATACAAGCTAAGCATCTCCATCTTAGAAATGTTTGGTCTGGTGGGCTTTGGGAAAGTGCTTTCCTCTGTTGGGCCCCCTGCTGTGCGGGGCAACTGTTGGGGCCGTTGGGGTGAATGAAATGTGCAGGAGATAAGAACAGAGCAGTCTGCCTCACCAGAAACTGCTGGCAGTGCAGAGATGGCAGTCGCGTTCATGGGAGTTTGAGGTGAGGCTCTGAGACAGCTCTTGGAGTGCTTCTGCATGGATTCCAGCAACGTGAGCGGGCGTCAGGGGAGCACTCACAGGAAGAAGGTGAAGTTGTTCTAAGGGTCAAGGTGAGCAGTGCCTGGGGACTCCTGGTCTCAGGTGAGGCTCTTGTGGTGTGCTCTGCTGGGGGAACAACCAGGGGAATGTCAAGAGTGGCTGGAAAACCAGCCTGTTGGTGCTACCGGAAATACCCAAAGGCATTTATGGAACTTTAGCCTTCCTGTTACCTTCCCTGTGACAGTTTGACCACGGTTCTGTTTCTCCTTCTAGGGATCTGCTCAGAATGTGTCAAAGCCTTTTCTGCCATCTCTGCATTTTCATCTGGGCTGTACCTGCAGCACTTGTACTTCTTGGCTGCTGGAAGATATACTCTCGCAGAGAGAAGGAGCTTGTGAAGAAGGAGGCCGACCTGGCCAGGCGAGAATATTTGTACCAGAAAAGGTGGCCAATATTCAAGCAGCAGCAAGAGGAGATGCAACTGAAGGAAATCTTCTTCCAGTTTGACCTGGAAAGCCTTCATAAAGCCCAGGAGCAGCTGGAAAGGGAAAAGGTGCAGTTACAGAGAGATCTGGAGAACTTCCGTACTGCCCAGAAGCAGATGGAATGGGAAAAGCTGCAGTTTCAGCAGGTCATGGAGAACTTTCGTACTGCCCAGGAGCAGCAGAAGAAAAAGGTGCAGACCAAGGGGGACCTGGAGTAATACGCTGAAGCAGGACAGGAGCATGACCGTGTGCAGGTAAATGCTGCCAAGGATCAGAGTGCTGGGGAAGCCGTGCTCTCAAGGAATCCTGGGCCCTCCTGGGCTAGCTGTACATCAGCAGTGATTGACTGACACCAGACAGACTCCAGACAGGCAGAAGCTCTTGTTCCTGTCTCTTTCCTTGCACGGGATGTTTGGGGCTGTGTTTGCTGCACCTCCAGAGCTGCCAAGGCACTGTCAGTGCCCAGGGTTGGCAGGAGGAGGTTCCCATCGCCTGAGCTCTGCCCGCTGCTCTGTGCCCTGCCCGCTGCTCTGTGCCATGTGCTGGCAGACATCAGAGCAGAGGGGGTGGCAGTGTAGAGTACGTGACCAAGGCTGTGCCAGGAGGTCTGGGGAGGACTATTAGCACCCTTCCAGTATGGAAAGGGGCTACAGGAAAGCTGGGGAGGGGCTCTTGATCAGGGAGTACAGGGATAATAGGAGGTAGAATGGTTTTCAGTTGTAAGAGGGATGACTGAGAGGAGATCCGTGGCAGAAATATTTTCCTGTGGGGGTGGTGAGGCATTGCCCCATCTTGCCTGGGGACATCACGGATGCTGCATCCATGGAGGTGTTCAAGGCCAGGTTGGAATGGGCTTTGAGCACCTTGATGCAGTAAAAGGTAGACCTGACCATGGCAGGGCAGGTAACAGGATGGGCTTGGAGGTCCCTTTCAACCCAAACCATTCCACGAACATATACAAACCTGAGCATAGAGAAGTCTGTGGGACCTGATTAGATGCACCCTAGAGTCCTGAGGGAATTGGCTGATGTAGTTGCCAAGCCAATCTCTGTAATACTTGAAAAGTCATGGCAGTCTGGGGAAGTCCCTGGTGACTGGAAAGAGGACAACATTGAGTTCAATTTAAAAAAGGGTAGAAAGGAGTACCCCGGAAACAACCAGCCTATCAGGCTCACCTCTGTGCCTGGGAAGACCATGGAACAGACCCTTCTAAAGTCTATGCTGAAGTACATTGGGACAGGAAGGTGATTCGAGACAGCCAACACAGCTTCTGCAAGGGCAAGTCCTGCCTGACCAACCCCGTAGCTTTCTGTGATGTAGTGACTGCATCAGTCAACACAGGAAAAGCAATGGTTGTCAGCTGTCTGGGCTTTTGTCAAGCCATTGACACAGTGCCCCACAACATCCTTCTCTCTAAATGACACTAAACTGAGTGGAGCAGTGGTCACACCAGTAGGATTGGAGTTGGACAAGTTGAAGTGGGGCTGTGTGAACCTCATGAAGTTCAAGAAGGCCAAGTGCAAGGTCCTGCACCTGGGTCAGGACAACCCCCGGTATCAATACAGAATTGGGGATGATGTGATTCAGAGCAGCTGTGTGGAGAAGGACTTGGTGGTGCTGGTTGATGAGAAGCCGTTGGGTTGATGAACTGACAAATGTGCTCTTGCAGCCCAGGAGGGAAATGGTGCCTTGGGCTGCATCGAAAGAAGCATTGCCAGCAGGGCCAGAAAGGGGATTCTGTCCCTCTTCTCTACTCTGGTGAGACCCTAGCTGGAGTAATGTGTCCAGTTCTGGAATTCCTAGCATAAGAAGGATAGGGAACTGTTGGAACACGTCCAGAGAGCAGCTGCAAAGATGATGTGAGGGCTGGAGAACCTCTGCTGTGAGGACAGGCTGAGAGAGCTGGGGTTGTTCAGCCTGGAAAAGAAAAGGCTTGGAGAAGAACTTAGGGTGCCTGACCGTACCTGAAGGGGCTACAAGAAAGATGGGAAGGAACTTTTTAGAAGGGTCTGTAGTTATAGGACAGGGGGGAAATGGCTTTAAACCAGAAGGGGGGAGATTTAGATTATACATTAGCAAGATATTGTTCACAATGAGAGTGGTGAGGCCTTTGCACAGGTTGCCCAGGGAATTTGTGTCTGCCCCATCCCTGCAGGTGTTCAAAGCCAGTTTGGATGAGGTCTTGAGCAACCTGGTCTAGTGGGAGGTGTTCCTTCCCATGGCAGGGGGTTGGAACTGCATGGGCTTTGGGGTCCTTTCCAACTGAATGTGGATATCTGTGGGTCACTCACATGCTGGCAGGAGGGGCTGTCCTGGGCTACAAGCCCATGGGTTTTGAGGTGCTGCTCATGCTGTGGTGTGTTGTTTGTCCCCTGTGACACACACGTGTCTCCTGTCACTGAAAAGAAGCCCTTGATCTGGGACAGCCCAGCTCCAGCCACCTGGTGTTCCTTGGGTGAAGGGACCGGCCACGGCCATAGCCAGCTCTCCAGGCCCATGGGGAAAGAGCAGATCCAACAGGGCTGGGAGGGCAGGAGTCTCCTGAGGCAGTCAGAGGGGAGCGGGGAGGGCTGGGTCCAAACAAGGAGCACCCCCAGAGCCCTTGCTGGCACATGGGGAGTTGCGGTGCTGAGCGCTGAGCACCACGTGGCCCATCCAGGTAGGTATGAGAAAGGTAGGGGTGAGTTGGGGATGAGTAAGGCTGGGAGGGTGATGCTGAACATGCGGACGGGGAGGTGCCTCAGTTTCCCCGGAGAGAGCTGGAGGGATGGGCAGCAGCCTGTGCTGGTGGACAAGGAAGGTATGGCTGGGACAGGCTAGCAGGAGGATCCTGTGGGTAGGAAAGGGACAGCAGGGTGTGCAGAACACCTACCGGAGGGGATGGTCCTGAACAACAGCGCCTGCCTCAGGGTGGGGGCCGGACACCATTCCTGGGTGTCTGTTGCTGGACAGGGCCCCTGATACCTGCCCCATCCTCGGCTGGCAGAGCTGCCCCAGGGGCTGCAGGAGGGTCACCTGAGTCTCTGACATTCCTGCTCTTCTGCCTCAACAGCCTCCTTCAAATGACAACTCTCACAGCAACCATGGATGATCCAGTCCCTCCAGACCCTCAGGGCTCTATGGCTCGTGCAGGATGTACCCCCCACCCCACAAGCCAGGCAGGATGTGCAGCAAGATCTGATGGGGCAAACGAGATTTATTTTTTTTGTTGTTGTTCTGTTCAAATCAATAAACTCTCTTTCCTGTTGTTCTTCTGGTAGTTTTATTTAAGCAAGATTTTTTGCAACCTGATCCCCCAGGCCCCCCTCCCAAGGGAAGGGCCATGGAGGGGTGGCATCACAGGGATGAGGGAGGCATCATCTCAGCTGACAGACCACTGAGAGACCATTGAGAGCTCAGATGGGAACCAGCAGTCCCTTCTGGTTATGTGGAGGGGTGTTCCCAGAAGGAATTGTGAGAGATTTAAATGCGGTGTAACGGAAAGCTCCACTCACTCGACAATGAGAACAGCTGTGACACCGGAAAGTCCCGTGGATTGTACACATGGTGAGGGGGGAAACAGGGCTTCCTAAGCCAGGGAGAAGTGTGACGCTACTGAGAGATCAGATGAGAACTGACAGCCCGTGCTGCTGACGTGGACGGGGCGTGCAAGGAACGATGGAAGATTTAAATGGCTCCCTAGAGAGAACTGTGACCCAGAGCACCTTGAACAGGAGCTTGCAAAGAATGCCGTGGCTCATCAGAGGGGCATGGCTGGGCAGTTTGCTAAGGCACTTCGCAAAGGCAGGGTGAGCAGGCAGAGTGAGCAAGGAGAGGGCACTAGACCTCAAACAGAAAAAAACCCCAGAAAACCATGGCGGCCAACTGCCAGAAAAATAAGAAACCTCCCAGCTCTGTTCCAACCATGCCTGTGGAACCTCCCAGACTGAACCCCAGCTGGGACACGCTGCCACCCACGTACCCAGTTGCAGGATGTGCCCCCCTTCTGCACTGGTATTGGATGCCAGTAGCGAAGTCGTGTGTTGGGGCTGCGCTCGGGTAGAGGAATTTCTGCGCTTGGTCACTGAACTCAGGGAGGAGATAACAAGGCTGAGGACCATCAGGAAAAGTGAGAGGGAGAATGACTGTCAGAATAACTTACTATACTCCCCACCACAGCCCCAACAGGCAGACAAGCCCCCTGTGAGGACCCCCCCATCCCATATCCACTCAACCAAGGTAAGTAATTTAGGAGATGGAGCAGAATGGCAACAGGTTTCTGCTCGTCGCAAGGGCCATCACAACCAGTGCATATCCCCTGTTACTAACAAGGCCCTGCAGGTTCCATTACAGAATAAATATGAAGATCTGAGAGTGGAGCTGACTCCCGGGGCCGAGAACTCTCACAGCCTGGAAATATTCCCCAGGTTAAGCAACACAAAAGCCAACATTTAAGACGACTTCTATAAAGAAGAAGAGGAGGGTCGTTGCCATTGGGGACTCCCTCTTGAATGGTATGGAGAGTCCAATGTGCAGACCAGACCCATTGCCTAGTGAAGTCTGTTGCCTACCTGGGGCCTTAGTTGGTGATGTGGCAAGACAACTTCCAAAACCTGTCAAGTCCACCCATTACTCATTTTCCTGGTGGGTTATAGTGAAAAGCTAACTAGAAACCTCAAATGATTAAAAAGGACTTCAGGACAAATGGTAAAGGGATCAGGTGTTCAGGTCGTATTCTCCTCTCTCATAGGGAATGGAGAGGGAAGGACTGGGAGGAGCCTGGTTCCGAACTTGGAGTGAAGAATAAAATTTTGTGTTCTTCAACAATGGGCTGGTTACACGTCAGGCTTAACGGCAAACGATGGAGCACACCTGTCCCATAAAGGCATAAGGACACTCCCAAGAAGTTGGTCGGACTACTGAAGAGGGATTCACACTAGATTGGAAGGGGGAGTGGGACATCAATGGGCTCAATAGATTAAATCATGGAAATGGCACCTCAGGCTCTGAGGGACAGTGTACTGGTGAGTCCCTGGTCTGCCACCTCAGTGGAAGTGGAGAACAGCACTCCAGGTGGCAGCCAGAGTTCAAAGGTTATCGGTGGGTTACTCAACACTTCTAGTAGACAGTCAGGACTCGAGCCTATTCCACTTAGGAGAGGGGTGGAAACAACAGCCCAACTGAAGTGCATTTACACCAATGCACGCAGCATGGGCAACAAACAAGGGGAGCTGGAAGCCATTGTAAGGCTGGAAAACTATGACATAATCGTCATCATGGAAACATGGTGGGATGATTCACACAAATGGAGTGCTGCCATCAATGGTTATGGACTCTTCAGGAGGGACAGGCTGGGAAAGAGAGGTGGTGGGGTTGCCCTCTGTGTTAGAGAAGGCTTTGATTGTGTAGAATTAAAACACTCTAACAATATGGTTGATTGCTTGTGGCTAAAAATCAGTGGAACGCACAGTAAATCAGACATAGTAGTGGGAGTCTGTTATAGGCTGCCCAGCCTGGATGAGAAAACCGATGAGCTCCTCTAAAAACAACTGGGAGAAGTCTTGTGATCGCTGGCCCTCATTCTTGTGGGGGACTTTGACCTTCCATATGACTGCTGGAAGTATAAAATAGCAGAATGGAAACAGTCTAGGAGGTTCATGGAGAGTATGAAAGATAACCTGATCTCCTTTTATGACCATGTGACTCGCCTGGTAGATGAGAGGAAGGCTGTGGATGTGGTATACCTGGACTTCAGCAAGGCCTTTGACACTGTCTCCCACAGTAGACTCCTAGAGAAGCTGGCAGCCCGTGGCTTAGATGGGAGCACTCTGTGCTAGGTTAGGAATTGGCTGGATGGCCGAGCCCAGAGAGTGGTGGTGAATGGTGTTTCATCCAGTTGGCGGCCGGTCACCAGTGCTGTCCCTCAGGGATCGGTGTTGGGTCCGGTCCTGTTTAATATCTTTATTGATGATCTGGATGAGGGGATTGAGTCCATCATCAGCAAGTTTGCAGATGATACCAATCTGGGAGGAAGGGTTGATCTGTTACAGGGTAGGATGGCCCTACAGAGGGACCTGGACAGACTGGAGAGGTGGGCCGATTCCAATGGGATGATGTTTAATAAGTCCAAATGTTGGGTACTTCATTTTGGACGCAACAATCCCATGCAGAGCTACAGACTGGGAACAGAGTGGCTGGAGAGTAGTCAGGCAGAAAGGGACCTGGGAGTGCTGGTTGACAGGAAGCTCAACATGAGCCAGCAATGTGCCCAGGTGGTCGAGAAGGCCAATGGCATTCTGGTCTGCATCAGGAATAGTGTGGCGAGCAGGACCAGAGAAGCTATCGTCCCCCTGTACACGGCACTGGTCAGGCCTCATCTTGAATATTGTGTACAGTTCTGGGCCCCCCAGTTTGGGAAAGATGTCAGGATGCTGGAGTGTGTCCAGAGGAGGGCAACGAAGATTGTGAAGGGGCTGGAGCACAAGCCCTACGAGGAGCGACTGAGGGAGTTGGGGCTGTTTAGTCTGAAGAAGAGGAGGCTCAAGGGAGACCTCATTGCTCTCTACAACTACCTAAAAGGAGACTGTAGTCGGGCAGGGGTTGTTCTCTTCTCTCGGGGGACCAGCGACAGAACTAGAGGGCATGGACTCAAGCTTCGTCAGGGAAAGTTTAGTTTTGATGTTAGGAAAAAGTTCTTCACTGAAAGGGTGATTGGCCACTGGAATGTGCTGCCCAGGGAGGTGGTAGAGTCGCCGAACCTGGAGGTGTTCAAGGGGAGACTGGATGAGGCACTGAGTGCCATGATTTAGATGATGGTGTTAGTGTTGGTGTTAGTGTTGGATTATAGGTTGGACTCGATGGTCTCAGAGGTCCTTTCCAGCCTTATGATACTGTGATACTGTGATAACTTCCTGACACAATTGTAAGTGAACTGACAAGAGAAGGTGCCTGACTGGATCTGCTATTTGTGAACAGAGAGGGCCTTTGTGGGGAGGTGACTGTTGGAGGATGCCTGGGGCTAAGGGACCAAGCGATGATAGAATTCTCAGTTCTTGGAGAAGTAAGGAGGGGGTCAGCAGAACTGCCCCCCTTGGACTTCTGGAGGGCAGATTTCAAATTGTTTAGAAGGCTGCTTGATGAAGTTCAGTGGGAGGCAGTTCTAAATGAGAAAGGAGCCCAAGAGGGCTGGATGCTCCTCAAGAAGGAAATTGTGGCAGCACAAGAGCAGGACATCCCCGTGTGTCATAAAATGAGTACTCAGGGAAGAAAACCAGCTTGGCTTAACAGAGAGTTCTGTGTTGGTGTAAGGAAAAAGAGGAAAATATATGAGCTTTGGAAGAGGGGGCAGGCGTCCCAGGAGGACCGCAAGGATCAGGTGAGATCATGTAGGCAAGAAAAGTAAGAATGGCTAAAGCCCAACTGGAACTCCATCTGGCCAGTTCAGTGAAAAACAATAAATAATGTTTCTTCAAGGATATTAAACAACAACAGTAGAACCAAGGAGAATCTCTCTCCTTTGCTGAATGCAAGGGGAATGGTAGTACCAAAGGATGAGGACAAGGCAGAGGTACTTAATGCCTTCTTTTCCTCAATTTTTAATAGTAAGGTACGATGTTCTCTGGGCTCCAATCTCCTGAGCGAAAAGACTGTGAAGGAGAACAGTCAGCGTTCCAAGAAAACTGGGTTAGAGACCTGCTCAGCCAACTAGACATACAGAAGTCTATGGGACTGGATGAGATACTCCCAGGGGTACAGAGCGAGCTGGCAGAGGTCCTTGCCAATTCCCTTTCCCTCATCTATCAGCTGTTCTGGTTGACTGGGGAAGTGCTACTTGACTGGAGACTAGCAAAGGTAGCTCCCTTTACAAAAACGGTCGGAGAAAAAATCTGGGGAACTCCAGAGCTCTCAGTCTGACCTCGGTACCAGGGAAGGTCATGGAGCAGATCATATTGAGTGCTATCAAACAGCACAGGCAGGACAGTCCAGTGATCAGACCCAGCCAAAAAGGGTATATTAAAGTCAGGTCCTGCCAGACCAACCTGATCTCCTCTGCAGAATGATCTAGACAGGCTGGATCCATGGGCTGAGACCAACGGGATGATGTTTAACAAGACCGAATGCTGAGTCCTGCACCTGGGATGCAACAACCCTGTGCAGCGTTACAGACTGGGTTAAGAGTGGAAGGAAAACTGCCTGGTGGAGAAGGACCAGGGGGTACTGGTTGACAACCGGCTGCACATGAGCCAGCAGTGGCCCAGGTGGCCCAGAAGGCCAATGGCAGTGACTGTGCCCCTCTACTCAGCACTGGTGAGGCCACACCTCGAGTACCATGTTCAGTTTTGGGCCTCTCACTATAAGAAGGACATTGAGGAGCTGGAGTGTGTCCAGAGATGGGAACGAGGCTGGTGAAGGGGCTGGAGAACAAGTCCTGCGAGGAGTTTGAGGGGTTGAGTTATCTGGGGTTGTTTAGCTTAGAGAAGAGGAGGCTGAGGGGAGACCTCATCGCTCTCTGTGGCTGCCTGAAGGATGGCTGCGGCAGAGTGAGTATTGATCTCTTCTCACAAGTGACAGGTGATAGGACAAGAGGAAATGGTCATAAGTTGTGCCAGGGGAGTTTCAGACTGGATATTAAGAAGAATTTTTTTTCTGAAATGTTTCTCAGGCACTGAAACAGCTGCCCAGGGAGGTGGTTGATGTGGGAGATAGGCTTGTGGAAAGTATCAGACGACTCAATATGAGCTAGCTGAAGCAGACGTTTATTGCTTTCTTTACAACGAATATAGATGCTTTTCCATGTGCTTAAACGGTACCATTTGTCACATTATCATTGGTCAATGAGAGCTGCTAATGCGCTGTTACCTGATACCCTGCAGCCCCCCTTCTCCTGCAGCTAAACCCTCCTGTTCCACATTCTCTTTCTTATCTATCAGCTAATATTCCATTTTCTCATAACATGCCAAGGTCACTGTATGTAGGTAGAGTTGTGTATACAGGCTTCAAGGAACACAAAATGCCTTGGTTCTTCTAAAACAGGTTGAGTCACCATCTCTGGACATGTTTAAAAATAGGGTAGATGAGTTTTTGAAGGACATGATTTGTCAGCTGATGGGTGCAGTTGGACTCGATGATCTCAAATGTGTTTTCCAACTGGAAGATTCTATGATTCTATGATCTACCTTTCTGCAGGAATGTGGCCCTGAGGCATTGCCTGGGTTCCTCTGCACATCTGAGCCCATGTCTCCCCGTGCCCCTGGTGCCAATGCATGGATGAGTTGCAGAGAGCTGAGTGTCTCCAGGTGCCTCACAACTCATGCCCTGCCCACCCTGTCAGTGCCCACAGACCCATATTTAGGGCCAGAATCCACAATTTTAGGCCAGAACCCCCACTTCTGGGACCAGAAACTCCATTTATAGGAGAGAACACCATTATTGGATAGTGATTCCATCCCGGCCCCTGGCTCTGACAACCCCTTCCCTCAGGCCCCGCAGCTTCTGCGCAGCCCTGGTCCTGAGGGGGAAGAAACAGAGCTGTTTCCCAGCAACAGCGCCTGATGGGAGGGACATCACACCCTGGACAGCAAATGGCATTGGAGTGGTGGGGCCAGACCCTGATTAACATGACAGGCGATGATCAGAGGCTGCATCTTTTCAGGGAGGGGCAGGCACCAGGGGAAGGTCCGCCCAGATAGCCAATGAGAGTCTGCATTGTCCCAGCAGAGGGCAGGCTGAAAGAGGGGCACAGTGACAGCCTTGTGGCCAATCAGAGCCCCATGCTGCACCCCTTGGGCCAATCAGATGCTGCTTTGCCTCAGACAAGCACTGTTTCCGCCCCCGCCCTTCCCCCTGCTGTGCTGAACAGCCGTCTGATAGCAGGGGGTTTATAGTGTGGAGTTTTTATTCAAACAGTGTTTTTCCAGACCCTGTTCAAAGAGAAATGATAATGCCTTGTGTTATGAGAAGAGGAAACGACCCCAAGAGAAGGTTTAGGTTGGATATTAGGAAAAATGTCTTGTCCACTGGCAGAGGCTGCCCAGGGAGGGGTTTGAGTCCCCATCCCTAAACGGTTTTTTTTGTAGACGGGCAGTTGTGGCACTTGGAAACATGGTTTAGCGGTGGACTTGGCAGTATCAGGTTTACGATTGCACTTGATCTTAAAGGTCTTTTCTAACGTAAATGATTCTGTGAAATGTGCTGAACAGAAGCGTTTTGCTCTCCAGTCACCTCTGTCTGCAGCCTTTCCCTGTCTAAAGCACAAAGTCAGACAGAGCTGGCTCCAAAACTCCAATCAGTAGAGATTTGGCTCTTGTGAAGTTCATAACAACATTAAAATTAGTGCTTAGGAAGTAAAATAATATGCATGGGATTTCACAGAAAATGTATACATTTGCCTGTAAGTAGGAAATATCTTCTGTCCCTGCATGGTTGGTGGAAATCATTCCCTCCTTCATCCGGTGCTGAAATAAAGGAAGGTGCTTTCTCAGACACGAAAACAAGTCTTAGAGAGTTGATTTGCTGGCATTTTCGGTGTCAGTGTGACAAGGCTGGGGGTGCAGGGACACCAGGAGACTCAAGCCCCCCCCCCCCCCGGGCTCAGAGCAAACAGTTCCCATGGCCCTGAACAGCACCAAACTGTTCCCATTATCTCAATGGGGGTTCCAGCAGGGGTCCAGGTTGGTCTGTGATATCCATACTGTCCCAGGGTCCACAGGGCCGGATAAACCCACCCGGGAGTCGGATCTCCAGTGGGATGGCTGAGTGAAACAGGGTCCCTGTCAGGGCTGTAGAAAAGTGGGGAAGAGGCTGGAGAACAAGTCTTATGAGAGGCGACTGAGGGACCTGGGACAGTTTAGGCTGGAGAGGAGGAAGCTGAGGGGAGACCTCATCTCTGTCTACAATTCCCTGAGTACTTGAGGTATGGCCTCACCGTGCACTCCCTCATCAAGAGACCAGATTTCTGAAAAGCAGGATGTCTGGTGGGTTCCAGGGATGGGGATGAGTGAGGTGCTGGGCTGCTCTTCCTGGCCGTAAAGGCGTAATGCTTTGATCAGATGGAGAACGATACTATCGAATTCTGGTTGTTCAGCCTGGAGAAGTGAGCTGGTTCGAGCTAGCTTTCCCAAGCTCTCCAACCGCTCAGTCTGCCTCTTCCTTGTGCATAAACCCCTGTTTATTCCAGTACATGTGAGTTAACATTTGTGATTTTAAAAGGATTTCCTGGTTTAAACTTACTTTTTCTAGAACCCTAACCTCATATTTAGTTTATCATTGGCTGCAAGAAAAGCAGCCAGGTTGGAAGGAAATTAGTGTAGAAGTTAGAAGTAACTAAAGCTCAGAGCTGGCTGGACACTTCTGGAAAGTGCAGTTGACGAACAGTGTCCCCACATGCAGTGCCTTTGCCTGAGTTACCAGCCTGTGAAAAGCAAGGAACAAAAGAAAAAAAGAGATGCTGCCTGCTGTAATATAGGAATACACTCTTGTTCTTTCGCAGCAGACTTGTCAGCACCTTTTATCCTACCTCTTGTGACCTGGATTTCAGACTTCTCACCTTGCATTTCCTCTGGTATCCTATAACAAACAAACAAATAAATGAGTAGGTGATCATGTGAGACTCCAAGTTATTCACAGGAGAAGATGACACTGGAGGAGATGCTACTCAGAGATGTTCCATAGTTGGCAGTTTAAAATTCTCTGCTTCTCTCTGATTTTAATTAATAGATTTGTATTTAAGATGAAATGTATTCAATTTGTGCGCAGAGGGTGTCATAGCACAAGATCGGTTGTACACATAACAATACAATTATCATTCTCTGCTGACAAATGTACTGTGGTATTGATAGAAAAGCAATAACTTCAATGCACTTGTCAAAATCAGCCCCAGTAGCTTATTACAGATTGTTAAATGAACATAAATATCTAATGTTCAGCCCATAATGCGCACGTGTACTATGGCAGATGAAGGTACAGGTCGAAGAATTAATTTAAAACACAATACCAAGTTTCTAATGTTCACGGAGTCTAAGCCATATCCCTCTGCAAGCATTCATGAAAGTACAGGGAACAAGTTCCCCATCCCAGGACCGGGCTGCAGAGGGAGGACTACTGAAACCTCTTTAAGTGTCACTGAGAAATTCTGACTCCGGCCACAGCCCACCAGCTCCTCCACCACCCCCTGTCCAGGTTCCCAGGCAGAGAGTGGGGCTCTGCAGACTCCTGGGTTGCTGCTGTCCCTTTCCAGCTCCCTCCTGCACCGAGCCAAGGCGAGGGCAGAGCGATGGCCCAGGCCTTCCCAGCAGCAAAACAGAGTGTGGGCCAGTCACTCTAGCTCTGTTATGGAAAAGTCTCCATCACATCAACACATTTGCTGATTTTTATGTTATTTTTCTTAAATGGTAGGGAAATGGGGGGCACAGCCTCAGACAGAGCCTATTTCCTCCTTCATTCATCAGCTTTCTTGTGTACACTTAGAAACCTAATGAAGCAAAGTTATGAATAATCTATTTTAGAGAAGTCCTAATTTAAAATAAACCCATTGCTACTGTTGCGGAGCTGACGCAAATGTTAAAAGGCACAGGGCTGAAGCACTGGCCTCGGGTGATGCCCCAAGGAGTGGCACAGTCCTCCCCACGCACTGCCCCAAAGGCTCAGACACCCTCTTGGGCATTGACCCCACAGAACCCCACAAGCTCTGAGGAGCCCAGGCAGAGCCAACCGATTCTCCTCTTCTTTCCCATGAGGACATGATCACAATGGCCCCTGCGTGAGGGCCTGTGCAGCACAAGGGGGTTTCCCACCCACAACAGCAGAAGAGAGCCTGACGGTTTTGGTTGACTCCCAAGTAGCCTGAACTCTGCTTTGGGGAGAGGAATTGAAAGGCACATTCAATGATGGCAGCAGTGGGCTTGACTTCAGTACTGGGGTCTTTTTTTAAGACCATCAGCTGCACAATCTCTTCACACAGTGCTTTCGACTGATTGCTACCTTTCAATGTTTTCCTATTTGTCCTTTTTTTCTTTACATTTTTTGCCCTTTCTGCTACATTTTTCCAATACAAAACACACCCACTGAAAAGAGTTTGCTCACTTGTTGTTTATAGAGGCCCAATAAGATCAGTACTGACATCAGCTTCCTTAGAAGGACAAGGATGAACTTCATCCACGTTGCTCCAGAGGGAAAGTTTCCCCCTTTTAACCAAAATGTGATGGCTAAGAGATAAGTATTTCATCTTCAATAACCACTTATGGATGTGTTATGGTTTGAGTTAATTGGGGAGCTTCTGACTCTGGCTCGGCCTTGGTCTAAAGTAACTGCATTTTCTGAAAAACTAACTGCACGTTTTTCAGACGGTGTCTAACAGTGATAACACAGAACACTGGTGTACAGAGGGGCCAATATTTACGCTTATTCTTCTGGTAACCAAGGCCATCCTCCAGCTGGCAAAAAATGGCTGCATCTGCAGAGAAGGGCGGACAGGACAGGTGACCGCAAACTGACCAACGGAGGATTCCATCCCATATACATTGTACTCGGTATAAAATTGAGAGATCATGAAGGTCTCTCTTCTGTGATGGTCCAGTGAGGACCTCATTTGTCTGATTGTTCCTGACCCTGGATCAGTGCATTCCGAATCCAGTTCCTGAGTTCAGCTGCCTCCTGGCTGTGGACCCATCCCCCATGTCTGCTCTACAGCTGTTGTGGTGATGTAAAGTCATCCAGGGGTGGGGTGGGGGTGACATCTCAGATACTTGTACATTAATTCCTGATTATTATAATCAGTATCACTATTATTATCATCATTTCGTTGAAGCTGGTGCTTTGGTTTTCAATGCATAAGCCTTTTTCCTCTGTTTTTTCTCTCCCTTCCCCTGGGAGTGGGGGATGGAATTTGGGAGTCCAGCTGCATGAGTTTAGCCAAAAATTTAGCCGGGTCAAGGCTGAACTGTGACAAAGGATCATAGAAAAGTCAGGTTATAGAAGGGTCTGGTCATAGAAGAGTCAAATCACAGAAGGGTAAGAAAAGTCAGGCTCAGAAGAGTAATAAAAGGTTCAGGTCATAGTAGATTTATTGCAGAGTGAGGTCATAGAAAGTTCAAAGAACATTCAGGTTATAGAAAGGTTGGGTTGGAACACTCAGGTCATAGAAGAATCTGATCAGAGAACAGTCAGGTCATAGAAAGGTTGGAACATAGAAGAGTGAGGTTAGAGAAGAGTCAGAGGAGTCAGGTCATAGAAGAGTTGAGTCATAGAAGGGTCGTATAAAAGTTGGCTCATAGGAGAATCAGGCCAGAAATGATTAGGATCAAACAAGCGTCATAGAATGGTTGGGTCATAAAAGAGTCAGATCATATAAAATTTGGGTCATAGAAGAATCATAGAAGAGTAGGGTCACAGAAGGGTCATAGGAACATTGGATCATAGAATAGTCATAAATATTGGTTCATAGAAGTATTGGTTCATAGAAAGATTAATTCACAGAGGGATTTTAGAAGAGTCGGATCATAGAAGGGTCGGAAAGTACAATCGGTCATAGAGGAGTCGTTTCATAAAAGGGTGATAGAACAGTCAGGTCACAGAATAGTCGAGCCTTAGAATCATTTTAGAAAAGTTGGGTCATAGAGGGTGTCATGGTTTAGCCCCATTCCAGTTTGATTGGCAACTAAAACATGAATAGATGTGCTCTTAATTCCTCTTTCCACCCAGGGAAAGGGAAATGAGAGGAAAAAGTCTTGTGGGTTGTAAACTAAAACTGTTTTAATGACGTAATAATAATAATAATAATGAAGAAAATTCTATCACTAATAAAATATGTACAAATGTACAAAATTCCATTCCTCATCCCTGATGACAGCATCACCACAAATGCTGCAAAGCAGATGTGGAGAAAAGGTCAATGGCAGGAGGGAGCTGGGTGCAGGAACTGGATTCAGGAATGCTCGGATCTGGGTTGAGGGGCAAACAGACAGATGAGGTTCTCACTGGATGTTGACCATTAAAGAAGAGAACTTGACCCTCATGGTCCCACAGTTTTATACTGTGACATATGGTGGAATCCTCTGATGGTCAGCTGTTGGTCACTGCAGGTGCCAGCCTTTTCCTCCCCTTTCACTTATGGCTCCAGCAGCTCGAGGATGGCCTTGGTTTCCACAGGAATAAGTACAAGCAATGGCCTTTCTGCATCCCAGTGCCCTGCAGGATCACTGACAGAGAGAAACCCTGTCTGAAACACATGCAGGGAACTTTCGGAAAATGCAGTTACTCAGATGAGGCTGAGCTGAAGACTGAAAACTGATTCTGCTTTAGCTCAAACAAGAACAAAACAGTAAAGAATAACAGATGGAGATTGTCCTGGGCCTGGCTGGGGTGGAGTTCATTTTCCTGATAGCAGCCCGTATGGTCCTGTGCTTTCTGCAGGTACTGATAACACAGGAGAAAAGAGGAAAGATCAGGACACCTGGCCAGAATGGACCAAGAAAATGTTGCATGCCATAGGACGCCTTGTTCAGAGCTGAAACTAGGAGGGGAATTTCTCCAAAGTATCCATTGCTTGGACACTGACTGGACATCGCTCTGCTGTGAGTGACTGTTTCTCCATCACTGGTTTCCCTTTTTTTACTTCCCTCGACTTATTAAATTCTCTTTATCTTCACCCATGAGTTTTGCTTTCCCGCTTTTGCCCTTGTGATTGTCTTCCCCATCCTGCTTGGGACAGAGGAACGGAGTGACTGGATGAGGGTTTAGTTGTTGGTGGGTATCTCTTCAAAAGACGATCACATAGCAAATAGGTTGGTGTCTGTTTGTGAGGCCACCACTTCCTCAGTAGCTGATTGGCCAAGAGGAGGCTCATGGCTTGCGCAGGAGCTTGTGTGGTTCTCTCGTTCACTTGTTCACTCGTACTCGATAAGTGGGCAGACAGCAAATATGTGGATACGGGGTGGTCAGGTCACTGGTTCTCATGTAGCCAACAGGCACAGGGAAGGACAAAAGCTCATGTAGGAGTTTGTGAGGTCATTAGTGTCTGATTACTTCATAGGTCAGCAGAAGGCTCATGGGTTGTGCAGGTTCTTCTGAGGTCACTGACCCTTGAGTAGCTGATGGGACAGGAGAAGGCCTGTAGATGTGTAGGTGCTTGTGAGATCACTGGTGCCTGAGCAGATGCTACACGAGGAGATGGCACATGGATTGTGAACGTGCTTGCAATGCCAGTGGTGTCTGAAGACCTGGTAGGGCAGGAACCGGCACATGGCAGTTGTAGCTACAATGGCATCACCTGTGGCTGAGTGGTGATGGGCCAGGAGCAGACACATGGCTTGGGGACGAGCTTGTGATTGTGCTGGTGCTGGAGTAGCTTTTGGGCATAAAGGAGGCACATGGCTTGTTGGGGGGCTTTCTGATGACGTCACATTAAGGTGTAGACCCCATACAAATATGGCTTTTTGGAGGAACTGTCACTGGCAGAAGCCCATGTGCAGCATACACACGTGTGACTCATGAGCTCAGAGCAGCAGGAGTCACCTTTGCCTGACCCCTGGTGTGGCTCAGCCCACTTTCCGTGGGGCTGGGAGATGAATGTCCGCCATGCCCCAAGGTCTCTGTTGGTTCCCAACTTTTTCCTCCCATTCACAGAGGAGCTGTCTGACAGAGCTGAGGACCACGTCCCTCCATACAAGAGGCACTGAGAGCAGCTCACGTGGCCACCCACAGCCTCAGAGAAGGGGCCAAGGTGGTCAGGGACTCAGAGGTGAGCAACACTGGGCCTGGGCAGAAGAGCAGGGGGGGCCAAGGCCACCTCATTGGTCTTCCAGGGTCTCTCCATGACAGCAGCCCATGGGGAAACAACCCTGTGCAGGCAGTACTGCTCTGCTGCCCAACCTCTCCTACCCACACCAGCCTCTGGCTGCCCTGTGCCCCTTCTGGCTCACCCTGGGACCTGGCCCTGCAATGGCAGCTTGGGTCAGCCCAGGGATGCTCCTCTGCCATCTCCTGCCTCCTGTCCAGACACTGGCGTGGATGTGCACACCTGGCAGTGCGCTCTGGCTGTGACTGAGGACTCCTCTCCAGGTGGGCAATGGAGGTGGGGCTGGTGGGTGTGGGAGCTGCAGGTGCACCCACAGCTGTGCCCTGGGACACGTCCCATCTAAGAGCAGTGCCCCAACAACCCAAGACCCTTCTGGGAACAAGGTGCATTTCTTGCAGCTCCAAGGAGTTCCTCAGCCTGGCCATGAGCTCAGTGAGGCAGACCAGGCTGAAGCAGCTGGCAGCACCCAGGCCCATCTCCTTGGACTCAAGTCCTGTGGGCGATGCAGTGCCAGGGCCAGTTCTTGGCAGCCCAGGGCCTCCAGGACAGCAGCAGTTTGGCTGAGCGTCTCCTGCAGCTGGGGGTTCAGACAGAAGCGAGCCCAAAAGTGATGTGCAGATGTCTAAGGAATGGCAGGGGGTTCTTGGAGTTTCTGTGACATCTGCACCTGCTAGAAGCTGCTAAGTGCTTGTGGGGCTCTTTGCCAGTGGCTGCCCTGAAGATGAGATGGGACATGAGCACGTAATTGTCACAGGGGACTGGCAACTCATAGTGGGTTTCATTGCTCCAGGATCTGTCCAGCTGCTTGGAGGGGACATGCTCAGGACACGTGGAGATCTGTGGTGGGGACTGTGGAAAACTGTTTGTTATTCAGACTTTTGACCCAAAGCTGCCAACGTGGACTGCAGGGAGTTGTAGTGCGACACAGCCCTGTCCGTCCATGGGGCAGCTCTAACTGGAGAAGGTGTTGGTGCCATCTGGGACAGAGAACTGCATTGTGTGAGGAATGAATCCCTTCTCGCCTTCTGCCCCAGAGGGTGCCCCAGGGACCAACCCTGCACCCATGGACACGCTGCTGGTGTCACCTGCACACGTAAGGGCTCGGAGTGGGGTGTTGCACAGCGAGACTGGGGATGGGGATGGGAGCGGGGCAGGGGCTGCGCTCAACCTGGATGAGGACAGGAGTGGGGATGTGGTTTTCCATAGCTCTAAAATCGTGGTGCAACAGGAGCAGAAAAGCCAGCTTCATTTGGCCTCTCCTCCAGCTCCCAAGGGAGAAGAAGCTAAAGTCTGCTCTCAATAATTCTTCTCTGTCCCTGGGTTCACAGGGTTCAGACTGGTGAATGGCAGCACGACGTGTGACGGGAGGAGGTCGAGGTGCAGAGCACCTGGGGCACCCTCTGTGCTTCCCTTTGGGATGTCTCAGATGCCCATGTTCTGTGTCGTCACCTCAGCAGTGGGTTTGCTGAGTCCTTTCCCAGAGGAGGGCATTTTGGAGGAGGCACTGGCCACATCTGGAGAGACTCCTTCCACTACAAAGGGACTGAAGCCCACCTGGGACAGTGCCCAGTGACCGCCCTGGGGGCCTCGCTGTGCTCCCGTGAGAATGACGCTGCTGTCATTTGCTCCGAGGAGGGCTGGGAAACCCCTGTGTTGACTCCATTTGCCCTTGAGTGTGACATGGCCACCCAAAGTAAGGGACTCCATGACAGCACCAGGGTGTGTTACTGCTAGGAGAAAGCCTGGCTTCACCGGGAGTCACCTAGAGCTTTGTCTGCTCGGATTGACTGCTCTTACGTGGGAGAGCTGAGGGCCGAGTAGGTGCAGATGTCTCTGCCCCTGGGGCAGCAGCTCAGGCCCTGAGGCCACTGCCAGGCCTGAGCTCTCCTGCTCTTCTGTTTTGGGACCAGACCAGGATGGGGCTGCAGATTCAGCTCCATCGCTCCAGCTGCCAACAGCTCTGTCCCCGCCCACAGGGAGCCTTATGGAGCCCAAAGGCCAACCTGCAGGGGTACCCACGTGCCCCCAGCAGCAGTAACCCCAAGTGTGAGTGCAGAACAGAACTGGGTTTTGCCCTTGCTGCTGGTGCTTCTGATTAACACAAGTCCAAGACTTTTCCTGTTTGCTTGTGCAGTGCCCCTGCCCCATTGCTCATCGCTCTGCTCCGTGCCAGGGACACAGCCTCCTTGATCTACAGGGATGCAGAAAGGCAGAGAGGTGTGGGCTCTGCCCCATGTCTCAGTGGTGTCAGTGCCAGCACTGAGGTTAGAATCATAGAGTGGGTTGAGTTGGAAAGGACCTTAAAGCCCATCCTGTTCTAACCCCCTGACATCGGCAGGGATACTTTCCACTGGGTCAAGTTACCCAAAGTCTCATCCAATCCGGCCTTGAACAGGTCAAGGACTGGCAAAGCTTGTTCTGGTGCTGCTGTTTCTTGGGCTGTTGCATCCATGGCTGCTCCCTCCTGCAGGGATGTGTCGGGTAGCTGTACCCTACCAAAAGCAAAGAAAGTGTCTGTCCCAGGAAGGCTGAGTGGCTTGGAACCCAAGCCCATGGAAACCTGCCCCTGCAACTCCCCATAGAGTGCTGGGGGCAGGCAGTGATCTTCAGGGTGCCAGGAGGATTTCAGAGCCTGGAGGAACACTGCAGGATTCTGGGCTCTCTGGTGCTACTCAGGCCATTGCTCCTCTCCCCAGGCCCAGCCAACTCCACATCCCTGCGAATGCTGGGTGGAGGGAGCCGCTGAGTTGGGTTAGTAGAGATCTTCTAACGTGAAACGTGGGGCAGAGTCCTTGCTGACCAGTGGGACGTGCAGGAGGCCAGCGTGGTGTATTGGCAGCTGCAGCGTGGAGAGGCAGAGATAGCCTACAGACCCCGAAACCAGAGAGAAGGATGTGTCCTCCTGTGGGACTGCGAGGGGTCCGATGTGCAGGGCACGAGGCCAGCCTGAGCCTCTGTAACACCTCTGTGCCTGAGAGTGCTCGGGCAGGGTGTGTCGCCGAGGACGTGGGGGTTGTTTGCTGGGGTGAGTACCCTGCAGGGCCCCTCAGCTCCGGGATGGGTGGGCACTAGCTCTGATGGCAGTTGGGGTTCCTTCTGCTGCAGGGAGCTGGAGGCTCTGGCTGGTGAATGGGTCCGGGCGCTGCGCTGGGAGAGTGGAGATCTACCACCAGGGCAGCTGGGGCACCATCTGCGATGACAGTTGGGACCTGCTCAATACTGCCATTGCTTGCTGCCAGCTGGGCTGTGGGGGAGCGCTGGAGGTGGCCAACTCCACTTGCTTCGGGGAAGGTTCCGGACAGATCTGCCTGGACAGCATCAACTGCTCCGGGGCTGAGGGTACTCTCTGGGATTGCCCAGTGGCATGCTGGGGGCAACATGACTGTGGACACAAAGAGGACGCAGGAGTTGTCTGCTCAGGTCTGTGCCAGGAGCTCTGGGGAGGACCAAGGCCCAGGCAGGATGGGACAGAGGGAGCCAGCAATGGCCAAAGCTGTTCCTGGCTACCTCTGAGCACCTGCCCAAACCCATCCCGAGATTGCCAACACACAGGTCCCTCAGTCCCACCAGGGCTCCCTGGAGAGCTCAATTGCTTCCAAGGTTTAGAGGGGAGGGCAGAGTTGTTTGTCTAGCAGGGATTTTTATCTGTCCATGGGCACAAGGCAGACTTAGAATCATGGAATGTTTTAGTTTGGAAAGGACCGTAAAGACATCCAGGTCCACCCCCTGCCATGGGCAGGGACAACTCACATTGAATCAAGGGGCTCAAAGCCCCATCCCACCTGGCTTTGAACACTTCCAGGGATGGGGCATCCGTGTTTTCTCTGGGAAATCAGGGCCAGAGCCTCCCCACCCTCAATGGAAATATTTCTTCCCAGGATCTCATCTCAATCTCCCCTCCTTCAGCTGAAAACCATTCCCCCTTGTCCTGTCCCTGCCCTCCCTGATCAAGAGCCCCTTCCATGCTTTCCTGTAGCCCCTTTCAGTACTGGAAGCTGCTCTAAGATCTCCCCAGACTTGCTGGCTATACCTTTTCCTGGCTGAGGGCCTAGGGAATGCTGGGAGATCCCTTCTCCCATTTCTTGGACCATCCTGGTACCCATTGGGTGTTTCCTCCCAGAGTTCGTGGCTCTGAGGCTGGAGAACAGCACCGGCTACTCCGGGTGCCTGCACATTTTCTATAACGGGACGTGGGGCAGCATTTGCTCCAACTCTGTGACCCCCAGAGCAGTGTCACTGGCCTTCAAGGAGCTGGGCTGCGGGGATGGGGGGTTCCTGGAGACACAACGGACTTACAGTCATGTGTCTGGCTTCACCTGGCTGGATCGCATGGAGTGTGGGCAGAGAAACACCTCCTTTTGGCAGTGCCCCTCCGACCCCTGGGACCCGCAGTTGTGTGATGACCAGCGAGACGAGACCCACATCACCTGCAATGGTAATTCTGATGTGAAGTCAGCAGCCTCCCCCCAGCTCCTGCTCAAGCACAGACAAAACTTTGCCTTTCCATGCCAGACCCTTCTGCTGCTGGAGGCAAAAAGTGGCCTCCAGCTTTCAGAGCTCCACACATTCCCCAGCAGCTGCCAGCCCAGTTCCCAGCAGCACCAGGAGCAGGTAGAGGTGTCTCCAGTCAGGGTCTCAGAAGAGACCAGGCAGGGGCTCCAAAGAGTGTCCTCTCCATGAGAGACTTCCACTGCTCTGAGAACCATGGTCCCTTTGGGGCTGATCTTTCAGCATCCCTCCCATCACTGTGTATGACCCCTGAATGTCCAGGTCTCAGCTGCTGCCATAAGGGAAGTGGCACAGGGAGGCAGGAGCAGAGTTCAACCCTACGCTTTGCTGAACCGCCCCCTGCAGCATCCCCTTCACTGCAGCATTTTCTTCCACGGGGAGGAGGCCACAAGTGTCCCCAGCCCTGGGGACCATGTGCTCGAGCTCCACCAGCTGCACAGGTAACTTCTCCACATCCCCTCTCACCTGGCTGGGCTCTGTCTGCTGTCCCACTGCCCTGGGAGGTCTCTGCCTTCTCCAGAGAGGGATAAGTTCCATGCTGTGGGTGGTGAGGATGGGTGCTCGGGTAGAATGCAGGTCTGGCACCGCAGCTCCTGGGACATGCAGGACGTGGAGGTGGTGTGCAGGCAAGGTGTGCCCTAGGCGAGGCTGCATTTGGGGAGGGGACAGAGCCCATCTGGCAGGAGCAGGTGGAGTGCCAGGGAGAGCCTTCTCTGCAGGACTGCTGAGCTTGACCTGGGGACACCAGGTTCTGCTGGCACAAGGAGGACACTGCTGTGAACTACTCAGGTGAGTGGAGGGGCCGGGAGCCCCTTGCTTAGCATTGGCCAGGAGCCAGGACAGGTGTTCCCCCTGCTTGGTCCCAGCATGGCTCCAGAGCCCCTGAGAGCAAGGCCATCCCTTCAGAGTGAGGGAGTCCAGTGCCAGTGTGCAGCGGTGCCTGTGGGATGTCCTTCAGACTCTGCCTGTACATTCCTGCAGCCTTCAGAGGCATCTCCCAAGCTGCCTCTGCCATTCTGACTGTGGTTCCGAGCAGAACCCTGGGCTCTGTCCTGGCCACCCTGAGCAGCCTTGCAGGAGGGGCGATGTGGGTTGGATGGGTCAGGGACATATGGGCACACACACTGCGAGTCAGAGAGGAGGCTCCCCCGCACACCCACCCTCTCAGCCCAGCTCTCCTTCTTCTCTGCAGCTGCACCCAGAGCGGCAGCACCTGCATCCCAAGCAGGTAACCTGTCCTCCCCAGCGCTGGGTCTGCCCAGGGCCAGGCTGTGCCCCACAGCCCAAGGGAAGGGGCTCCTTGCTGAGGTGTGAAACTCCAAAAAGGAGACACTGGGTCAGGGGTAGGAGTTGGGGGATGCTCTCATTTACCCAACAGAATGGGAGAGCCCGATCACTCATTTCCTGGGTTTCCCCAGCCCCTTTTTAATGGGGGACAGGAGCTGTGAGTCTTGTCCCCCACCTCCCCCAGCCCTGGTGCTGCTTTTTCTGTGTTCCTGCCCATGCAGATCCCACCTGAGACCATGCAACCAACAGCAGGAGAGTCTCATTGCCCATCATCATCTGCATCATCCCGGGCTTCCTGCTCTGTCTGCTCCTGACACTCCTGACCGGGCAAGTGCGAAGTGCCAGGGCTCAGTGCAGATGTTGGTCCTTCCTCTGCGGTCAGAGGGAAGCTGCCTCCTGTCCAGGCCAGGGATGCTGTGGGTGTCAGCAAGGGGCACAGGCAGAGCTGTGGGGACAAGGTTGTGCACTGCCTGCTGTCCTGTATGCTTCTCCATTGCCTAGCTGCCCATGGGCCATCAGCAGCAAGGGGCAGAGAGTCCAGAGACAAGGATAGTTAGGGGTAGAGTGAGGAGAGAAATAGCAGAGATGGACTAGAGGAGACGGGAGAAGAGGGGAGACGGTTGAGAATGAGCCTTTGGCAGCACACAGGGCAGCTCTGGAGGGGGCTATGGATCGGGGGTGGTACCAAGAGGAGTGTGGGGCAGCAGGATCCATATCTATGTTTCAGGCCCCCAGGTTGTTCCTCCATCTAACCCTGACCAGCCCCAGCAGAGCATGGACTGTGTTATGGACTGGTGGGGCAGAGAGGGGGCAGCTTCAGGGGGAGAGAAATGCACCAGGGACCTGACCTAGGGGTCAGAGGGGCACAGGGGCTGTCTCTGAGGGGGAAGTTTGATGGAGTTGTGGCCCAGACCGTCTCCATGGGGACATTGCCCTCACTGAGGGTGCAGCAGTGCCTGGATAGTGCAGTGGGGCTGTGCGGTGGGGACAGTCCCGGGCTAGCCGAGGGAAAAGGGCAGGAGGATCAGAGCCAGGTCCCACCCCCTCTCTGCATGTACCTGGGTGAGCTCTGCCTCTGTCTGCAGGCTCTGAAAGAGTTTGGGAGCCCTTCTCTTAGGCTGTGTACGAGGAGATCGGTTACAGCCTGATGTGGGAGATAGCAGGTGAGGTTCAGCAGCTCAGGTGCGTGTGAGTCCCTCACAGCAAGCATGTTTGGAGGGCTCTCTCTCCCCTGGTCCCACCCAAGGCTGACCCACTGCAACTGCTGACCCACGTTCCCTGCAGTGCTGGGGCTGTGGGTGGTGTGAGGAGAGTGCCAAGTCCTGTGCCTGGGAGAGAAGGTTCCTCCCCAGAAGTCCTGCCTGTCCCAGCCAGGGACAGTTTCTCTCTCCCTGCCCCTGCATCCCATGTAACACCCGTGGGCTGAGGGAAGGGGCAGCTCTGGGAGCCCCTTTGAGACGGGGTTTGTCCCAAGGAAACAGGGTGAGCCCTGAGTCCTCCTCTGCATGTAGCCCTGGCTCTGTGCATTCCCTGTCCCCAGCAGATCTGACCACGAGCCAGCTCAGCATAGCACACTCACATCAAACCCTTGTTCCTCTCTCCAGGTTCCCATTCAGAGGGATCCCTTACCAAGCTGCAGCCCTAGCCCGGGGGCAACAAAGAGAGACACGTGAAGAACAGCGGAGTTACTGAGTGTCAATGTCAGAGCTGGGGAGGACATGGGGCGCTGCTAACACCAGTGTCTGAGACCCAAGTTCCAGCACATCCTCCCATCCTCTGCTCTGCAAGACACAACTTCTCACTGTCACCAGCTCCCCTCTCCTTTCAGACATCCCTTTCTCGCCTAGAGGTGACCCAGCAGATGGCTATGATTATGCCAGGAAGGTTCCTGACCCTGGGAAGGATCCTGTGTCTGGACAGTGAGACAGGGAAATGCCCAGGGTGCCAGAGGAGGGAGGAGGGCCCAGGGGGGCACCTGGAGGTGAGAGGGAAAGGTAGTGCTGCTGGCTTTTGGGGTGCCATCCCTGGTGCCAGATGAATGGCTGAGAGCCCAAAGCCTTGGAGTGGGGGGGTTTCCCTAGGGAACCGAAGTTGGGAGAGGGAGCTGGACATCTGAGGTATGGTGAGGGGAGGGAGGAAGGTGATGTAGAGCCCAGGAGGGGAACCTCATGGGACAAACACGCCATAGCCTGCCTTGTTGCTCACAGGGGCAAACTTGTGCTCCCAGAGAAATGCTGGGACCCCTGGAGCTGAGGGAGATGTATGGTGCCCTTCCCCAGAGAGCACAGGCTATGAGGATGCTGAAGAGGTGTCCCTGGCTCCTCCTCCTGAGGACACAGCTCAGTGCACAACAGTTACTGAGCCCTGGGCCAGGAGAGCCCATTCCTGCCAGGGGGCCACGGACAGCCAGGAGGGAGGAGGGGTCCCTGCAACTGGGAAAGCTGTGAACACTAGGAACTACCTCTCTTTTCCCAAAACAGCAGGAACAGCCAGGCATTTTCCCTACCTTTATTCCCGTGTTTTCCCCCTATGACTCATTAAAAGCATTTGGCTGTCAGCAGAGCTGGTTCTGGCTTTGGCAGGGGTTGAAGTGTCTCCCTAAGCTGATCTGGGGGATCAGAGAACAAGGACATGGTGGTAGGGAATGAGGTCAACTCAGCGTCAGCAGGCTTGGGGCCAGGCCATAGGGCTGCAAGTCCCTACGGTCCCTTGGGAAATATTCCTGCTGGCAGAGACATTCCCAGTCACACATTTCAGCAAAACTGACTCTCTGCATGGTCCTGTGATGCACCCCAGCAGGAGCGTCCGTCTCCTCACTCCAGGGTTCCCCAGCTGCTCCTTCTCCCAGGCCTTGCCTGGACCGTGTTGGTCCCACGGCACAGATGTCCCGACAGAGCTGCTCTGTCGGGCTGAGCCCTGGCCCAGGGCCCCGTACAAGCGAGCCCCAAGGTGGCTGCAGTGTCCTGGGTGCCCTGGGCAGCCCCAGGGGGGATCAAAGCCATGGATCACTTCCCACAGGAGTCAGGAGGCACCTCGGCTCCCCCCTGCCCTGGCACAGGATGCTGGGCAGTTGCTGGGACATGTGGGGCTGAAATTGTCCCTTTGCTGGCTTTGCCAGTACCTCAGTCTCTGTGGGTTGTTCCTGCTGCACTGGACCCTCACACACCCTGAGCTCTCCTGTCGTAGCCCCAGAGCTGCCTCCTTCCTGAGCAGGGGCTGTAAGGCCCCACAGCAGCCCTAGGACCCCCTTCTCCTGCTGTGCTGCAACCCCCATCCACTTCCTGCTGGCTGCTCCTCCACCCCTGTGGTGACCCTGGGGGACCTGGGGGGAGGCCAGGATAACAAACCCGTCTGCCCTGGTTCCTAGAGTTTCCCTGCTGGCAGCCCCTGGCCAGAGCCAGTACCTCTGTCCCTAGCCCTGGGCCCATCTCTTCCTGTGGAGATTCAGGGCTGGAGCCTGGCTGCTCAGAGTTTCCTGGAGGATGGAGGCTGTGTTTCCAGTGCCCATGTGTGTCAACCATTCCTTTGGGGGGCCCCACCCTAGGACCTCTGCTCTCCCATGGGTTTTCCACAGCTGTGCTTTTGCCCAGTGTGGGGCAGCAGTGCAGAGGGTGAGGACCTCACTGTCACTCCCCTCAGGAAGGTCCTCAGGAGCAAGAACAGATCCAGGTCGCAGTGATGAACTTGCATTGCTCTTGAGAATGAACCCAGGCTACAGGTTCAGACAGTTCAGGCCCCTAGATCGTGGAATCATAGAATCATTAGGGTAGAAAGGACCTCTAAGCTCATCAAGTCCAACTGTCAGCCCAACATCACCGTGCCTACTAAGCCTTGTCCAAAAGTGCCATGTCTACATGGTTTTTTTTAATACCTCCAGGGATGGAGCTTCCACCACCACTTCCCTGGGTAGCCTCTGCCAGTGGTTCATCACTCTTTAAGTAAATAAATGTTTACTAATATGCAGTCTAAATCTACCATGGTGCAACTTGAGGTCATTTTCTCTTGGACTATCACTTGTTACATGGGAAACCAAGCCCCATCTCACTACAATCTCTTTTCAAAGACCTGCAGAGAGCAATGAGGTCTCCCTCTCAGCCTCCTCTTCTCCACACTAAACAGCTCCAGGTTCTTCAGCCGCTCACTGTAATCCCCTGTGCTACAGATCCTTCCCCAGCTCTGTTAGCTTCCATGTGGTGGAGTATGTTGGCTGTGAGGTGCCTGACAGAGTGGAGCAGAAAGGTTGGCCAGGGCAGTGAAGCATGTGAGCAGCAGTTCTCCCTGGTTCTGCCGTGATGGTTGCTCCATGTGACTCCAGGGCCATCTACAAAAGTTGTCAGATATACCTGGCTCTGCAGCAGACAACTCCAGTTGTAAGGTCTACAGGTTCTACTGGGCTTTCAGGCCTACTCAGCTCCATACAGCTGGCACATCTGCCCATCTATGCTGGGCCAGCAGGTCTTCCCAGCTCGGCCAGGAAACAGGTCTTGGCTCCGCTGGGTTTTCAGTTCTACTCAACTCCACTGGCCCCCCTGATGAATCCACTATACCCGGTTGCCAGGTCTACCAAGCTTTGTCTGGATGAAGGTCTACCCAACTTGGCCAGTCCAGAAGGCTTACACAGCCCAGCTGAGCTCGCAGCTCCACTTGGCACTGCCTGGATGGAAGGTCTACCATGGTCTACCAGGGTCCCAGGTCCTCCTCATTCCACCAGGCTGACAGGTTTGCCCAGCTCTGCAGGGTGACCGATCTTCACAGCTATGCTGTGTTGCCAGGTCTACCCTGATCTGTCAGGCCAACAGGCAGGACTGCCCTGCTCTGCCAGGATAGCAGGTCTACCTGCACCTCCATCACAGCACCACTCCACACCACACTGCACTCCACTCCCTCTGCACCCCAGTGACCCTGTCCTTGTCATCTGAGATGGCAGGCCTGCCCTTCAGTGTAGTGTCTGCTCTCCTCAATTTCATGACATCTGCAAATACTATGAAAAAAGCACTCTCTCACCTCCTCCAGGTCATTAAAAACACCTTAAACAGGGCAGTGGCAGGAGAGACCCTTGCAGAACCCTTCCAGGTACAGACTTCCAGACACTGACCATGAATCTCTCAGTCCACCCATCCATGTGGGTATTTACCCATCTGCTCATCCAGCCTTGCAACCCACATTATCCTAACCTGAGCACAAGTGTATTGTGGGGGCACGATGCTGAAAACTACACTGACTTCCCAGAAGACAACCGCTGCTCTCCCCTCTACAGCAATCCTGTCCTTTCATCACAGAAAGCAGAGAGGATGGCAAGAGAGAGGCTGCACTGGGTAAATCCAGTCCCCTTCTCTCTCAGACACCCAGAAATGAGATCCAAGTGAACATGATATGCAGCTCAGCCTATGGCTCCCCTACTCATCCTTTGGGTAATTCTGAATAGTGCTGGAAAATTTTGGGGGTTTTCCTGTGGAGAGTCAGGAGTCAGCAATTAGGAACTGGTTACTAGACAAAGGCCATAGTCAGACAAATCTGCTTGAATTAGAAGATGTGGCATGAAACAAGGTCAGTCTGTCCTTGGTGGTAAACAAAGGAAGCTGGAAAGTCCCTAAAAGAAGAGGAGTGCAGAACAGAGAGCACAGAACAGGATAAGCGATAACTGCAGGAATGTAAACAATATGATATAACACAAATAGCTGAGCGACCAATAATGAGCTTAGATTTTGCAATATGTATGAGCTAATTATCACCATTATAAAAGTGATTGTAATGCTATTAATAAACGAGTTCCACTGATGAACCATCTGGTGTCGGTGACTCCCTCCGTTTTCAACAAAATGGTGACCCCGACGTTGCCCCGTTATTAAAGATAACGGGAAAAGAACACCATCGGTGGACGGAGTTGGGTTGGGCTCTGAGGCGGCTAGAGCGGTGCTCAACGCTATTGAAAAAGGCAGGAGCAGCACCCCCAGGGATCATACAGGTGGTACTGGGCCATACGTGCTACCGGAGCCGGAGGACCGCAACAGCGCTGATATGGATCGGCAAGTAGCATATGATTTATTTTTAGTTAACATAGAAAAGCGAGGGTTGAAAGAGCACAGCAAGAAAGATATATTGGCATTGTTAGCTTGGGGATATGCCAAGGGCTGCTTTCAGAATCCTCATACAGTTCATGAACTTTCGGAGTGGCGTAAATTAGGAGATGAACTTTATGACGCTATCCTTAAAGATGATAAGACAGCCAAGAAATTAGGTAAAATATGGCGGGATATCCATAACGACCTTTTAAAGCAGCAGGCAGAACATAGGGCTGCTGCCGCAGCTCTGCAAGCTTCTCGTAAAAATGCTGGGTATGGTCAGGAGGGTGAGCCGTTGGCTCCGAGAGTGTCTGCTGTAGTGATTCCAGCTGGAGAGACAGAGAGTGCGTCCTCAGATTCCGTTAAACCATCAGCACCTCCATTAGAAGGAGGGAGTGAAAGCGGGGATACGGGAAGTGATGAGAATGAAGACGAGAGCAGTGGGGGGGCTACGCATGTGCTTAAATTGGCCCTCCAAAAGCCTGCATCGCTAGCAACCAAGCCGAATCGCTATGAACCCACCCCTCCTGTCCCTGGGGCGCTCAGCGACCTGTGGGAGGAGATGGCTAGAGAGCGTCGTGAGGCATGGGCTGCTATCGCCCGCAAGGGGGCAGAGGAAGGCGATGAAGTGTTGCTGGAGGCTGCCGGCTCCCTAGTCTGCCCCGTTACATACACCCCCGTTATAGATCAGAACGGGCAAGTAACACACCGCATTGGTAATTATTCTCCTTTGGACTGGAAGTTACTTGCACAGCTGCGGCAGACAGTAGCACAATTTGGCCCGAAGAGCGAGCCAGTTAAGCAGATGTTAGATTATCTGTTTAATACCACCCTCTTGCTCCCAAATGATTTGCGAGGCATAGTTAAGCTAATATTTACACAACATCAGCAATTGCTGTTCAACGCACACTGGCAGGCAGAAGTTCAAGAGGCAGTGGCAGTTCAGAGAGGACCAGGTGATCCACTTCACGGGCTCACTATGCAGGAAATGATGGGATTAGGACCGTATTTGAGAACCGAGGCACAGATGTTAATGGGACCCGACAAAGTTCAGGAAGCGATGAGGCTAGTAAGAAATGCCATGGAACAGGTTAAAGATGCTGGTGGCATCCCTATGTATATGAGTATAAAGCAGGGTCGAGGAGAAAGCTTCGGGGGGTTTATAGACAAAGTGGCTGCTGCAATAGAAAAGGCAGGAGTACCAGATTACATGAAAGGCGCACTGTTAAAGCAATGCGCCCTGCAAAATGCAAATGAAGAGACAAAAAAGATATTGTTAACATTAGGAGCAGACTGGTCAATTGAAGCGGCATTAGAACGAATGTCACTACAGCCGACCGGGTCGCAGGCGTTTATAGTTAAAGCGCTGCAAGATTTAGGGTTGGGGCTGCAGAAACAGGCAGAAGCCAGTCAGGCTCAAGTATTAGCCGCTCTTGCGCCCCTCCAAGCCGTCGCTGTAGCACCGGCTAGCACGAACCCAAGCCTATTGCCTCCAGGCATTAAGTGTTACCGTTGTGGCAAGCCCGGACACATGTGTCGACAGTGTCGTACCTCCGGGATCTGGTGCCAAACCTGCCAGTCCAGCTCTCACAACACGTCGGCTTGTCGTCGGAGGTCAGGAAACTCGACAAGGAGCGCGCAGAGCAGCCGCGCCCCGACACAAATTGCTGCCTCAACGACCGCAACATCAGCCTCCAGCCAGCCACCGCAGGCAACTTGGGACTCGACCTGGCAGCCAGTGTAGATGTCACCTTAGCCACAGCTCGCCCCGAGAAAATACCAACTGGAGTGAGGGGGCCGCTCATTATCAACGGGCAAGCCTATGGAGCTTTGTTATTGGGAAGATCCTCGACAACTATTATGGGACTCTTTGTGCTTCCGGGAATAATAGATGCAGATTACTCCGGTGAAATTTATATTATGGCACATACCCCATTTCCACCACTGAGTGTCGCTGCGGGACAACGTATTGCGCAGCTTCTACCGTTACCACAGTTAACAAAGGGACTAACCCCTTTAACGCAAAAGAACCGCGGAACCCAAGGCTTTGGCTCCTCCGGATTGGCTATGTTAACCATGGATCTATCTACTCGACCCACCAAGGGCGTTGCGATATCGTACCAAGGACACTCTATACAATTGACAGCCTTATTGGACACAGGAGCCGATACTAGCATAGTGCAACCGGAATGTTGGCCAAGCCAGTGGCCCCAGCGAGCCACAATGGATACAGTAACTGGAGTAGGGGGATATACATTGGCGAAAAAATCTCCACTGGTAACGGTAACCCTGGATGGACAAACAGTCAATACTGTGATGACTATAGTACCACTACCACCTACGGTACAATGTCTCATCGGGAGAGACATTCTCGCACAACTCGGAATAGTATTGTCCAATGATCAGCGCCCTTTAGTTTAACTGCCATTGCTTGGACTTTCCCGATTCCACTCACCTGGAAGACTGACGAGCCGGTGATGGTAAAGTAATGGCCTTTAAAAAGGGAAAGCCTTGAACAGGCACATGCCTTAGTAGAAGAACAACTTCAGCAAGGTCATTTACAACTCTCGACCAGCCCGTGGAATACTCCCATATTTGTAATAAAGAAGAAATCAGGCAAATATCGTCTACTCCATGATTTACGGAAAGTAAATGAACAAATGGAGCCTATGGGGGCCCTTCAGCCCGGGTTACCTAATCCTGCCATGCTGCCTGAGGCATGGCCCCTTCTAATTATAGACTTAAAAGACTGTTTTTTCACTATAGCGCTACATTCTAACTACATGAAAAGATTTGCATTCACATTACCAGCAATTAATAGGGGGGAACCAGATAAGCGATTTGAATGGACTGTCCTCCCGCAAGGGATGCGGAATTCCCCCACTCTGTGTCAGCTTTATGTGGATACTGCCTTACAGCCCTTACGGAAGGCATGGCCTGAAACTATCATCTATCACTATATGGATGATATCCTCTTCGCTCAAAGGGAACAGTTTAGCGAAGATCAACTGCAAACAATTATAACTATTCTTAAGGCATCATCACTAATTATTGCGCCTGAAAAAATACAGCGAACTAGCCCATGGAAATATCTTGGTTGGACTATAACTACGCAGACAATTACTCCACAAAAACTACAGTTAGACACAGATATCACTACTTTGCATGAAGCTCAAAAATTTATGGGAGAAATGCAATGGTTAAAACCAGTTGCAGGCATCCCAAACAGCCTACTCAGTGCACTCCGTCCTCTGCTAAAAGGAACGGACCCAGCTTTACCCATCCGACTCACCTCTGCACAACGCCGGATCATCGACTCGATCGTTCAATGTATTGGTAATCACTATGTACAGCGTAGAGACCTTGATAGCCCTATAGATTTGACTGTTTGGTGTGCCCAAAGCCATCTGTTGGCAGCCCTGTCTCAGAATCTAAAGAAAACGGGGGAGACAAGGGTATTGGAATGGCTCTCCCCTCCGTTACAAGCAAGAAAAACTGTATATAGTAAAATTGAGCAACTCGCAGATGTAATAAAGCGGGGCCGTCAGCGTATCATTGATGTCACGGGACAAGCTATAGTAGAGAGGGCCCATCGAACTTTAAAACAGTATCTCAGTAAGCAGCAAGAAATTGCTGACCCTCAGCAAAGGTTGGCACAGGCTGTTTATGTCATAAATCATCTTTGTGTGTTTGGGCAAGATAAGGATCCTCCTGCAGTCATACATATGAAAGAGAGCCAAGGCAGTAGTCACAAGCGTGCACTAGTATATTACAAGGACCCAAAAACAGGATTAAGAGAAGGGCCGGTAGAAGTGATATACTGGGGTCGAGGTTATGTGTGTGTTTCCACACCTACAGGGACCCTATGGATTCCAGCAAGATGTGTTAGGCCAGCCCTGATGACCGTCCAGCCACAGAACATAACCACGGACGATTAATGTCAGATTGGGACTGCCACTTCCAAGAGCTACGCAGGGGGAGAGAATGGACTCTCAGTAAATGGACCACATCGATCGTCTCTTAAGACCCATTCACCGTAGTGAGCAGCAGCGACTGTTATCCAAATTACGGCTTATTGTCCCACCGATTTTGAGCCAACTGCCAAAGGAACTGAAGTATGCATTGGTCAATATTGATCCTGACTATTTTAACATTATTTTAAGAGATTTGAAAAATTTGACAGAATGGGACGCATACACCATTTATGCCTGTCCCTTATGTAAAACTAACTGTAATGCTTTTATAGATTTTTATTGTGCTTATTGTACCCAAGTAGTGCATTGTAGAAGAAAAGATTTGCAATCTTGGTTTTGTCCCACTTGTAACTATCAAATTAATAGTCGAGGGGCATCTGCTTTGTATTTTTTAGCTGAGTCTAATGGTTTTAATATTGACTCTCTAGAAGAAGCTTTGCAATTATATGAATCACCTGAACAATTGTTTTTAGCCGAGCAGCGGGCAAGATTGACTTTTTGGGTTAAGGTCGCTAGTAAATCAATAGAGTCGCATATATTGAAGCATTATTGTAGGAATTATTATAAGAAATGTTGCAGAAAATATTACAGGCGTTGATTTTGCTTTGCAAGATAGAAGTAAGTTTTGCCTTTTTTCCAATACAATCCAAACAAAATGTATGGGTGACTTTGGCCAATCTTACAAAACAAAGTGCTATTTGTCTTTCGGTAGCTGATCATTCCAAATCTATAACTGCCCATATACAAGAATTGCATGACCTCACTGGCCACCTACAGGTTAATTCAGGTTTTGGATTGGAAGATTGGTTTAAGTCGTTAGGCCTTGGTCCTTGGTTAACTAGCTTGTTAAAGACAGTTTTAATAATTTTGTTTATGTTTTGTTGTATTTTATTCCTTTTACCGTGCTTTTGTAGTTGTTTGCAGCGCATGATTGAAAAAACAATGCAGTCTATGTTATATGGGGTATATCCTGCGGTTAAAGAAAACGGGGGAGGTGTGGAGAGTCAGGAGTCAGCAATTAGGAACTGGTTACTAGACAAAGGCCATAGTCAGACAAATCTGCTTGAATTAGAAGATGTGGCATGAAACAAGGTCAGTCTGTCCTTGGTGGTAAACAAAGGAAGCTGGAAAGTCCCTAAAAGAAGAGGAGTGCAGAACAGAGAGCACAGAACAGGATAAGCGATAACTGCAGGAATGTAAACAATATGATATAACACAAATAGCTGAGCGACCAATAATGAGCTTAGATTTTGCAATATGTATGAGCTAATTATCACCATTATAAAAGTGATTGTAATGCTATTAATAAACGAGTTCCACTGACGAACCATCTGGTGTCGGTGACTCCCTCCGTTTTCAACATTTTCCTATTCTCAGGGAGCTCCCACAGACTCCGTAACCTTTGGAAGATTATGTACAGTGCCCTTACTGTGAAATTGTCCTGCTCACTCAACTCCCTGGGATGCTGTCCATCCTGTCCCATAGACTGGTAAGGATTGTAGTTGCTCAAGTGATCCTGACTTGATCCTCACCCACCACTTGTTGATCTCCTCCAGAGTCCTGCCCTGAGTTAAAGAGTTTTTCTCAGAGTACTCCTGACTTGTGAGTGTGATTTATTCCTGAGGCAGTAACTCATGAACAATGGGATCAGATGTCCAACAGCAGCTCCATCACCCAGTTCCTCCTCCTGGCATTCAGCGACACACAGGAGCTGCAGTTTTTGACTTTCTGGCTCCTCCTGGGCATCTACCTGGCTGCCCTCCTGGGCAACAGCCTCATCATCTCCACCATAGCCTATGACCACCACATCCACACCCCCATGTCCTTCTTCCTCCTCAACCTCTCCCTCCTTGACCTGGGCTCCATCTCCTCCACTGTCCCTAAATACATGGTCAACCAATTCCCTCTGGGACACCAGGGCCATCTCCTATGCTGGATGTGCTGCCCAAGTCTTTCTGTTGGTCTTTTTCATCTCAGCTGTTTTTTTGGTATTTTTTCCTCACAGTCATGTTCTACAACTGCTACGCTGCCATCTGCAAACTCCTGCACCTCGGGACCCTCTTGGGCAGCAGAGCTTGTGCCCACATGGCAGAAGCTGCCTGGGGCTCTGGGTTTCTCAATGCTCTGCTGCACACGGCCAATATGTTTTCTCTGTCCCTCTGCCAGGGCAATGCTGTGGACCAGTTCTTCTGTGAAATCCCCCAGATGCTCAAGCTCTCCTGCTCAGATTCCCCCATCAGGGTATTTGGGCTTCTTGTATTAACTTCTTTTTTAGCTTTTGGGTCTTTTGTGTTCATTGTGGTGTCCTATGTGCAGATATTTGGCACTGTGTTGAGGATCCCCTCTGAGGAGGGACAGCACAAAGCCTTTTCCACCTGCCTCCCTCACCTGGTCGTGGTCTCCTTGTTTGTCAGCATTGACATTTTCACTTACCTGAAGCACCCCCTCCATCTCCTCCCCATCCCTTGACCTGGCGGTGTCGTTTCTGTACTCGGCAGTGAACCCTCTGATCTACAGCATGAGGAATCAGAAGCTCGAGGATGCCCTGAGGAAACTGATGATTGGATGTTTCTTGCAGCCACAGGCTGCCTGTTTTCCTCTGCAAATGGCTCACAATGGATGTCATGATGGGCCAAGTCAGTCTTCCTGTCTTTATATATTTTTTTTCCTTTTTTCCACTGTTCGTGTTATTCTCTTCAAAAAAGGTCATCATTCATCCACTTATTCTGCCTGACCCAGAAGCTTTGTGTCAATCAAGAGTTGTATTTAATTGAAATAAATAAACCTGCAAAAACATAGTTTTCGTCTGTTCCATCCTCAGTGCTGCAGGAAGGTGTGGGAACTAAAACCAGCTTTCCACCTGCACCACCATTGGGAAAGCTGCTCTGTGCCTGCAGCAGTAGCAACTCTATAGGACCACAAGGGCCAGGGCTTTTGTGCTGGCCTCAGGTGAAAGGATGTAGGGCCTGCAGACCTCTCCTGGAGAAGAGAACAAAGGACACAGATTGTTTTCTTTTCCTTATCTCATGCATGTTCACCCAGCTCTGGCCCCTGGGAGCCTCTGTGCCTTTCAGAGGGGCTGAAGCTGGGCAGTGCCTGCCCAGAGCACCCTGTATTGGGCACTGCTGCAGGGCTGGCCCTGACTGGTCTTTGCTGGGGAGGAGGAATTGGAGGTAGAGAGCAGGCAGGGAAGTTGAGGCAGCATGGAGGGAGCTGGGCTAGAGAGTGTCGGGGAGAGACAAACACCAGTGGATATCTCATCCTGTATGACCATACAGAGTGAAGATACCTCAGGGGACTTGTGGTGCAGAGACAGGACTTTTGGAAGGGAGGAGGAAGGTGCAGAAGGGAGAAGGCTGAGCACCTTGCTTGATGCTGTTGGTAGCATAATCAGACCAGGAAGGCTGCTCATCGCCTTTGTCAGACATCCAACCATTGTCCACCTCCCAGGGGCTCCTTCTTGCACTGGACGCTCACGGCAAGTTTATGGGCGAGTTTCACTGTGAGGCCATCTCCATCTTCTGCTGGGCTCAGTGCCTGTACAAGGGGATCATCCAGTCCTGCCCAGCCACTCTCCTGGCCCAGACCCCAGCAGACGCCAGAGCTGTCTGTGCAGCCCCACATGTGACGTGGGCTCTCCAGGCACTTGGAGAGGCTGCCTGACAGGCAGGTTGTGGGGTGGCAAATCACCAAGGGCTGCTGTGGGCATCGCATCGGGACAACATTCCCCATCCTGAATGTACCTTGTCCTGTGCTGCACCTGAACAGTGGGGCCATGGCACCGTATGTGGGGCCACAGGACTGGGCTGGCACAGGACAGGGCACAGACAGGGGCCATGAAGCAGCTTCCAGGGATGACAGCAAGAAACAGGTAAAGAGAAGGCATTTATGGGTGTTCTCTTTGTTGGGCAGGGGTGGCTTTGGGAAAGGCAAAGCTCACCTGGCTTTGGTGGCTGCAAAAAATGTCGAGAACAGAAAGAAGAGCTTCAAGGGCTGCGTTAGAGACCAAGGCTTCAGACCAAGGCAGGACAATGCTGGATGGGCAGGGGAATTTAATAACAGCAAACACTGATACTGGTGCTGAGGGATTCAGCGCCTTCTTTGCCTGAGGTTTTCCTGAAGAGGTCTCCCAGGCTTCTGTGTTCAAAGAAGGTCTTCCAGGTATAGGGGAGCACACTTTGACAGGAACCTCATGTTTCTGACAGGTTGTAGTGCAGACACTCTGAGGTGACTCCCGAACTCAGGACTCTCCTCATCCTGTGATGGTTCTGGTCCCCCTTTCTGACTGGAGCAGAGAAGACGCTGATGGGGCATGAATCCTCCTGTGCTGTAGGTGGCCATCTCAACCAACATCAAACCCAGTGAAGAGAGGACATTAACTCCTTATTACTTGTTCTGTGCAAAGCCTGAGGAGTCCTGAGCAGGGAGGGTGTTGGGGGCTTGGGACTCTGTGCAAGACACCAAATAAACTTATTTTAATGCCTGTGGGCCTATCAGATGTCAGTTAATATCAATGAAAAGGAAAGAATCTGTCAACACATTTTTTCCAAATCTTTGGGGAGATTTACCTTTTTTGTTTGTTTGTTTTCAAATAATGGAAGTGTTTTACAGCACTGGAAATGGATGTAGGACACAAATGTCTTCAACTACAATGACAGAGACCTAGTCCCAGTGCTGATGTCCAGGAAATCTTTGTCCAGCCTAGACCTGCAGCTTGCAAAGTCCTCTACTCTCCCACAGGCCCTCTGTGACAGATGCCAGTCCCAGGCCAGGGGCACTGGGGCTCCTGAAATTGTCACTGCCTGTTCATGGTCAGCCACTGAGCTCTGCCTGGAGGGCCATGGGACTCACATGGATCATCATGGACAATGTCCCCAAACCCCAGGAAGATGCAAATCTGACGCTGAGCGAGTCGAGGAGGGCCTGGCAAGAGGCCAGAATGGAGAAAGAGGGACCTCCCTTCTCTTGGAGCTTCAAACACCAGAAGGAAATGTCAGGAGACTGGAGTGGGCTCAGGCTGCCCAGGAGGCAGAGAGACATCCGGCCTGTGGGTGCAGGGGTGGAACCAACAAAGCTAAAGCTACATGATAGGTGGAAATCACTGGGCATGGGCAGGGCACTGAGAAGGGCTCCTCTAAAGGTGTTGTGAGCACAAGGAAGGCAGCTGAGGGAACCCTGGTCCCAGTGCTGAGCGGGGCAGGAACATAGTGACAAAGCCAGGAGAAACACAGTAATTCCTTAGAACAAAGGGTCTCCCTTGAGAGTGCCAGGAGGAAATGCTTTGGTTGAGGAAGTGAACACACCTGTACATTCTTGGTAGTATTGGTAGATGATAAGCTCCGTGTGAGCATGCTTGCAGCCCAGAAGGCCAATTGTTTCCTGGGCTGCATCCAAAGAAATGTTGCCAGCAGGGTCAGGGAGGGAATTTTCTCCCTCTACTCCGCTCTCATGAGACCCCTCTTGGAGTATTGTGTCCATTTCTGGAGTCCTCAACATAAGAAGGATATGGAACTGTTGGAGCCAGTCTAGAGGAGGCAACGAAGATGGTCATAGAATCATAGAACTATAGAATCATAGAATCTTCTGGTTGGAAAAGACCTTTGAGATCAACGAGTCCAACCGTACCCATCTTCTGCTAAACCATGTTCTTAAAAGACTCATCTACCCGTTTTTTAAACACCTCCATGGATGGTGACTCGACCACCTCCCTGGGCAGCTGTTCCAGTGCCTGACCATCCTTTCAGTAAAGAAATTCTTCCAAATATCTAGTCTGAACCACCCCTGGTGCAACCATTTCCCCTTGTCCTATGACCTGTGACTTGAGAGAAGAGATAAACACTTGCTCTGCTACAGCCTCTTGTGTAAGGGGTGAAGTGCCTCTGCTGTGAGAACAGGCAGAAAGAGTTGAGGTTGTTCAGCCTGGAGAAGAGAAGGCTCCAGGGAGAGTGGATATTATAGTGGCCTTCCCGTACCTGAAGAGGCTTCAATAAAGCTAGGGAGGGACTTTTTACAAGGACTTGGAGTGACAGGACAAGGGGGAACAGCTTTAAATTGGAAGGGGAAAGATTTAGATTAGACATTAGGAAGCAATTCTTCATGATGAGAGTGGGGAGGCCCTGGCACAGGTTGCCCGGGAAAGCTGGGGATGTCTCTTCCCTGGAGGTGTTCCAGGTCAAGTTGGATGGGGCTTTGAGCATCCTGATCCAGTGGGAGGTGTCCCTGCCCATGGCAGGGAGTGGAACCAGATGGGTATTAAGGTCCCTTCCAACTGAAACTATTCTATGATTCTATGACTCTTCTACACGTTGACGTCTCCAGAAATATCGATAGTTTTGTAACCTCACACACAGAGACAGATAACAGAGATTGGATGAGATCACTGCAAACATGGCCATTCAAAAAAAAGAGTGTTTCACTAAAGCTTTTTATCTAACAAGGCACATTCTGTGCTGGAAGTGAGAGGTGTCAGTGACAATCAAGAACAAAGAGTGTTTTGGGACATTGTACTTTCACCATGATAGAAAATAATCTTTTTTCATGCCTCAGTCTTGTGGAAAAACAATGAAGCAAAAAGGAAATGGAGAGAAATATGTAGAGTTTAATAAGTCTATTAAAACACAAATCTTCAAGTATTGTTTTGTTATCTTCCTCACTTTGGTTTTGTGTGTTCGTGTGTGTATTTGCTTGTTCATTTTAGGATACTGGTCTAGGAGGGATTTTGTGTGCTGTCTTTGTTTTCCAGAGGAAGTGATTTTCACACTGGGATGGAATATTGTTACAGGGATGTGGGGTTGTGATGCCCAGGACCACTCTGCCCAGGCTCCACCTGCAGTTCCTAAGGGTCTCTGGACTC